>JPKZ01000641.1:132978-146945 GCA_000803305.1 Toxocara canis
AAGTATTGTTACTATTATTTATTATTATTATTATTGTTATTTTTAATATTATTATTATCAATTATGATTGTTAATTCCATTATTATTACTATTATTACCATTTTATCGTTCTTCCTTCTGCTATTGTTACTATTATTATCATTACTACTATTATTACTATTATTAGTAACTTGTTGTTCTTGTTTCTACTATTATTATTTTACAGCTACTTTTATTACTATTATTTCTGTTAACATTGTTCTTCCTTTTACTGTTATTGTTTCATTAATATTATTATTATTATTTCTTTGATAATTGTTATTATTATTTATCCTTTTGTTGTCATTCTTTTATTGCTGCTTCCACTATTGCTAATATTATTTTGGCTTTTTGGCTTTTATTATCACGAAGAGTCAGTACAAACAGTAGTTCCGTGTTGTTTTCGTGACGCTGTTTTGGATGTTCAAAAATGTCGGTTTGATTGCGATAGTGAGTTCGGCGGCTTGTATTTGTTGCTATATTCGATGCTGCTCGAGGCTCGCTTCTTTTTGGTTTCACTTTGGCTAAACACAGAGTAATAGTCGAGCTTCCGCTCCAATCATTGTGATCCAGCATGCTTCATGTTCCTTATAACGTGATGTTCTCCTCCAAGTAGAGCTATATCTTGCGATTTTGAACTCTAAAGGTTGCGCATGTTGACGGCTCACTATTCAAATTCTCTGTGCACAGTTTTTAGCGTTTCATTTGTTCATTTCCTTCTCGCTCTATCTGGAGCATTTTAATGAAATTGCTCTTTCTTGAAAGTCTAACTGTAAGGCCATTCACGGAGTGAAAGCTGAGAGTTGGACGAACTATCAGATTAGCGAATGTGTGGCTGGAATATTACCAACTGATAAAATAACTTAGAAAAGCGATAGTCATGTTGATATTCATTCAGTTTTCTTTGTGAAGTGTTTCTGCCTTGTTTCTTTTTACCTGCTGTTTGCATGATTGTTGCTGGTGTTCGCTTTCCTGAAACTACATATAGTTGCTACTGCTTTGCTGATGAGTAAAGGGTTTGCACTGGGAGCTTAATTTATTGGAGTAGTATTCTTCAGTTTAGATGCAATCGATCCGCAAGTTTTGGCCATTTTGATTTGTTTTTGTTGCAGTTCTCACCTTTAATACATCTGTGGCGGGAGGGGGTTTAGCTCTCCGTTAAGCAGGCGAGGAGATGCGTTTTTGTAAAGTAAAGGGCCATGCAAACGATAAAATGCTCATCCCCCTGCCACCCTTTTAAACTCCATTCCCTCCTCCCCCCTTTTTTTTCAAATCATTTTGCACTCGCATACACATTTTTGTTATACACTACTCTCAGCCCTGGGTAAGCTAAGTCTTGAGATTATTCTATAGTTCTCAAACTGCTTACTGTTACAGCATGCTAAAAAATTGGCCTGCCAAAAAGTACGATGCTAGTTTTGGAGCTTGCAACGCTCTAAACGTAAACATGAGAGGTATAACCTGGGCGAGTGCGAGTATCTTACCAATGCGGCTGCAACAGCACCTTTAAGCAGCGAGCTTTACGAAATCAGACAATAAGCATGATGACCACAGAGTCACCATTGTTTCGCTGTTGATGATTGTGACGAACGCAGCGAACGTTTTAAATGGAATATTTACTTTGTTCAACGGAAAAGTAGGTTATGCTTTAAAATTTCCAACGGAAAAAAAAAGTAAACAAGAAATCTCACTAAACGTCTAGTTATTCATGAGTCCTAATATTGTATGAAGATTATGCGACTTATATGAACAGTAGTCGCTTCAATTAAATATGAACACTCACAACAGCGCCCATGAATTTTATTGCATGAATTGTTGATTTCCTGCTGTCGTCGAAGCAGGTGAATGTTAGCAGCGCCGCTTTCAAAACATGATCGACTTTGTCAATCATTTTCACGAATGCGTGAAGTGTATTGATTATAAGTAACGTTTGAAATCGTTGACTAGATTTTAGTTTTGTTTTGCAGCGGTTTATGCTTCTTTTGAGATGCGTTAAAGCGTTTTCTCCAACCAATTTTTGAATGAACGCCGTTTCGTCTTGTTTTATTGCGTGAGGTATGCAGACAGGAATGTGCTTCTGGAATGTTAATAACATTCCCGAATTACAGAGTGCCTTTTGAAGCACCTTCACAAAATCCGTCTATGTTCGTTGTGGTGGTCGAAAAATCATGGATGAACTCAGCGATATGCAGCTCTTTTGATCTGATAATCTAAGATGAGCGGACTTTGCAATTCAGGAACTCTATGAGAGGTGTGCATCATGAAATTCGTTCATGTGCTACGTTTTCGAATCATGACGTTATGACGCACTTGAAAATCACAAATCTTCGAATTTAGCTTTGTTCAATACACCATCTCCCTTAGATTGTTTCTTATCTTCTGGGCACTCCACTTCATACAAATTATCCTGAGAAGCAGTCTGCCTTCGCATCGTTCCCTCACTCCTCTCTTCCTTCAAGGTACCAATTTGCACAAGCTCGCCTTTCGAGTTCGGTTCTACCTTTGAAGTTTCCCGCCACCTTTCACGACTGGGCAAAAATGATCATTTTTGCGGAATAGGAAATCGATGGTCTGCAGTATTTTCAGCAAGGCTGTTTGGAGCCGGCAGGAGCAAGCGATCACACAGAAACAATTGCTTTCCACTGTTTTCGCGTAGAACTGTGTTCTTCTTTTTCTGTTTTTGAGAGTAGTTCGAATAAACGTAGCTAGTTGACTTCGTTATAGTATGAAGTTTTCGGGTGCGCATTTAAATAATTCTTCATTACTGCGCACAGTATTCAAATTGTTTCTCATTTGCCCTCTCACTACATGAAAGAAACAATCTTCCTTTGCGCAACTGAAAGGACTTGATTGGCGACACGAAGAGTTTTCCGTACGCGTTATCGCATGAAATAATATCACCAACAGGAAATGACATCACACTTCAGCAATGAACCCACGATTCGAATTCCCTTCAGAAGAACTCCGTTTTGAATCGAGCACAGAACGCTCTGACCTGTGTGCCATGTTTTCCCATATGATTGCGATTTTTAAAAAGTGGTCTTCAACGAAGAGGCTAGGTAAAAACACTGCATGCTTTGATTGTCGCACGGCGAAAGTGGTTATCATCGAATTTCCTGAAAGGCTTCCAGATTATCTTCGTTTCAGACAATGATAGCAACATGTTTCGGACCGAGCATGCAGAGGTCAGATCGGTCATGATATCTTGCTAGCACAATGCCCATTGATTATGGCTTTCAAAATATTATCTATCGTTTTTCTTCCGGCTGGAAAGCTAGGCCATGTCGAACTCACCTTATAAAGATTATCCTTAACATTTTTGTCCTATCTAAGGCAATACCTTTCCGAAATAACATTGCAGAGATTAACTCTTGTGTATGCACCACCTAAAACGCAATGCTGCATCGAAGCTGCTGCAAACTTTTAAAAAAATCATTTCTCCAGTCTATTACAGAGATAGCTATCCAAAACGTCCAAAAAGAATTGAGCTTCTAGGAGGCTTTCATATCAAAGTCACAATGCAAATCGCATATATTCGCAACGTTTCCCAATTCCGAGAAATTTATAGATCGCTATTTTTTAACCGAAATCTACCTGCCGCACATTCTTAGGCCAAAACTTTGCAGGTTGCTGTTTTATTTTTTGAAATTTACGAGTTATGGGCCCAAGGCTATAGTTTGCAGGAGTTACTCGGAAATAATGGATTTCGGCATAGAGTTCTGCGTTTTTAAAGCATTTTTTAAGAGCCGTTTTCATTTTTTTTACTTTCTCAAAACGAAAATGCGGACATAACTTCCAGTTATGAAAACAGCATATAAGAAGCGCCACCCAAGACTCCTTTGCAAACAGTTTAATTTACTGTTTTAATCCACTTCTTGCCAGGGTTGTAAGTGCCCTAACTCTCCCGTTTCAAAAAAAAAGATTTGGTAGACCATCACATTTCCAGCTAGTACCGAAATGCCCGCCTTAATTAGTTATAATTGACTTGCAACCTCTCGTGCCCCTTGAATACATGGGTTGTTTGCATCCTCTCTGCTTTCCAACATATTTTTAAGCTCTTTCGCCCCTCGGTGGATCAGGGTTAAGATAGGATTGGATACATCACCCATGAATGGAAGGAAACCCAGTGAGAGGCGCGGTGAGTCAAAGACCGTAGAACAAAAATCAATATCAGTTCTAATGATGCGACGAATAGTGTGATCGCGACGGAAACAACTTCATTGTGTTTTGGCGAACATTCCATCTCCATCAAGCAATCCGTTAGCAGATACTTAGTGTCACAAATATGTATATGCAACAAGGAATCGGCTGTTGGTTGGTGAACAGTTCCAGGAAAAGATAACTGCAAGAAGGAACAAGCCGTACGTTATGCTAACACTATGGAGCGTGCGAGTGTTCATCATCAACATCTATCTTTCCACATTCTAGTCCTTACACGTTTTTCGCCCATAAATAGGCGGAAATTTGGGAAGTTCCAAAATGCAAAACGACGCGCGAGGGCATCTACAGCTGAGATAGAGCTCTCACATTCATTTAAGCTATTTGCTCAACAACAACAGACGAACAGGCTTGCCTATGTTGACGCACGGTGGCGAGCAACCATTTGCTATGCTATTTGCTACCATTTAGCATAATAAAGAGTTTCTCTTTCTAATTGATTATTTCTTCGAAAAATAACTTATCTTAGCATAGGCTATAAGTTAACAGGTTTCGAGTAGATTTCGTTCTTGGCTGCGAACGTATGTTGAGCACATTCAACTCGTACAGGCAAAATCCCTCCACTGTTACAACTCATCTTTTGCACTCAGTGAGTTTTTCGGCTCTCGGGACTTTTCGTATATAACTGCGGACTAGGTTACCTGAGAAAATGCATGTATCGACAGCACTAATTATCACCCTCACGGTCCGCTCACTTTCTAAGATCGCGTTATTGCTACCCGCCGAAACGATTAAACGCACGTGCGCTTTTGTCCTCTTTTTGTCGCAGCATTATGGGGTCGTCGTTTCTGTGAAGATGTGTTTACGTGTGCGTTTGTCTGTTTATCTATCTGTTCAATAGTTTCAACTCACAAACGGGGAATGATATGGCGGTGAAACTCGGCAAGCATAATATATGCCACTGCGACGACTCCCGAACGAAAACTAAGGGCGGTTCATGGATTTTTGATTGGTCATGATGCTCGAAAGATAGTTGAGCAAAAAACAAAGTTCAGCGTAGTAACTGTCCCCAAGCTCAATTTCGACGCAACTCTTCGCGCTGAGCGTCACAGTCACCTGCTGGCGCGTGGCCAGAGCAAAGATTTTGTCCGTGGCTGCTGAGGTTTCCTCGTTTAGTTACCGAATGCTCATTGGACTGCTTCATCCGAATTGCTGACTGAAACTGCATTATGTGTCACTCCCTCTACACGCTCGCCAGTTTGTTCTGTTCATTTCCCAAATGTCTTTCTGTTAATATTCGACAGAATAAGGGACGTTTTCAACGTAAGTATCGTAATGGTGGCTGCCTGGTCCAGATGGAAAAACGTTAGGGAAAGTACATGATTTGGGAAGCTCTGCATTTTTTTACGTAATATTCGACGTTTTCAGTAGACTAGCATCATTGGATTTACGACGCCTTCTAACGTCGTAAATCCAATGATGCTAGTTTCATCCTGGATCCAATTTTTTTAAAGAAAAAAAAAAAGGAAGAAAGCTGAACGGCCATCATTGCTTCCTGGGATTATTCGCAATCTTTTTGTCCACATGAAAAGTACTTTGCCGACATTTTCGCCTAATGAAACAGCCTCCTGTTGATGTTATTTTGCTTCAAATGTTTGAAACTCCACAGCCTCTTTTTTTTGCGAAGCACGTAAGCAGCAATACTTTTTGAATGAAAACTTTCCTTCTCTTGATATCTTTTCGAAACCCTGAAACATTCCGCTCTTTGAAATTCATAAAGGAGAACTCTTTCATTCAAAAAAATTGAGGAAAATTCTCTTCTATTTGCGGTTGTGATCACAGTTTTTCTTAGCGTTTATTTTGCTAGAGAGGAAAGTAAAATTTATGTGTATGTGGTAAGAGTCCATAATAAGCATGCGTCACTAACGTCGGCTCAGTGGTTAGTTTGTTAAGACTTATGTGATCGATTAAGCTGTTTCGACTTCTCTCTGCTGAAGAAATCATATGTAACTTTTTCGCGTTCATTTGCCTTTTTCTGCACACCACTACTGAGCGTATGTATAATTGCATCGTTCCCAATTTCTCATGCAACGATTCTTCATGTTCCACATATAAATACTATTGACCTTTTTGGTATACTCACAAAACAGTCAGTTATAGGCATTTGAGGCGTATTGTGTTCCTGAAGCGTCTTTAGCACCACGCAATGCGTGAATAAAAACCACTACAAGGCTTAGATGTGCTATCTATGGCATTGCACATCTGGGACGGCAGGGAAGTCGAATTCGGAAGCTAGGCGACACTAGCTGCTATACGCAAGAGGTCGTTAAGTGAATATGAGTGTTTGCGTATTTTACACTTTCGAGATGTTTTGGCCGAATTTATTTCGCACGCCCCACCCCTCGGTCTCTGGTTTACTCGTCTTCGCTACCCATTAAAGTAACTGAACACAACAGTATTCCATTTAGCAGAGTCGTATATCACTTTTTTTTCTGCTTGGCGCCATCTACTGTTCGCTCTTCAAAATTTTCCTCCTATTTTAACCCATTCAAAGTATTATGACGATTTGTGGACAACTCTCAAATTTCACGTTCCAGGGGTGATCACATTGCTAAACAATCGATATATTGCGTGCTTGTTTTTTTGTGCTTAAGAGAGAAAATTGAACCATTCCCAACTTTCCTTTCAACTTAACATTTCATGAGGAAAAAAACCACCGAAAAAGGTGACAGTGAGATTTTGTGACGTAAGCGCATCGAGCTCTTATTAACACATATATAGCTTTCTTATCCGTAATCTGTTGCGATGAACTCAGAAGAGGTGTTAGCTCCGCTGTGAAGAACGTTGGCTATTCAAAAAAAAAACAAGTAGATGTTCACTTGTTTTTGGGTGACCGTTATAACGGAGAAAAGTTTAGGCTGTAGCATATTTATAGATGTGTGGGGAGTGGAATGGAGGGCACTGAAGGACAAATCTCGTTGAAGAACTCACCCCAATGTCGAGTCCACGTGAATCATCTGTGTTTTATTCTGCAACGAAAGCTCTAGGCTGTTTCATTCTGCAATGAAAAAGGAATACAAGTAAAAGCATTGATATCGAGTTGCTTATTGCTTCCAGGTTACCAGCCGAATGCGAATTTTGCCGTTCAGTGGTGGAGGGAAGCAGCTGTGGTGATACAGGTAATTGGGGAGTTCGAATGCACATATCGCTCTTTAAAGACCATGTGTGAAATTAGCCCGATGGACGAACATTGTGGATTAAGTCGTTTTCGAACTGATCTTCGGTCAGTAACTGTGAAACGAATCCTCTTAAGGTTCTCTAGATTGGAGTTGAAGCACCAAGAACTAGGCCAGTGACGACTTAACGTTGACCGCGTGTCGACTTGATGGCCCAGTTGTTTGCACTAAAATTTAATAATTGTTTCCTCGCTCCCTCCCCACCTCGCGGCAGTCTCATTTCACTGGAAACTATATTATTCGTTTGATAGATTCGACAAATGTGATTTTAATTAAATCATAACATGTAGGAACGCCGTCTCAGGTTGTTGGACGGCGAAAGCGTGATGGCGCGCAGAATACGGCACAACGGTCAACAAATTCGATTTTTTTCCAGTTCTTGCCTCAGCGGATTCCATTTATGCAGTAAACAGGAAACATATAAAAACGAAGTGGTACCTTCTCGAATAATGATGTCACTGTTAGAGGAGCATCAAAATGGAAGAAAACGGAGGTCGAACCAGTCACGCCAAACGAAAAATGGCGGCGATTGCATCTATTACGATCACGTTTGGTGACTTTGCAGGATGTTTGTAGGGAAAAAGCAACTGAACATAAATGGAGTAGCGATCATTTCACTATTTCGGAGCATAACAACACACACAAAAAAGTTTTTTTGAGCAATTCAGACCTGAGATGATCAAAGGAAACTGTGTTAATGGAAACGTTCTACTTGACGGTCGAAATTACAGAATTCACAAGTGTATAATGTAACGAAATCTCCAATGAGTTTTTGCGGCACTAATTTGCTGGCGTAAAGCTATCATAAAAAGTCGCGGGTGCGTGTCAAAAACTGGCTGACAGATAATGTCTCTAGAATCAAAAATTTTCATATAATTATTTAAAGCTGATAATCAGATATTTCCGTAAGAAAAGCTCAGGAGGCTTTTAAAATGCTTTGCTCAACGGTTTTTTTCGTACTAAGCTAAAAGCTTCTGACATCTGTCTTATTCAAAAATTTTTTTCTAACCAAATACGTCAGTACTATGCACTGAACTTCAAGTGCTGTAGATTTAATACTTCGATTTCATCGTATTCATCTCGTATGGAGACCCCTGGGCGTATGTCATCTTTACGAATGAGCTTCCGCCACATAATTTCACCTCTCTTTGAAATGATGAAAGTGGATGAAGAAATCCAGGTTTATGAGAAGAAGAAACAGGAGGACGCAAACGCTTACACCGTTATGCAGATATTGCTACCGGCAGCTACCGATGTCAAAAAAAAGCCAGTTTGCATGCTTAGATTAGGTGCGCACAGTTACATAAAGTGTCTTCATAGGTCTCACATTTGAAAGTATGCGCCTATCAGAATTATTGTCCTCACTTAACGTCATATATGGGCATTTGCACCAGCATATTAAAAAGATATTTTTTGCTGTTGCTCTGCCGATTATTTCATCTCAATCGTTTCTAAGAGGAGAAGGTTCGTGCAATCTGATATTCTCCTCTCTTTTGGGCAGCGATTGTGTTTGCACTTTTACCCTTCTTCAAGAAACTGCTTTATTCTACATTTCTATTCTGTTAGCCCCTTTCTGTTGTTTCTTATTTTTTACAATTCTTATCACTGATCCATTGGGTCAACACCGAATCTCTCATTCCCAGGCTTTGATTAGCCTTGTACCACTGAGTAGGGATGTGATAGATCAAAGGTCTAACGTTTTTTTGAAACTTACCGTATTGCTCGTAGTTGCTGCCCAGGCGATCACAATGTTAGTGTTTATAAAACCGTTGGCCGCGAGCAATTTTTGGACGATGCGTTCGCAATTACAGTGCTCTAGCAGTTCACTAATCTGTGGCTTCGCTTTCAGGTGTTTTTGTGAAGTTCTGCACTTCGTGTGGAAATTTTGCGTCGACGGTTTGAATTGTCCGCGAAGTGGTGAGTACTCTTATAGCAAGAACTAGTGTGCTATCAGCAGGCTTGCATGGAAAACGGGGCCGCCGTAAGCAGCAACGAGCTCGAGTTGGAGGATGATCCAACGTGTATGTTTGGCGACTGCTATCTGAAGCCATTCTCTGATGTAAGTTTACTGTACGCTTTGTAACATTTTCGATACTCTATTCGAGGAAGGAAAACCTTTTGAGCATTCGAGTGTATCCGTTGAACTTCTTAAAATAGCTTTTATTTTCACGAGAAGGGTAACGTTGAATTGTCGGTATATGCCGAAAACGTTCGACGAAACTGCCTTTTAAAAAAGTCCGTAACTCACCGACAATCACAAAATTCTGCAGCATAACAGTGTCGACAATGGTCTGAGGCTAAATGAGCGGAAAACTTTTATACCTATTCGAAAAACGATTGATTTTAGAAATTTAAATTTAAAAAGAAGTAAATTTTAAAAATAATAAATTAAAAATTCATCAACGATTTAAGAAAACTCTGAAAAATTTTTTTTGTTTTAAAAAATTTAAAAAAAACAGTAAAAACGACAGTATCAGACACAACACGACGAAATGAAAAAAAGTATGTTCAGACAGTTAATTATAAGTAACAGGTGCAGTTCAAAAAGCGTCTTTTTTTTCAAACTTTTGAATTTTTCCATTAGAAGCACGCGGTGTATGCAGTAATTTACTTGGATGAGTCATCTTTCGATTTCAAAAACATCTGTGGATATCAGACGGTGTTTTTTAAGTTAGGATAATAAATGCACCAGTAACGACAGTGTAGAGCTGCAATAAAGTACCAGCAACAAATAACGCCTACGAACTTTGAGGTCTTAGTTTCCTGAAAGCTTATGGGGAAAACGACGCGAGAAACATATTATTGGTTTTGCATTCAGTCGGGAAATGTTTGAAAAGTAGATGAAAAGTAGACAATTATAAGACTTTTTCTTGCCTCAGCGTTTAGTAAACGCGGCACGCTATGTAAGTTAACGATTCTGCAGCATCTAAATAGGCCGTAGTTGATATTAGACAAGGGCACTCCGTCTTACCGGTTTTGAGGAATTTTCGCGCGTCATCGTTTTCGAACTAAGTTTTTTGTGCAACGAACTTATCGAAGATTTTTGCGGCTCACGGTTTTTTCGGCTGAAAATGGCCACAAACTATTTAAACAAACCGCATCAGTTGCTTCTAACGTCTTCAAATGCCGAAAGTTCGCTTTCAGGCGATTTTTCTTGAGAGGTTTTCAAAGTTTCAAATGATCCCTCATTTTCCAGTTGAGAGTGGATCACCAATATGTGTTTGGGATCGAGACCCGGCAGGGAGCGGCCTCATTAACGGGGACTGTAAAAGGATGGTACAGCGATGGCGATGAAAGAGTTGAGGCGTGGTTGTTCGTCTCGCTGTACTTTTACAACTCAATCCACGAACAGAGTTCACCGTACACAAAGACACAAAGGCATTTTGACTCATGGGCGAATAACAGCGAAAGATGGAAATTAAATCGAATATTGTGAGAGACCTACTGCATCATGTGCAACACTCAGTCCACACTTTTTTGTTTTGGTCGCATAATTACGCATACGCAGCAGTGCTGCACGGGGATCTGGCGCTCCGAAAAAGTTCATCTTCCCCTACCCCAATGAATGGCTTGCCGTTTTTCTAGTGAAGGCCTATCCCTGATCAAATCGCTTCTCACCAGGATTCCTGTCTGACGGCCGAGCCGATAATCCTTTCCCTCCAAGAGACTTCTAAGACAATGCACAGCATGAATGGCTTTTGAAATTGAAGTGCTCAACCTGCGTGCTGCTATTGATTGTGGATGAAAAGTGGACAATTTAAGACGGATGAAGGCATTCGTGAGACGAATAGCAATTTGTAACTTCATGGGCTTTATGCGATTAGTAACACCGTTACGGTAACAGTACCGCCGATGAACGAAGAGTCTATCACATCCAGATGATTGCTGTAGTGCATCGCGATCACATTCACATTCCCCAATCGCTCATCATTTCATATCGCTAAGACAAGTCATATTTCACTTGAAAGTGTACTCACATTTACTATAACAGTAGTGGTAATTCGAGAAGCGGAAATGAGTCGCACTTGTTCGAGAACGCATCCTGATCAGCGCAATGAGTAAACCTCGCTCTAGACCGATTACGTAGGAGTAGCTAAGCACATCGCTCGAACGCAGCAAAGCCAATGGCACCCACCTTGCATTACACGCTTACACCGAACCTCAAAGCCTTCTTGCAGGTTTACGATCACATTCACATTCCCCTATCGCTCACCATTTGCGTCTTCGGAACCGTTTCGAATGTCTTTAATATAATCGTTCTCACAAGGTAACCACTTGCATCAGTTCTTCCGTTCTGTTCGCCTCATTACCTCACATTTTGCTAATATTTTGGCAAATCAAGAGAGTGTAATTTATCATCGTGGAAAGACCTTTTTTTATCAGCCTTTATTAACCAAAGCTATTTGTAGGCCTGCATGTTCGCCTATCCAACTCATGTGTCACAATATAAATCAAAATGATTCAAACAACCCGAAAATCCTTTAATCTCTGTGTTTATACTGCAGTCTGATTTTTGTAGTCGTATGGCATCCTACAGTCAAAGAAACGACTGCGATGCTTCTGGCATCTCGAAATTTTTCATATCATAGGGTCATCGAATAAATGCTATCACCGCTTCGAATCTGTGATTGACTTCATCGGGTACGATTGCGCGCACTGAAAGTCATCTCACAGCACTGTGAAGTAGTGACTTTTGAGTGATTATTGGTAAGCATCTATCCCTTTTTGGAAACATTTCCTGTTTAGCACTCTAGAGATAGCTAATCATGATCGAGAACGAATTTCCCACACACATCATTTTTTTACACTCCGCGATGAATCTCCGGATCAAATTTTTAATGTAGCAAACATATGTTCCGGCTGTCCGAAAAGCTGACGTAATGCAAATGGGCTTAGTATCATTCCTCTCAAATGGTAACACACCGTGCAGCTGCGTCTAGGATTTATCTTTCCTCATGCGCCTGTTCACTTTTTTCATTTGCTTATGTTCTTTTTGTTTATGTATATGCATGCGTGTTTACTTGTGAGAAGAAGGATTTGAGAAGACAAAACCTTTGAGTTTGATAGAAAAAGAAGGTTCTAGAACATTCTGGGTTGCACTTTCTCTTTTTTTTTTTTCATTAAAAGAAATGCAGAAGAATATTTTATTTCACAAGTGCTGATTCCCTACTGCCTTTTCTCGAAATTCCCGTCTTCAGATAGCTGAATTCAGGTTGGAATTGGCAGCAGCCTTCCATTTTTCAGTTAAAAAAAAACAATTCATGAATGCTGATGCTTAATTGTTGAACCAGTTGTTTAGGTTCGTACTATCTCTCTATTTGGCAAACTGTCTATTCATTGTTTTTGTATCAATGTTCAGTTATGAAATTATGAGAGCTTACTTATCTTTAATAACCATTTTTCTCATGTTCCCTACTCCATCTGATATCGACTGTCGGGCATCATCATCTCATACTTCTTTGTCTATCGGAAAATAGAATGCTTTGGCGTATAAAATTAATTGGTTTCTCTCACATTCGATGCCTAATTCCAACGTTATTGGAGATCCCATAGTATGAACAACTTTCCACTTATTCCTTTTGGAAATGATTATATGCGAATTCAACGTGCTCACTCACAAAAACACACAGCATTGTGGAGAGAAATTTGTGTTATAACATAAGGCCGATAATTTGTCAAGCCGTTGTAATCAATCAGTGTAATCAAGTGTTCACCTAAGAAAACGGTCGAATATGCGTATATAAAATCCAATATGCACTCTCGAAAATTTATCAAGTATTGGTACTAGAAGATCAGTTTCTGCAGATGCCTTTACTCGAAAAGAAGTAATATTTCTTCATTACGATTCCTAACGCAAATATCATTAACGTTCAGTGCTGAAACGCCAACTACACAATTGCTTTTTTTACTTTCACCATATATACCTCCCACTTTATTATCTTTCTCATTGAAAAGTTGACCACGTTTGAATGAATGAACGGAAATTGAAGATCTTTGCAATTTCCTCCTGGGAATAACGTTAACCTCTAGTCATACTGTAACGGATGGATTTGCGTTGTATCGGAAGGGCGCTGGCAAGTGCATTATGCGAAAATGAGGATATGTGAGAACTAGAAGACGCGGGTGTCAAATTTTGCGCAGCGATCCAGACCTAAGGGCGATTATTGATCAAAATGAGCGAATCGTTAAAACAGGCTTGAACCAACTATACCCTCTTGCGTCGTTGGCAGAAGCAAATTCATGCGCTTTTCTTGCTGTGAAAAAGTGAACAAGCAATATTTGCACTGTATTTCAAAGTTTCGGTCACCGAAGTTGTTGTTCAAGTGCATTTATTTCGCTCAACCATACCTAAAGGAAGCTGAAAATAACTGTTACTGCTAAAAACCACCCGGTCCTCTGTGGTGACTGATGCGGTCGCTCAAGTAACCACTTCTTCTCGAAAGAAGCTGAGTTCGAAAAGACGAAAACGACAGTTTGGTGTTCGATTGGCACCCCTGATTTGATTGGCACCGTCTATGCCAAGGGAGGGCACTATCACTGCCTGAGCTGAAGAGT
>JPKZ01000641.1:152034-164481 GCA_000803305.1 Toxocara canis
CACTCCACATTACTCGAATAGTATGCCAATGCTGAGTTGCAAGCATCTTGTTTGTTTTTCGTTTGGATTCGTAAGCATATTGGAGCCATTTTCGTTAATGCCGTCATTCTTCCGTTTGACTGATCATGGTGGCTATCCGTTTCATGCAGTTTTTTTTTCTTGCAACTGTTGCATATAATGCAATAATTAGAAACTCTGATGGCATACTTGCATTGTTGCTTTACCAAGAGCGACACTCTTGTTTACTCAAATATCGCTTAAAAACACTATCGTCTTTGAAAAATGTGCAACCTCTGCTTCTGAAGGTTTAATATTTCGGCGTTTTTTGCCATGCACTTGTATGTTTGCTGAAGTGCTACGGTCAGCTCTGGTTACCAATACTGTTGGCCGGAAAATTATTTGCGTTATAATTTTGCTTTTCAGCTTGTCATTATTTTGCAAAAGGTCAGTGGTGCATGAAGCTTTCTTTCGTTCAAGGCACTAAGAACGAGAATTCGTTTCAGGAAGCGAATGCGAACTCCGATAAACGTACTGCTGGCGGGTTTGTCGTTCTCACAGTGGATGCTTGCATCTAACTATCTTGGTTTGCTCACCGTTGAGTACTACAGAATGCAATGGTCAGCGAGGAACTTGCACCCTCAGTTTTGATTGCACAGCACTGCCGTACAATAATCAGCAATAATAATCCATTATGTGTCTTCTTATAGCATATGTAATTGTTTGCATTAAAGGTGTCATGACTTCCTTTGGACTCCTTAAAAATCTTTTTCTTGTCAAGGTACTTTCTTGAGTTCTTCTCATTCTCTGCACATTTGCGCCCTTCTCTATCTAGCCAAATATCCTTGCACCTTATCGATTGGCATTTTTGGCTAACGAAATTCCACAGCAACTCTTTTGATATTTTTTACTGATTATTGTGCCGTAGGATAGACTTTAGCAATACTTTCCGGTGAGTGCTTCATGTCTGCAGTGCTAGAACTGTTTCTATCATAACGTCACAACGGTTGCTTGAACAATGGGACATAGTATAGCCAATAGGAATAGAAACGCTTAGATAATTTTTTTAAGGAGGTCATTTAGGCCCATTCTTCGGCTTATTAAGGCTCCTAAAATATTGTAAGAAATAAGAAAGACAGGAGTGTATTCTTATGCATTTTAAAGCTGAGTGAGGGATCATTAAGTGATCAGCTGCTATTGCGCCGATTTTCCTTTAGTTAAAGCCAGAATGAGTCGTAAACTTTCTCATGCATGCAGCAAACAAAAAAAAAGTTGTGTTGAAACATTATCCGCTAGCTGAAACTGAGCTTCAAAAAATCCAGATTTAATAGCGTTTCCGAGTGTGACTAGTGTACTTGTTGTTTTGCAGTTATTCGTTACCATGGACATATGCTTTCGCATGGTATCGGCTCATTAATGTCAACTGTAATGTTGTCTTTCACACAGGTAACATGTCACTGTCTCTTGTAATAACGAATGAAAAAAAATTTTGATGGAGAGGTAAACAAAACAATGTCCAGTGATGAATAGGTAGGATATGGTCGGGACTGCAACCAACAATGCTAGTTGACAAATGCGCAATTTTGAACGAGCATAAGTACAAAGTGACATCAAAAACAAACTAAAAGGCAATGAATATTATACTCAAACTAAACAATTTTGAGCAGTAAGTAGTTTTTTTTAAGGGAAAAGAAATTTATTCAATGCATGCTCAACGAAAAGCCCATTTCACTTGCATTTAGCGTAACAGTTAAATTCTACCAGTTTCATGGTTTCAATCGCATCCTAAACCACATTTCATATACATCGTTTATTACGATAGGCAGTTTTCAATGACTTTTCGAGTGCCATTCCAAACAAATGGTTCTTTGCTTTACCGACTCGCATCGGCAAAGCAAGCAGTTTTGAAGTCGACGCGCGTAAACAGCGCTCGTTGTCAGCAAATTTGACCGAATGAATACCTTATAGCGGTCGGTATCTATGGGGTTGCTATGTCTGATGTTCAACTAACCACAGTTACCAACAATTGCATTTCACTTTTCTTTTCAGTTTAAAAAAATGTTACACCTTGAAATGTTCTCCTTCAAGCAGCGTAAGGTTGAGATAGGGGAAGAAGTAGGTAATATACGTGGTTTAGACGAAGCGTGACGAGTGGCAAGTAGAACCTGTATGTTTTATAAGTCTTGTTATCCGCACATTCATACTTATGGAATGGAAAAATGTATACATTATTTTTCACACTTTAGCGTCCCTTGGAAATAACAATTGAATGCTATCCGGATTTACAAGCAAGTTTCCTTTGGAAAGTGAAACGATGAAAGATATTCACGGAAAAAAAAAAGTTCTTTTTTCTTAAACATAAATGCTATTTCCTAAACGAACTTCAGTGGCATTCTCACATACGCTCGTTATCGCTGTTTTTCGTTATGGCGCGTTGAGGTGGCCCATTCAGGCGAGTAGATATTTATACAGGTACGTCACATTCAATCATCTACGTAAAACATCTAATGAAAGTATGAAAGAATGTAATCAGAATTCATTGATCTCGAGACGAACTTTCAGTAATTCCATTCGTCAAAATGATAGAGAGCTTCCAATGAACACTATATTGTATAACTAACATTGCGTACATTAATCCATCTCATATTTTGCATTTCACTTTCACTTTAAAGAAAATTCTGAGGTGGCGAGAAAGTTTTCAGGCTCTCCAATTATTCTTTGCGATTGGTGAAGATTTTTCATCCACTTGTACTACAGATAATGAGCCGAAGTAATGAGAATTTAGTTTTTGCGGTTTCGAACTCTGCAGCTGTAAACTTCCGTCGAGTTGTAAAGCCTGTACGTAAGGCGGCTAACATTATCAGCTAACAATGGTTGAATGACTATGGTTTTAAAAAATGTGTTTAAGTGGCTCTGGAGAAGTCAGAGCTAAAGGAGGCTCTGTTATAGATATATCCTTAAAATAAATGTTTTGCAGAACAGAGTTGGCTGTCATAACAACATGTGTTATTTGGCTCGTTGTCCCTATAATATGTTCACCAATTTTTTTCACGTCTCAGGTTTGTCTCTAACAGTTGTTTGAGGTTAACAAAGTATTTTAATATAGCAAACTAACTATTTGCTGGGATCCAGTATTTTGTGTTGCACAACCTAATCGGTTTCTAAGGCGATGGAAATAAAGTGTCCCAACGAAGGGTAAAATCATGTTCATTTTATAGTCGCTTACGTGGATCATCGACTGTGGAACGTGTTCGGATAACAAACAAGAACGAGAAAGGAATTTCGCAATACCCTACCTCACCAAGGAGGTGGAGGTTTTGTGATGATTGCTTATCGATCTGTGCCAACTATACCATCTGTACCACTCTGTGCCATCTTTTCGATCTTGCCACATTCCATTTTCTGAACACTATGCTTTGCCGCAATATACTTTTAATATAGTTTAAATTGTTGAGCATAGTCGTACCTCTCTTTAAATAAATACATGGCCTCATCGTTAAGTAAATGAGCACACAACTCGAAGAAGTATCGAAAATACACTGAACTATAGTGCATAGTCGGCGGCATTCATATAAAATACAAAATGGGGCGGATACGGTAGCAGCGTGCTTAGCGCATTGACTGCATTGCCTGAACGAGAATGATTACTTTTGATCTTATCGTGCGTCAGTTGCCGTTGTAGGTCGGCGAAATCCAGGTAGACTATATGAACTGCTCGCTGCAAGTGATGTTTGATTTGAATTATTCGGAGAATGCAACACTCGTAAAGTTCGTATTTTGGATGTTCGGCATTGTGGTGAAGCTGATCCCATCAACGCTGCTTTCTTTTCTCCTCATCGCTCTCATAAGGTTCGCTAATGGCGTTTCGAGATTTTCCGCCGGGAAAGCCTCATGAAGCACCCATGTAATGCAGCACCTTAAAAGTTTTACTGCATCTAGTATGCAACCATCCCTTGTTCATTGGCATACTTCCATCTGCATATGTTGATCTTTGTCCCATACGGCTAGGCTATGTGCGCTGTGAGGCTTTCATCCTATACGTCTATGTTCTGAATTTCGCTACGGACCTCAAAATCGTTCTGAAGTCATAAGAAAATGGGGTGGAGGTATAAGCTTTCTACCCTTCTATGCTAGCAGTCTCGTTAATCAGTGGTATCGGTCGTAATAGTTCAGTGATAGCGCTTTCCTGCTGAAGGCAGAGGCGTCGTCGGTTCGATCTCATTACGATCAATGTTTTCCCTAGCCGTCGCAAATTTTTTTCTTTCCGTTTTTCCTGCTACTATTTCTCTTTCAGTGTGGCTGTTCCATTTCCATTCACAATCTCCCAATCAACCTTTGTTTGACAAATATCAGCATCCTTGGAAAAGTTGCCTTAAAACAAGGTGCACCATACCCGTCTGACCTGCATCTAGTACAACGCAGAGCGGGCCGTGACTTGCCGAACACCAGCACAGTTCGAGCCACCGGACTGGATCGTAAGTTACGGGACATTAGTAACGTATAGGCGATCGGCATTAGCGAGACACTGGGAGAGCTGGAACAGTTTTGGCAAAATGACAAAATACCTTTATTAGATGTGCTTATTGCACGTTTAGAGTGGTGTTCGGATTTTTTTTTTGTTTTTTCCAAAAGTTTTGGCTTTTAATGTTGTGAGAAAATGGTCTATAGCATTTTTTTGCGTACTTTAAAATTGTTGCAGGGCATTTAAACGATATTAAAAGGCTATCAATTTGAATTTCACCCCCATTAAAGGGGGGGGGGGGGGGGGAAGGCGATTCTGCGGAGATGAGACTGGCGTGAAGTTGTGATAGGAAGGGGGAGGAAAAAAAGGTTGTGACGGGATGGTTTAAGCTACATGTGCACTTTAATGCGCTTTGAATTCTATGAAACAAGCTTGCTAGACATTTTTCTTCTTGAGTTAAAGTACGGAGAATGTCGTTCGTGATTTTTTAGCCCTATTTTCAATCGTGTTCTAAGCATGAAACAGAATTAAAGGGCCGCTCAAGAAGATATTATGAAAAACCTTCTGTGAGCTCATAGTCACATGCAAGCAGTGGCCTACATTGAAGAAGAAAAAGCATGTTTGATTCATATCCAGCCCAATCTCCACTCAATTCATACCACTTAGGAAACTGCTCTAGATTCTTTTCACAAAACCACTTGTACAATCTCAACCGTTCGTGGTTTGCTGTCGTCACTGTGTGGTGGATGTAAATAAGAAAGGAACTGCGCATACTTCATATCTGTTGGCGATGTTTCAAATGGCATACAGCGAATCTTCGCATCATATTCCCCCGTTGACGCTACATTAGAAAAGTTTGCCTTACATCCACCAGCTGTTTTAGATTCGCTATGCTGCCTGTCACTAGAAACCAAAACTGCTGCCAAGATTGACCACCTCCTCTCTTTCCAAAAAAAGAGCCTCAAAACCATCTGAAACATGCACCACTAACAATTAAAAACGTTCGGTTATGCTAACAAAATATCACTTTGCCAAAATCGTCCTGACCCCACTTTCCCAGTATTATGTAAATATCGGCCGTCCGTTCGTTCCTTATTAATATCGGAAATATTAAAATGTGTTCCGATCGTCCATACTTTACTAATGCTCGATAGATTATCATTCGGTCCGGTAGGTATTTTGCTAAATGTTTCCGTATCGATGGGAAGCAATTTCTTAAAGATCGTTGCATAATGTGGAGAAGAGGCGCAATTTGTGGCATAAGCGAAATGAAGGTTGCGATGAGCTCAGAAATTCGATGATTCGTTCCAAAAGAAACTTCATGTCGACCACACGCAAAACTCGGATGCTCGTCATTATACTCTTCTTGTGTGTTGCTGTAAGTATCTCCTCTCATTTCCATTAAAAAGTCATTGATCCTTAAAAAAACCCAAAAAATTTAAATTTATTAGAAGTTATCTCCCGCCACAAATTTCTCACGGAACTTCCATCTTTCGCGTCGAAAGCCTCAAAAAGTTTTTGTTTCGCCATTTTTTGCATAATTCCTTTCGGAAACATGTCCAGAATATTTCAGACTTCGAGAACTCATTGCAAAAAAAGTGAATTTATTTCTCAGCTTGGAAGATTACAGTGATGGTAACCACAGTCACGTTGATCGCTTCATCCAATTTTTCTTGTGTATGAATTATGAACATACAACTGTTTTTACTTCAGAGACCTTAAAAGAAAACATTTTTCCTTTGGATAGGCACGACTTATAAGTTGTAATTCAGGTTGAATTGCCGCACGGAGTTCTAAACCTATGCACCGGAATATACGGCGAAAGTTTTGGTATACGAATTTATGATCATCTTGGCTCGTTTATGGAAATGCTAACGTTATTGTACAGTTCGATCAGCTTCGTCCTTTATTGTTCAATGTCGAATGATTTTCTGTGCACTTTTCAATTGTTATTTTGCGCATGTGTTTGTGAGCCAAACAATGGTGCGAATACACACTCACATGGTGAGTTCAATTTCTTCCTCATCCAATTTCATTCATCATCGATGCGCTCATCAATTGAGCACAAAAACTTCTCTCCATAAGCCGTATAGTCTTTGACCTTATGCCAGCTCACCGAAGATAATGAAGCAGAATATTCGCAATATATGGCACTGTATTACTGCGGTTAAAAAAAAAAGGACGAACACTTCACACTAAGACCGCATAAATTTTTCGATGTAATGAGACCGCTAGACATGTCTTGATGCACTGCGTCCGTTCAATGAAAGCATTTAGTACCAAAAATATTTCCGGCCGAAAAGTATTACACGATTTGGTGAGAGGAAATGACAGTTGAAAAGCCCTCGCTTTCCACGTGAAGCACCATTCTGAAACCTAGCGAAATGTATGGTGAATTCCTGCCTTTCGATGCTTGACAGTTTTTTTTGACATGCAAAGTCCTATCTGTTGCATTTTTTTCTCGGTGTTTCGAGGAAATGAATATTTATTCATGATATACAGAGGCGAAATGCTCGGCATTTTCTTGCAACATGTCGTTATTCCTCTTAAAGCCCTTATTATTTTTCTTCCACTCCCCTGAATCTAACTTTTACAGTTTCTACCATTTTTCGTCCTACACGTTTTATGTTTTTCATTAGTATTTAAAATGGTCGCATGTTTGCAGGACCAAACGAAGCATTTTATGGACAAAGGAAACGACAACGAAGCCTCCCACTGAGCCAAATGAACGGCTACTTATGTGTACCATCTCGGCCTTAATCGTCCCGCCAAATCTGCATTTATTCAAACGAGTGCCATTGTTCTCGGGTGTTCTTCAATCCCATGATCAATCTTCATGCATGCATGCATGTGTCTGCATCCTAATATATTAGGCGTTTCGAGTCCACAGTCATGGAATTGAACAGTTTCTTTTGCAGTTCGCTTTTCAGAACTTCCCAAACGCAGATTGAAAAATCCGAATCAGTGAGGAAAAGCTCATGTAAGCTAAACCGATTTCTCTGTCTTTTTTTTTCAAAACTTATATGTTTCTGCAGTCTGTTTTATGCATATAGAAGGGTCCAGTTTCGAATAGAACAAAATCGGCCCATTCAAGTTTACTATATGATTTTTTGAAGTGGAAAATAGGGAATCGATGGCGGACTAAGAATAACTTTGAATGTTTACAAAAGCGTCACGGATCTAACACAAGACCCATAGATGCCCCTCACCCCCTCCGCGATCCCTTCCCATCCTGTTCCCACCCACCCATGGAAATTATACGAAGCCAGCCATAGCGGCGTTCGTCGAAACGGGATTGGGAGGGGATTAAACTCGTAACCGTTCGATATTGCTCATTAAAGTTTTTTCTTTAGGTTTTTGTGCCACATAATTTCCAGTGCTTGTTATTTGTTTTTTTAAAACATTGTTTACGTATTTAAAAAATATTATCACGGATTATGCCTGTCCACGTTTTCAAGGTGATCTCTAGAGTTCTCGTTTACCATACTCACTACAAAAATATTTGAAAATACTGCCAAAATTTTCAGTTGCATGACTTTTTGTCACAAAAATCATCATCACTACTGAAAACTGCGCATTTCATATTTTTTGTTGTGAGTGTGAATAATTTGTGTTTACGAAATCGGTTACGACGCTTAACACATCGGATATGATCGCTCATAACAGTGTTTATTACTTCAGCTTTTTGAATTTCTTTTCCATAAAAATAAACTTAATATCTTTTTTAAAGGAAAACTTCTTTCAAGGAGAATTGTGGCTACGAAAATTGGCAATTTTTTTTCATGATTCTTTCCAAGCACCCACACTTTCCATGAATGCTGCTGCCATGACGATGGTGTTATGCTGATATGAAGGTGCTACTTTATTTGCGACTTGCGATGCAATCAACTTTGCCAAAAAAAAAAAGACATGCACTTCAAAACGATATTGTACTTTATTGTTGTTCGCTGAGCCTGAGCGGACTGATGCGACCTTACATACGGTTGTACCGTAATGAATTGTAGGTCTGCACAGCATTGCTTTCTTTCGTGCTAAATAAACAGAACTGGTTTGAATGGCTCGACACTGCAACGATATGCTTGCAATATCAGTACTTCGCCAATTACGCCATGCTATAGTTGTAAATAAGTGAATTTATATACGTATTTATGTACGATACTGCTCTAAAATCCGCTTTGCTGTTCTTAGTCTCTTAAATTCTGAATTATTAGTTAAAATTATCAGAGGCGTCAGATGACGATGCTTATTAAAGTCTACGGTTGAATTATTCTTGTTCGAGTCAGATAGCGTTATCCACACTGATCTGTTTGGCCTGACTGAACAAGCAGACCTTCGAAAGAGTAAATCAGCATTTAATAACTGGCATTTTGTGACATCCAACTTTGCAAGTTACCTCTTCGGTCCTTAATCATGCAGACGAGTAGGCACCTATTTATGATAACGAAGTGCTTAAAATGGCTTGCGTAATGACGACTGTAACACGGGTACGCATTGCGAGTTTATCAGAATGATGATCGCTTGCGGTCAATGTGGTACGCTAAAAATGGCATTACAATCGTTTAGAAACCTGAAACAACTCCGCATGCTAGAAGAGTCTCAATGATGTCATAAATTGCAAGCAGTGATGTCAGTGTGATAAAAAGTATCACAATAAAGGAGAGCTATCAGGCGAAATGGGAGCTCATTAACGAGATCCATGGCAATCTTTGTCAAAAAGTGCTCATTGCGATTTTGTATCTGGAAAACAGACTGCCGACATAATCTCGGATAGAACAGCATTAAAGAACGGTATGGAATGGTGTCGTCGAGAGGTCCTGAAAGCCAGTAAAGTAAGAATCACTGTGAAGGCAGATCGGGACACTCCGGAATGTTACCTTGGCAAATTCATCCTTTTGCGCGCGTTACTTGAAAATATATCGTTCTGCTGGCTTCTTACCAACCGATTTCGTAGTAAATGAAGAAAAAAGGAATAGCCGAAGCCATTCATAGTACCATATTCGTACGAAAACGCGTTTGGCAGTTGTTTTTTTAATATGATTACGTAATCACACCAAAAAGAGCGCTATCGACATTACCTGTATCCATTGTATTCATGCTTGCATCATTTCAACATGAATATTCATACCAAAGAAAAATGCTACAATAGCATGGCTATTTGCAATCAATGCAAAACTTAAATTTCATCGGAACATGGGATTTTTCAGAAATTCAGTAGAAGAGACTGATGAGCGTCTGCAGCGAAAATGTTGATGGGAGCTGAGAAGCACTCTGATAGCGTCAGTGAAATAGGCAAAGCATTTGTGAACGTCCACTGGACCATAATGAGAGTATATTATGTATTCACACTAAACTTAAGAAAAATTCAAGTCCGGACAAAATCAACGCTAAAATGACAAAGTTTTGATCTTCGTGTCCGTTCATCGGAAAGGAAAAGCTTCGTTGTGCAACACACCTCTCCTCAACGATGCTGGAGTAGTCGAGAGGAGGATGGCATTCCATTCCCTGTACCATTTTTCATCGCCACCCCCCACCTCCCCTTTCCTATCTCCTCTTCCCCGTCCTTTTTTAGACAGCCCTCCCTTATTTTTCACCCAACCCTAGCGTTGGTAAAAAACCTACGACCAAGAGCGCTGTTAACTCCAACAGCACCTTTCTGATACTCGAAACGACTACGTTCATCTTACTGAACTTACCAAGCGATTTACCGAATTTTATTAGCGCGAAGCGGGAAACGACGCTTTCGAATTTCTTGTTCTTTATTCGCAGTTAATTCGTGATAGAGATGGGTGTAGTTGTGCGTTTCGAAATCTGCTGTTTCAGCTGTAGAGCAATTCCTTAGGCGTGAAGTACAGTCGGCTTTTGAAAAACTGAGAGAGGACTGAAGTAACTTGTAAAGGGGTTTGTAAGAACTGAAGGGGGGGCAGAGTATAGCAGTACAACTTAAAGATACTGACGGGCAGGCAAGTTGAGTATAGTGTTGCTCATGGAATTTTTCTCAACTGCAAATGTAAACCATAATATAGTTTAAGCATTGAAAGTCGCACGAAAACTCACAAAAGCCAAGAGACTAAGATAGTGTGCTTTAGGGATCGCAGCGCTCGTGTTTCGTAGTACGGTTGCAATCGTACACATGTGTTGGTGCGTGCTAATGTCGCGCTGCATGCATCTATCTCTAATAACGATATCGTCTTAATTCGAATATAGCTTTCTAGAAACTAGTCAAAAGTTTAGGAAAGAAACAGTTGCACTTTTTCCATTCGGAATTTGAATTATGAGTAGTTGTTTATTTCTCGTTCGGAATATTTCGTTCGATATTCGTCCTCGAAAAGAAGAGGCGTATCAGTTTCCTTCACCGAGATGCTTCACTAATTTTCAGAAGCAATCGAGATCGCTAAACAGATCATGATTACCGCGACAGAAACTAGCGATGCCAACTGTCCGAAAGGCCACGCTCATTATTACACTTACAAAATAGTACCGATCAGGGGTCGCGAGAGTACCCAGAAAACTTTCATCTCTCTTCCGGAAAAAACAAGCGAGTATGAAAATCGATTTGTCACGCTGAATGAACGCTTCTCGATTGTAGAGCGAGGTACGATGCATATCGTTATGTTTATCACTCTCTGAAGACGACCGGTAGGCGAGGGGCACTAGCAATTGTGTGCAAGCAATAGCTTTGTGTACTAGAGCTGACTAATTGCTATTCATTTAATGTAGTGTACCTTTTATTAGGTGCGTCATTATAGCGAAACTTTCTCCGTTTCTCTTAACGCATCCAGCGCAGGCCACAGTTTCTTTTGGCTAACCTAGACCACAACTTCTGATCAGCTTTTTCTTATGAAAAACGTTTTAATTGGAAATATTTGTTTTTGAATGGTCCTTTCAAAAAGTTCCCCGTTTACGTTAATCTTTTGCTTAACCAATACCTTCTGCTCTGCTGTTATACTGATTGCACATTTTGAGTGACGACTTCCCCTCGTCCCCCTACCATCCCATTCGAGTTCTCGCTTCGCACGAGAACAGTTGCGAAGTTCATCGCCTCATTACTGCTGTTTACTTCCTTTCGATTTGCGTGTTCTAGTACGAGTCATCGTAGACCGGCGTATAAATATAGTATTCAGCTGAGAACGCATCGAATTAATAATTGACATTGGCAGTTTTTAAGCGCAGTTTTTTTTCGTCTGGCCAGTTTTCCTTCCATACCAGAAAAGCTGGCATATCTAACAGCGTCCGCACAGTTTTTCCGCATCACCTCACAGGTCGCCATTCGATCATAGCTTCAAACAGTTTGAAAGCGGTCGCTGTCGTAACATTGAGTTCTTCTTCCGTGAAAGTTTTGCTTTCAGTCGTGCAAATGCCCTACGGATGTGCATCTCTGCAAATTTGTTGTGAGCAGACCACGCACGTCCTGGGCGCATGTCGAACAAACACGCAGTGCGTAGCTCGTGAAAACTGCCTTCCGGAAATTGCCAACAACCTTTTATACGTTCGCTTCCACGGAATACACCGTACAACCATGTGTCGTGTTATGCATAACGAAACATCGATAGAGTATTTATGGCTTGATATTTTCTTGCAGGTCTGGCAATTTTAAAATTTACTGTGACTCATAATTAAGTAGTGCTGCCCTCATTTATGTCTCCTGCCCCCATATCACCTGGTTTTAACAGAGCTACCGGGGTTGTACTCATTTTTTTTGGGACTCCGTTTCACTCGATGCTTTCGTTGCGGTACCTACTCATTTGTAAAATCTGAGAATTACAGGTTATCAGCTGATGCCCATCTTACCAGAACATGAACGCTACTTGCAAGAACAAGTGAGGTGTGTCAGTATGTGGGAGGATAATGCGATGGATGAGTCAATGAAGGTAGGTGCCACATCATCCATGGAACACGATAGCATAGTAACAAGCCGCTGAATGTGTGACCAGTTGGCGTGAATGTTCCAGCTATACCGGGCATAGTTATCGTGTGGGGAATAGAGGGGA
>JPKZ01000641.1:173861-188676 GCA_000803305.1 Toxocara canis
GTGAGCATCAACTGAAAAGTGCGCAAAAAGCGAACACCGGTCAATTTCCACGACTACTAAAAGTCTTTTTTCTACAGTACTCAAGCAGGTTTTCTTGCGAAACGTGAAACACAATGCATGGGAAAAAAAGCGAAACGTTTCTTTTCAACGTTTTTACGAAAACAGTTACAGCTCTCATATGCTAAACTGCAAAACCAGAAGAAGGGCAAACGCCAGGATTTTCAGCTTTTCTTGCGACATATTTCGACAGCTTTAGGTTTTCGCTTAAAAATCATAATTCACAAAAATGGACAATGCGCAAAATTTTGCTGGAAAAGTCATGACCGACAAAAACAGCTTCGAAAATGGCAACCCGAGAAGGTTCAAACATTTGAACCTTTGAGGAAGAGGGAAGCGAGAAGGAAGGATGCTTGTGTGGTTTACCTCTAATAAACATCACCGACTGATATATTCGCACTCACCTGTTGAGTGTTTCTTCCATGAAAATGAGAAAAAAAATTTTCATATTGCTTACTTTAGAAGACCGCGATGATCGTTATAGTCATTAACACTCTTGCAGGTCATATCTTCTAATCGGGAAAATTTGCCAGCTTTCTTAAGCATGTACACAGACCTCTGCAAGAAGTTAACTTTCCTGAGAAATGCGAAAGGAAAATAAAAGATGATTAAACCTTATTTTTCATTAGTTTGGCGTTTTGGTGCAATGTTTGCATAAAAGTGAAATCGTAACACAGGCCAATTTCGAATAAACATTAGTTATCTGGGCAACAAATACAGTTGTTACATCTTTTTATCAGCTATACCAGAAGCCGGAACGCAGAAAGCTGCGAAGTAAAAAAGCTCACATGAAAATACAAAATATTTACGTTAGGGTTGCCGCACGACAATCTGGCCAACATTACCGCAAACTTCTCAAATAGCGCTGCAACACATTTTAAAGCATGCGCTCTATCGCGATTAATTGAAGACGGTCGTCATCAAAACTTTTCCTGTTTTTGATGACTTGGCTAGGTTACAATTTTTTTTTGGCGTTCTCGTTGTCCAATCACCAAAGACGAGTAGGGATGGTGTATCACGGCAATTTACGTGTTGCATTTAAGTGAATGTAACGTGAGTAGGGTAATAATTTTTCCACATCAATTTTTAAAACTTTTCATGGTTCGTTCGGTCGAATCATGAAGTCTCTCCAGCTCAAAATGTTCAACTGTACCCGTCGATAGTTGAACATTTTCAACAATTGCCGAGTTGAGGTTAATTGCAGTCGTTTCGCGCAACAAACGTTTTTCAGTCGCACCTGTCGTAATGAGCACCCAATTAGTGTTCACACTAAACCGCACTCAGCAGCTCCGTTTTTCCATCCTGTCTTCCTGTGGGCTCTTGTTTTCCTCTTGCTTGTTTCTCATCTTTAATGCTTACTGTTCGTCGTCTGATTGAGCTATAATTTGAATCATTGGCGTTATTGACTGCTTTCAGTGATTCTCACTGTCTCATTTCTGTATCCGAGTTCAGTTTCTCGGTTTTATGTCGTGCGGAAAGACAAAAAAACGAACGTGATTTATTTCAGTTTGATGATATTCGTCTGTTGCTTAGTATTATTTACTTATTATGCGTTGTTCCGTTCCTCTGTTACATTTATAGAGCTTTGTTTTGCCATATAGGAGTAGGAGTTTTCACAGTTGCATGGAATATGGAGAAAGTTCTTGACTGAGAACACTTTCGGACATTCACTCGCATTCAACGGTTGCTCTTGCCATTGCGGGGGAAAACTGTTTCTAAGTAACCACGAAAATTCATGAGTTGTATGATCTTGTCTGTCGTTTATTGCCTTCAGTGCATCGTTTTCGATGGTCGTAGAGACAGTTTGCATGAATATCACCGCTTATTATTCCTTTTCCCAAATTCCGGGGTTTTTTGCGCGGTTCTTTCGATTTTTCGCAGTACCTTCGCCTACCTGCTCAACTCCACCTCCACCTCCTCCAAATAGAGGTAGGTCTCGTTGTGCATTTCTTTGAACGCGAAAAGCGCGTTAACGTTCAGAATACGAGAGTCTTGCTTGTCATTTGAAAGTTTGCTTGTACCAGCAAGCTGCATTCTGCTTGATTACAGATCATTCTCTCAGCTTGGTTGCTTATTTTAACGATGCCTGATCGCGCAGTTGACGGCGAGGGATCGGTGGTAACAGCAAACGAGAATGCCGACGTTGCACAGCAGCAGCAGCAACAACAACAACAGGTGGGCACAAAGTCCAAGACAACTAAAGGGTGCGAGTAAAGCTGTTCAAGGCTTTTTGTGACTTCCGTGAGGTGCAGCTTCGAATAAATAACAAGTATGCAATGGGGACATGCTCTCTTAAAGATGTGATCATTCCAAGTTTTACCACTTTATTAATGGATCATTCGGCCACCTTGCCTACAGACCTAAATGTGGACATTCTTTATGTTGGCTCACTTCTGGCACGGAGCTTCTGTGCCGCAGTGCAAAAGGGTAGATGTTTCCGTCTCGATCACACGACCTAATATTTATATGACGGTGCAAAATATTAACATTTTTTTTGACCGAAAGGTCCGCTCTCACATCATTTTCTACACTGGTGTCGTATGACGGTAATGAACCAGCTCTGCTTACATCCCCGTGCTTATTAAACAGTCACGTAATTTCCTTTTTGCCGCGCATGCCTATTGCAATTTTTATGCTTCACGGCACATATCAGAATTTTTACCTCATCTGATCTTATTTACCGTAGTCAGTCCATGAAGTTTTGTAAATTCTCCCAAAATTTAAGTTTTTCTTTTTTTTTGTCCCGATAGCTATGATAATTGCTTTTCGATTTTGTAAATTTCGCATGCCTTCGAATCGAAGAATTCAGCTTCTGATCACCGTTTTATTCTTGCGCTTTTAACGACAGAACTTTATTCCGCCCTCACAAACATTCTCGAGGACACGAGCAGCGTCATTTTCCAGGGCTATGATATGTGGGCGTTCATCAAGGACCTGCTGTATCGTATGATGATCGTCTGTTTCTTCATCTACTTGTCCAAAAGTACGCGTTCAAAACTTAAGCACAATTTTATTGACTGTTTTTTTAAAGAAAGAAGTGACTGATAGTTTAATTTTAAAAAAGCAGGCATCTCGCATTGTGACATCATTTGTGTTTGCATGTGAGAATCCGTTAATCATATGCTCTCTGTGTTGTTCTTCAATACGAATATTTACGCCGTGGAACAGTCCATTGTTAGGAAATGACTGCTTATATCATGGATGGTGTTTGAAGAGGGGATGCATATAAATAGGGGGGGGGGGGAGAGAGAGAGGGAGCGATACACGCTTGATAGCTAAAACTAAGAGTGGTGAATTCAGGCGTTCACCAAAAATGAAGTAAGGTTCGTATGCTTTCTTAGAGTAGAAAATACAATGTTTCTATTGGTTAAAATTTTGTTTAGGTTTCATGGGTAATCATGGAGGTAGCCGGCTAAACGGTAGCGGTCCTGACGGCTCAAAGACCGTATTTCCGCCGTCGAAAAATCTTTTTCCGCCTGGACAGAAGTTCGATCTCTATGTTTACTTTTCCGAATCGGCAAGTTTTCACCAGTTCATAAAATCCATAGGTATTCGATGGGCCTTGAGCGTTTTGCATTTTGAAATGTGTATATTTAGGAACAACTGCTATTGTAGCTGTTTCCATATATACATTCTGATAGAAGAGTACATGATAATTGGGGTTAACACGCGTCGTCTGTGTCCCCGTAAACGCACTTCGTAGGCTTTGTTGATAAACTGGACCAGTCATGGCGCACATTGGCAGCTGCGTTGCAACGCGATTTAGTTATCCTCTTCAACAGTAGTTGAGTGGGTTAAATAAGTTGTAGTGCCGAATGCATTGATTGCTAGAAGCGGTATCAGGCAATCCACTTTGCAGTGCGTGCAACATGCGCTCATTTGGTAACGAAGTTTGTTAAAAAATCAGCTCATTTTTTTTTACCTCGTTACGAAGTTGTTGTGTCGACCGCATAAATCAGAGGAATTGGTCTTATTTTATCTAGTTGTGCTTCATCCTGCATACTGTGACGGTATCTTATAGGGGATGAAAATTTATTTTTCAAGTGCTGCCCATCCACTCGTAAACTGACTCTTTGCGCCGCTAGGGTTTCATTTCTCAGAGAATGTCGACTATGTTCGCCCCCTTTTGAGTGTTTCGTTTGTACCACTTTTCTGTCGTAAGTAGAAACATCACTTTGTTGGGATATAGTATCGAAACTTTTCAAATAAACCAGTAGCGATTATTTTTAATGACGTCATGCAAGAGAGGTGTGAGGAAGGCTGTATTCGATTCGAGGAGATCATCGGGAAAGGGGGCCATATTTCAAATGGCGTTTAGAGGTGTAACATGGTTTTAAGATTCAAAAGAAAAGTCTCAGAAGAGAGGCTCGATTTTTCATAAACTGTCGGGAGTGAGCAAAAGGGTGTGGGAGAAGGAGGGGTGTTCAGTTCGGGGATTTAATACCAGTTCTGGGCGCAACATTTCCATAGCTTTGCGTTTCTCGTTGTCGTTGCATTCGTTGAACGGCTGTTGCGTGGCCTTCCTTCATATTGAAGACTTCTTGCTTAATCTGATTTTAGGAGGAAGATCACGTTCGCATTAATATGAACCAACAGTATGCATTTTAGATGGATCAGTTCACTTCTTTCAACGAACGAAAGGCGTTGTTCTGGAAAGAAACTGATCTGGTTTATGGCGACTGGACGTCAGGTCCAAATGGCGACGGGACTCGATTCAAATCCGCTAGTTTTCCTACTCCACCTGCTCTTCTCAACAACGGCTCAATGTATATTCATGTTTTCATCGTTAAAAGAGGCCAGTCGCCTGATCCAAGGGACAGGCACTACGTAAAGCGAGAGGTGATTTTTTAGCTTCATGTCAGTATTACCGTTTTGCCTCGGATAGAGCCTTAGAGATCCAGAAAAATTGTGCAGCCAGAGTTCTGCTCAAGGTAGTGCCATACCTCGTTACTTCTTGTCGTTCATTTGAGTGTGGCTGTGATTTGTGTTGTGTATTCCACGTTTTCTTAAGAAAGAGATTTGTGATTAATGTTACTGTCAGAGTATTCACTGCAGAGGCAGAGTGTCGCGCTGCTTCCTGATATGTGTTAACTACTGCGTGAAACGGATGGGTAGACCGACCACCTTGCTGGAAAACGGTTGTTTCGGTCGAGCATTTCGCGTTTTGCGTTGATTGTGCATGAAATCGATATTACTCACGATTGTTTCCATGGATTTTACTGCTCCTATTTAAAAATGCAAAATTCAGCCGCACCGATTTTGCGTATTTATTTTCTTTTTTCAGTTTCGTCTCTTCGTCATTCTCCCTCCCCGCACAGCTCCTTTCTGTTTTCCTGAACCGGTTACGACCTCATGTTAAAATCACCGACGATTTGCGTTTGCTTCCTTCCAGTCGGAGGGATGGGGTGGGAGAGCGTAAGCTAGTCCACGCGTGCTCATCCATCGCTGAACTCAGGATCGCACAATTTGCAATGTTTGTGTTAGTCTAGGTCGTTAAGGGATCGGAAGAGAGTGCCAGTTTGTGAAAGACAGACGGGATGGTTGTGGCTCATATGAGCCTTAGGTGGGTGCTTCGAGATCTCGCTGCTCCCAGAACAAGAGCTGGCTGGTTGCTGGTACTCCGGAGACGGGGTTCTCTAGTTGAGGATCCATCGGAGGTAGGTGTTCGTTCATGACTGTTGGCAGTGTTGTCTATTCATTTGGTCGATTGCTTCAACGAGGCATATGTTCACGCTAGATTGAATGCGTAGTAAATCGTTCAGGTAATATACCATGTGCGTCAACTGAATAAATATAAGAAGAAGTATTATAAGAAGACACAAAATCTTTTGACCGGAAAAACTGAGCAGAGCGAAGAAGATCGCAAGAAGGCGGATGTTATGAATTTCGAAGTGTTAAACCACTGGCATCCGAACTTGACCATCAGTCTTGTCGACGATCATACAGCGTGGCAAAAAGGTAGTTCGGTTTTATTGTGCAGCCAGTAGGCGTGTGCAAGATTTAGAAACTTTTTACTGTATTGACAAATAGCCACATTTTCATATCGCTCTATCCAAATCATTTACGCCAGTCTCAGTTGTCCATAGAGAAATTTTCATTTTTTTGCTTGGAAACTTTACGTGCTTCTCACAAAGTAACGTGAAACTGATGCCGCCTTTTAGTGTGGCATAAACGTTTTTCTGGCTTACTGTGCTTCGGGTAAGGAATAAATCTCGTCTTATGACAGTAATAGTAAGATAACTATTGCTCTGAATTTGTTGATCTCTGCGAAACAAGTGAGATCTGTGCTTGTTGGTAAGAGTAAATTTCGATTATGCGTAGAAAGCGCCCTGAGACATTTACCACCAAGTTGACCATCCGGTTGCGTGATGTCTTAGTGAATTTTTCGTACCAGCATTCATTTGAAATTTAACCTTCGAGTAGGTATTACACTGTTATAGCTGCCATACATACATGGGCACTCGTTTCTCATCTGTTCCAAATTGAAGTGGAGAGATAGGTTGAACCATTAGAAATTTTGATTTGTAGGCTCACTGGGAAATGCAAAGCCAGTTTTTTGAGCGTCTTTTTTTATGAGAATACATATAGGGCTGCACAGAATTTTGCTTATTTTGATTGGCGGTTTGCCAGCCCATGATAACTACACTAAGTGCTTAACAGTTTTTATTGAAGGTGCTCTGCCGTCACCACTGGATGAAGCCGTTAAGTTCGAGCCAATTACGAACACATATCAGCCAATCTTTTTTTTCAATGATTACTGGAATCTGGGTGCTGAGTTCATGCCCATCAATGAAACTGTCCGCGAGCTGAATTTCACCCTAACTTATGCACCACTCTCTCTCTTCAAGTGGCAACTTTATGCGTCGCAACAGGTGTGTAGACTTAGAGCAGTTATTAGAAAAGTCCGCATTTAACGTTGCTCCTCTTGCATCCTCTTTGCGTTTTGCAGAACAATCTAAATATAGTTGGGAACAATGTAAAAAAGCCTGAAGCTTTGCAATAGTAAGGCGTGTCGGGGCATGCGAATTCGTCCGACCATTGGGCAGTTTCATTCACCCAGTCGACCGGTGGCTATTGCATTTTTTTTTTTTCATTCCATCAGCCGATTTTGGCTGGACCGACTTTTGGCTACAAATTTTGATTCTAATAATTTGCCAGAAAAATTAAGGAAATCGATGAGGCGTTTCAAAATGAATTGTGGAACAGCGACAGTGCTAGAGAAGCTCCAATAAAAACGCTCCTAATGGGTTTCAACTTAGTCCTGCAAAAATTTGATATTAAAAATGTCTAAGCCTTCAACTATTGCAGTGAATCAAGAGGACTAGGAAAGTCCGGAAATACGGAGGGGCAGACACGGTACACTTAATGAATCAAAACATCTCTACAGCCGAAGGAGCGGTGCAGTACATGTAAAATGAAATTTTAGAACGCTCTTGTTCTTAGGTTTGAAAAGAAACCTCGGTAAACTTTTTGTTACTTTCTTATCGTACGGTTTGCATTTTAGCTTTTGCATTAGCTGATAGGTTATTCATCATCGATTTGTTAAGGAAGTTTATATAGGAGCAGGCGTTACGATTCTTTGTAACTGGATCAGCGTTTGTGCAAAATCTTTTGTTCGGCTAAGAAATTGTTGTAAGGAATTATTATGTACCGGATAGCTAATGAAAGTGATGACTGTTTGCTCGATGACTAGGAAACCGTTATTTTTTAGATGCGAGGGAAATGGTCGCAGTTGTTGGGTGGCGACATATTCGAAGAGGGCGACGACGATCAAGATTCCATCAAACAAGCTCTTCTCGAAACAAACCCTATTCTTCTTGGTAAGTAAATTACCGTTCGTTTTCCTACCTTAGTGTCAATGAAATGTAAGGTGCACACGATTGTGATTCGGTCACGTTTCATTAAGGGGCGCTTTTTGAGCAAAGGCTGCACTGTGGATGTGGTGTTATAAATTTAAAATCTTACATACTGTGGGCACAACAGCTACATTTTAAAATCCTGACATCTAGTGAGATCCGCCAAATTTCGATGTTTCTTTGCTGTCGCGATTTTTGAACCTGTGAGATTTTTTTTTCCCAGATGCCAAGCAGTTTCTTGTTTGGCATGAAGTATTTCGAGGCCTAAACGGGCTGATCTATTGTAATGTAAGTTGCAGTATGCGTATGCGACAATTTTACAGCAAATTTTGCTGGATGTTTTAAATCGTTTCCCTCCACCCCTCGCAGAGTGAGGGCGAATTGCTTGTGTGTGGAGCGTAATAAGTTCGTCCCTATAATGTTCATTTTCTTCCACTCTTTGATATCGTCATCTCATGTGTCATCTCGAATATTGTTATGGTAATGAACTGAGTTCTCGTATTCTGAGCATTTATTCGTTCATTGTTCCAAGCATTTATGATTTTTTTTTCAGCTGTGACCATCATCGTGTCTATATTGCACACAATTTTCGAGTTCCTGGCATTCAAGAATGACATACAGTTCTGGAGATCCCGAAAGAGTTTAGAGGTTTGTTGGTTTATATGCTTGCATTGTTGAAGTTTTTCTTCACTATGTAACACCTGGAAGAGTATGCGCATATGCCCACGTCAATTGGTGCAGTAACACATAAAGCTAAGTAACGGGGAGGGAGGTGAGTTAGGGATTGGTGGCTGCCAGAGGTGATGGCTGTTAGGAGTTAATAGCACTTATGGTTACCTGTCCTTTTAAAGAAGCTCTGAAGATGACGCTTGGTATCTGACTGTATTATATGTTATAATAGAGATATTCATAAACCACATTTTATGCTGTTCATGGCAACTTGTTAATTAACGTGCAGCTGTATATAGTGTTGCTTGCTTTCAGGTAATATAGACGCTGTTGAACTCTCCCACAGCATTATCTTACCTTGGCCTCTTGAGACACTTGCATAGTCGGGACAGAGAAACGGTCTTGTTTTGTTTGTTTTTTTTTTTAAGTATATGGAATGCATTCACTTGTTTTTAGGGATTGTCGGTGCGATCGGTGCTGTTCAATGTGTTTCAGTCGGGGATTGTGTTCTTATATATTTGCGATAACGATACGTCTATTGTGGTAAAACTATCCGTTGGAATTGGACTTCTTATCGAAATGTGGAAAATACCCAAATGTCTCAACATTACGGTAGGATTCTGTTTCTTAAGTGCTTAATAAATACTAATGAAATTGCCGCCCGTAGTCTTTATATTTGCCTGCCACCTTAGCTTTGAACAATCTCATTTCCTTTTCCTCCAGTTTTTTTCTATTTTCCTTTTGCCTTATTTTATCCTCTTTTTTTTTCGAGCAAGTGACCCGCTTAACTCGAAGTCTGTATGCAGTTTGTGCCTACCGTCCGTCCCAATGGCTGCTATGAAGTTCATCTGTCACGAAGAAGAAGCAAAATGCCTAAACAGGCTAGAATTAATGGTTTGGTTTATGGGCTTAGTCTCCCATAATGGATCTATGAGAGAATGGCAGGGCCGAGGTTAAAGTTCTTAAGCTGACAGTTCCGGACGACCTTATGAGTAGGCTGGTTAATGTTGCAGATACACAAACCAGTGGCATAATTTGAATCAGGCACTGAAGTTTGTTAGTTACCTGAATGGTCAAGATGCAGCCTGTTTATTTGAGGACCGGCTTTCAAATTTGATGTTGGAATATACAGTTCTCCTTATTCTCCCTCATTGTGCAATGATCGAAGAAAATTTTAAGATTTCTTCTGCGCCATTTATATTTCGTTTCATTCGAACAGGCCGCCGAACACCTATTACGTGCTTTTTTCCTCGCGCAGCATGTTTTTTAGTTTTCGGTTTGTGCTTTCTTCTAGCTCCTTCCACTTATCCTTACACCTTTTTATGCAGGAGTTACTTTCTCAACTTCATTCTGGAAAAGCCTGCATGTTTAGGTCTAAAGGGCCAGAAGAAATAAATTGCAGATGACAGTGGCTTTTTGGTTGAAAATGGTTCTAGAGTTATGCAAGCACTGCGTTGATGTGGTGAAAACCACGGGGGAGAGGAAGAGGGCCAAGATTGATTGAGAGAAGGAGATCGATTCGATATCATCAATTTGGAAAGCATGCGTTGAATCATCTCATAAAGAATAGTTTCCTCCACGTTTTCAATATTTGCATGCTCTTAGTAAACTTTTTTTTTTTGCTGATAGGTTGGCAGCTGGAGGTCTCGTATGTTTAATCCTTACCTGCTTTGAAGGTGATTTTGGGGTGCCCATTCGTCTTCACCACGACCTTTGCTCTCTGACGACGTGAAGCGTAGGGAATAATTTGACTAGGTGACGAACCGGCTACGACAGATGGGAATATAAATATATGCAAACTACACATCTTTTATGCGAACTACAGTGTGTTCAGTAGAAAGTAGCTTATCGAGGAGAAAAAACATGGTGAGATGTCTCGTGACGAAGTTAACTCTTTATGGATTCCAACTTCAAAAATTTACGGAAGCCGTTTTGTGTAGAACACTTGTTCTTTTAGCTTTTAGCTCACAAAAGAAGAAGCAGCTGGCCTTTTTTTGCAGCGTTTCACGTTTGTTTTCATTTCAGATTGACAGAACTAAAAAAATATTTGGAATTTTGCCAAAAGTTATCTTCTCGGACAAAGGATCTTATGTGGAATCGGATACGAAGCAGTATGATGAGGTGTTTTTTCAGTCATTTTCCTTCAGATTTTGAGTTTTGATTTCAATTATGTTTGGGTCCGTTTGCGACAACATATGTTTTCAACCGTTTACCGTTAACTTTAGACCTAATCAGACCGTTTTTTTTTTCATTTTCAAAGTGTTGAGGCCCTATATCCTTGAAGATTTCATAAGCCCCACAGTCTAATGACGACGATGAGTCTAGCACTCAAATATCTTTAGTTCTTTAGATTGGGGCCTGTGATGGCATGGAGGCAACGAGTGCATCTCTCTTCATTTGTGCTCTTTCTTTCCCTGATAAACTTGAACAAGCCACGCACTACTCACAGTTTTACATCACCATAGTGTCGTGGGTCAGCCTATTGCACAAATATCACTCTTTAGACTGGCAACATCAACAAGAGCAACACGTATCTACAATTGAACTTCACCGTAATAGCTACGGAAAGCGACCATACTACCCTGTCCCTGAGTCCAGTGATGAATTGTCTGCTTCTTTCCTCTTTCGTCTCTGAGTGTTTGCTTATATCTTTCGTTTTCATTCTTCGTTGATTTAAAGCATGTGGATTCATATCTTTATGGTCTATGATGAACTGACGCTCGGCCGTTCAGTCTTGGCAAGTGATGTGTAAATTTGAAGGCGTCTAATTACTGGAATCTTGTCGGTTTCAACAACCAAAGCTTTTACAGATAACGGTGAGAAAAAAAGACGGCGAAGTTTATGTTTCAGTTGTGCCAATTTTGGCAGTTTATTGCGAGTGATTTCAGCTGGCATTTAAGTACCTGTCATGGGTGCTGTTCCCTCTGCTTGGTGGGTACGCTGTCTATTCACTGGTATATGTGGAGCAGCGCGGTTGGTACAGTTGGGTTTTGGGCATGCTGTACGGCTTTCTGCTCACCTTTGGTTTCATTATGATGACTCCTCAGGTCGGCTTTCTATTTATATAGAGGTTTTTTGTAACGCAGTTCCATTTCAGCTCGAAGATTTGTTTTTTCAGATAAACATATGGTTGCCATAGGAAGATATCTGCACTTCCGATTTTGTGTGGGCCGCTTTTTAAAGTTCTTTTAGGATTAGCGGAGCTGGAAATAAGGAGGTCTTAGGGAGGGAGAACGAGGGAGGAGTGGGAGGAAGTGAGCCAGCCAAACATGTAGGGCATGCTTAGGATGTCAGTGGCATTATAGGCAACTTCTGATCCATAAGACCACCCTTCTTACCATACCCTTCATCGGATTCGTGGGCTGTTGCTGCTGAATAGAAAAAAATATAGTAGTGGTTGTGTTTCCTTGAGCTTTTTTTTATAGTCGTATCGGCGTCCTAAGAAGAATCTTTTAATTAGCTACACGGAATTGTGGCATTCCTCCCTCCTTCCCTAAAAAGGAAAACGGAATACAGGAGAAGGTGGTTAAATCTGACCGTAAGCTCTGATATTACGCAGGTGAAAAGCGCAGAACTACTAAGATCGTTAAAGTCACAGGAAGTTGGCAAAACCGTCGCGCATCATACGAAGAATACTCCCTAAGATAAAGGCCAGATGTTGGACTGTTTTTCCGACAGCAAACAGTTCAACCATTCCCCTGAATAGCTTTGCAATCGTTTGAGAAATGCTGGGCATGGTAACCGATATAGTGATAATTTAAATTTAAAAAATCGATCAGATATGGCAGTTGTTCGACGACGGTAGGGTAGGGATTGGTCAAATGAGAACTGAAACTAGTTGAAATTGCAGTTGTTCATCAACTACAAGCTGAAATCGGTGGCGCACCTGCCGTGGCGAATGCTGACTTACAAGTTCATTAATACGTTCATTGACGATCTGTTCGCATTTGTCATTAGGATGCCAACTATGTACCGAATCGGATGTTTTCGCGACGATATAATCTTCCTGGTTTGGTTTACGATTCTTATAGTATTTGTCCTGGCCTTTCCATCCTTCCCATCGCCCACGGCAGGACAAAAGATGTACACCATCGCATATTTTCTACGTACCCCGGCTGCGAAAGCAGGAGTACTCCATCTACTCCTGCTAATATTCAGTTCTTCCATTTTCGCTGTTGCTGGTAATTCCTTCAATAACTTGCCTAAATCTGTTTGTTTGCACTATTGTCATTACCAGATGAAGCTCGTAATGCCCAAACATATGTGGGACACCCTTCATACGCTTCCAGAAGAAGAATGGTGTTACTGTTCACTTCCGGATGGAATATTGGTTTTCTAAAACTTCTGGACTGGGAAGCGCACCCTTAGGGAGAGGGTTTCGCTTCGACATGGCAAATTGGTTGTGAGGGTGGTATCCATGTATATCTATCATTGCCACTAATCTCAAATCGCATCCCAATCTGTGACTCGGGTCGCACATGATTGGAAAGAGAGGTTCAGCTAAAAGAATTGCAGGAAGAAAGGAATTACAAATCTAGTGAAGAGGAGAAAGTATGACAGCAGGTCTTTTCACTCGTTATGTTCAATCTGAAAGCTGCTCGCTTATAAACTCTTCTAAGAGCTAAATGGATATGTTGTAGATAGGAGGCTTTTTTGGGTAGCAATCGTTCTTTCAAAATTCGAACAGTGCTGTAAATTCTTGGAAGTTTTGCACGCGGATTATGCGGTTTTTATAAATGAACTAATCAGCACCGCTTCGCATTTCAGAACTTTTTTTAATGCTAGGAAAGTCCTAGCAGTCTGTTCGAATGCTTTCGCCACAGTTTTTAGTTCATTGACTGCAGTAAACGTAACGGAGCCTTCCTTCCCTACCACTGATACTGCTTCTGATAAGTTTTTTCGATCCTTTTGTAAAGAACAAGTATAAATGGGGGAAAAAAATGAATTCTATCAGAGGACCGTAATGTGCCACATTGTTTATGTGAATTTTCAGAAAAAGCGGCTTGTGTTCCAAATCATTTTTATTGAACATTCCGGAAGCTTTGAATTCAGTTTGTTACTTTTAAATGGCTAACAGAATTGCAGGTTTACATATATCAGAGGTGGATATATAGGGTTGATCCGACCCGCGTGAACGAGTACGGTGTTTCCTTTGAGGACCTAACGGGAGAAAAGGCGGCCGAAGAGGAACGCAAGAAGTTGGAGGCAATCAACAACGTAGCAGCGTCGGGCCACTCATGCACCACAGACGGTCGAACACGCGACGGTAACACATCCTACGAGAACAAGAAAAACAGATAGAGAAACGATTAGTTGAGGCACTCAGGCATGGCCGAGGCGTGTGTCCTGGTGGGGTTCTTATTTTTAAATTCACATATTTTTGGGCTTGGTTCGGTTATCATCTAAACGCAAGCTTTAAGCTGCTTGTCGTAGGCAGGCTTTCGTGCAGTAAAGCTTTTATGTTGTTGGGAGCGTGCAGATTGCGGTATTATTAGGGAAACCATCGTTACGTGTATTTTGCGAACATGTTATAAGCTAAATGTATAAGGACCTGGAAGTTTTTATTCGGTGCGGTAGAGACGTAATATAACAAATAGAGTAACGAGTTATATGTTAAGCTGTAGTGTTACTCGAACATTGTTGTGTCACCTTTTCTAACCATCGATATTTCAAATATAGTGATTTGATCATGGCTGTAGTCCATAAGGCCAGTATTAGGAGAGCAGCGTTCACCATAATGTCATCCAACCGCTTTCCTGCCACTTGATTCATGCAAAACCGTCCTATAGAGTGCTTTTACAGATATTTGAGCAGCCATAAATTGCGCACTGCAAACACTGCTGATGCTGTGCTTCGACTTCGCGAATTCCCCTAATCTCACTTTTGTGTCTCGTAATTCCATCAGTTGGTTTTTCTTCGTCTCTGATTTCAGTATTTGGTATTTGTTGCTGCTTCTCATTGTGATGCGTTCGTTGTTAAAAAGATTTCAAATTCGCTGATGTGCAAGACTATTTAGACGTCGGCTGATAAAATTCGTAAGTATGTATTTTTTGGATGTCTTTGCCTTCCCGGTGCGTTGGGAAAGATCGAACTATAATCTTTTTGAATCTAGAAAAAAACCGCGTAATTCAAATGATTTGCATTTGGAAGAGGCGTATGCGCACCTCGCTAAAATTTGTTTGTGTACCTCATTAAAGTTAAAAATATAATTGCCCCCCTTCGCCCCATCCTCC
>JPKZ01000641.1:188702-203555 GCA_000803305.1 Toxocara canis
TCCTACAGTGGTCATGCAATGAAACTCCCAAACATTGTTGATCATAAGCAGAGAGCATATGAATATTTATGACGGCGAAGAAATGTCAACGCACTGAACTTTTACGGCACGCAAGAATCCGCTGTGAAACGAGGGCGTTGCCACTTTGCTTTGGAAGGCTACACCTCTATCGAGTTAGAGCGATGTAACAGTGGGGCGGATTTTGCTGTCGGATCCTTTCGTGTGTTGACATGCCTTTTCAGCCTTTATTTATTGTTGTATTAGCGTTGTTGTTTTGCATAGGAACAGTGTGTCTTGATTGGTTTGGTGAATGCTCGAGAGAATGATTTTTAAATGGAGAAGAAACGGGTTAATCTGCAGAGCTTGATATTGTAGTGGCAGATCACTTGCCTCTATATGTTGAACCTTGTTGCGGAGGGGTCTGTTTTTTTTGTCATAATAAAGCTACTTGCCGATGTTCTGTTATTCGTATTTCTATTAAATTATACCAGTTCGTAAGGTATTACATTCCCATTTCCGTACATTCGCATCTGTTCGATGGAAAAGTAGACACTTGCTATTTCGACTCCACCCAGCGTTGCAGACAAGAGCCTGGCGTTTTATGTTATGTGCATTCACCGAGAAGACAAATAAATGGCTTCATGATTTGTTTGGACGCGTTTTTAAAATAAGTGGTCTAGCACATTATTATGTGTTTCAGGATGAGCGTTTGTTAGCCTTTGCAGCGTCAATACAGCACTGAGGGGAACATGTTGTGTGCTTGTTTATAGGGTATTCAAACAGTCTAAACAGCCCGTCATGCGCGGGCAGATATCCGCAGGCGCTATTCTTTATCACCGAGAGCGTTTTTAAGCGGCTTTTGGTTGCGCGTGATGGACGGGAAATTGCACAGCAGTTGAACGTGGGTTCTTGTCTATTCTTGTCTATGCTGCACACATTTATTTAGAACGCTTTAGCGCGAAATTTTCCGCTTTAAAAAGTATATATAGCTATTTTATGGTACGGAGTATTTTTTAAACAAAAATTATTTTTCTAAGTTTTCTAAAGCTCCAGATATGAATCGGTTGAACCAACTGATGAAAATCGAAGCAGATCGAGTACATAATTTATTTGTTTGCCTACAATCTCAAATACCATCCAGCTTATTTATTTGAAAGGTGGAAACTTTGAGACAGTGTTGTCCTTGCATTGTTTTGAGTTGGCTTGGATTTGCTGACTGTTGAGGCTACGTGGTATTCAAGGTACGCCGGCGGAGAGCCGTAAAGCTTTTGTTACTCGTTATATCATTAGTCGAAAGGAGTTCCAGCTGTGGTTTTGTCGGTAATCGCAGGATTGTTCAGGAAGCAGATCTGTTGCATAGTTGTACGAGGTGTACAAGGTGGACCGCTGTGCGAGACCACGCTTTGAACGGGTAAAGGCGAAGTGACAGATAGTTCTGATAGACATATTGTGCGCCATGAGATAGTTCCTAACATGAGCTATATATCCGAAGAATGACAACAGTTCCCCTTGCTGACTGTCGAAGGGCAGGCTTGCTTATGTGTGCCTGTTCAGCGGAAAGCGAATATCCTTCGTTGCAGCATTTCGTCTCATATCAAGCAAATGTGCATATCGAGTTGACAACTTAAGTGAGTGTATGTTGTAAGCGTCTCGTTTGATCATGCACAGCTTCCACAGCTCTGCGCGGTTACTCTCCTATGTGCTTTGCGGCAGCAGACGGGTGTGAAATGTGTGGGCGAAACTAGGAAGACGTGAAGGGAGAACATTACTTAAGCGCTGTGCATGAGGTCTTCGGGTCTTCGAGCCACGTAGAAAGACATCAAAGCGGCTTTCATATAGTGAAAATCTGTAAGCGTCTCGTTTGATCATGCACAGCTTCCACAGCTCTGCGCGGTTACTCTCCTATGTGCTTTGCGGCAGCAGACGGGTGTGAAATGTGTGGGCGAAACTAGGAAGACGTGAAGGGAGAACATTACTTAAGCGCTGTGCATGAGGTCTTCGGGTCTTCGAGCCACGTAGAAAGACATCAAAGCGGCTTTCATATAGTGAAAATCTGTAAGCGTCTCGTTTGATCATGCACAGCTTCCACAGCTCTGCGCGGTTACTCTCCTATGTGCTTTGCGGCAGCAGACGGGTGTGAAATGTGTGGGCGAAACTAGGAAGACGTGAAGGGAGAACATTACTTAAGCGCTGTGCATGAGGTCTTCGGGTCTTCGAGCCACGTAGAAAGACATCAAAGCGGCTTTCATATAGTGAAAATCTTGTGGTAAAGTTTTGCCTCCTCCCCCCACTTCTTTCATTGCGCCCGGTAAAACGAGTGTTTCTGTTCTTTAGCGGTATGGGGTTTTTTCGTTATTTTACAATGGCAGCTTAGTAAGAAAGCGAAATAAACGACATAGTAAAGCTATAAAAAACTTGGACGCTTACTCAAGACCTGTACCAAGTAGTATTCAGAAGGCGAACTGCTGTTTCCCTTCTCATTCCTGGTATCTTTTACTGGTCAAATGTACGTCAGGGATGTGATGAGGTATAGTAGTGGGATACAAATAATACTGTGCATGGTACGAAGCAAATGTTTAAATGAACGTCGAATGATCACCAGGGTTATGTCATAAAATATTAATTGAAATTAAGTTCTCTCTCAATCACCACACACGACACGTTTTGTTCATCATCATTGCAGAACCTGGTGGACAGTTGAACGCATCAAAAAATTCTGGTTGATTGGCGATCACGACGTTAACACGGTATCGATCAGGGCTATGCCCATCGTTGAGTAGCAGATCGACGGCCGCTTCTGGTCGTGTTTTGCCGCACCATATCTGCAAGATTCTCTACCTCAACACTTCAACACTCACCCAGTAATTACATGTACACTTTTTCTTATATGCAGACGTATAGGAACGAAAACTCACGTCATGAACATAGAGCGTTCAAACTTCGTGCATCCCCCACTCTCCCCATCCTCCCACTGCTATCTTTGTTCTTTATTGGAATCGATTTTCTCATGTTTTCAGCCATGCTTTAAGACATTTGCACTATGTGCGAAAAATGAGAAACTGTTTTTCTAATCGTTTTAGCTTGTCATCAGTTTATGTAAAGAGACGAGGCGAAAGGCTAAAGGAATAATTGTTGCATGGTGCGGTAAATAATCGTTGCGGCTTCCCACCAAATCATGGGCGGATAACTGCCTCCCTTGTCCACAACTCTTATTTCCCTTCATATATAGCGGCGTTATTCACGGACGTTTTCACGATGCGTACTTGACACAGATGAAGCGAAGTTACGGTTTCTGCAGTTACAGGATTCACCGTTTGCTTGCTTAGTCCAAAAGGGAATTTAAGCGAGCACTGTCTGAAAGATTGCTTCGTTGCTCCCAGCACAAAAAAAACGTGCACACCAAGTTTCTGCCGCATACGGGAGTGGTTCCCAGACTTAGCGAGATGAATTAAAAAGCAGTGGACTGCCTATCTCAAATTCCGTTAAAAGTGCATTTTTGTGATGTAAGTTAACAGAAGGAATTTCGATATTTAAAATTTTGCAATTTAGACAAAACCGAGTCAACTCTGATAGTCTAGCATCACCTAGAATGCATAAATACCCCGACAAACAAACACTCACACTACCGATACGAGATTTGTCTGCATGTGCGGGAGTAATAACGAGCTCAACAATTTCACTTTCAGGTCGTAGAACCCGTTAACTTGGGAAATTGGGTGATACTGAGGGTAAAATATGAGGACCGCAGACCCGGAATTACTCCACCACTCAATAGCCTCAGTTGTACTAGTTTCACTCTATCGTTATATCAGCGAACAAGCGGTTACATCGTTGCAATTGCACTTGCGAATTCGGGCGTCACTTCATGGCCTCGTGTGGTGCTGCGAGAGTCGTTGACATATTTAGCTGATTTACTGACGTTTAAAAATTCAAGTTGCAGAAGATCGAAAATCTTACGTAAGCGTAGTTGATGAAGAAAAGTTGTTCTTGACTGAATTGTTCCAAACCGCGTAACCGTTTCTCTTTACCGATGTTTTTTCTTAACGCTTCTTTCATTGCCTAAAAGTTTTTTTTAAAAATTTTTTGCCTGAAATTTAAAAAAAATTGTTCGCACCATCCGTCGGAAAGGAATAAATGCGAAATAGTAAGGAAATCTGGTATATAAGAACTGCTTTTTCTGTTTGCGTGTTTCTCAATACAAATTCGATAAAACATAAACGCGAAAGTGATAAGGATGATGACTGTTTAAAAAAAACTGTCATTGTCTGAAGAGTGAACTACAAATAACGAGTACAAATAACTTGCTGCATCAACGCGGTTTGCAGTTTACGAAAAAAATACGTATTTGAAATGTGCCGAAAAAGCAAAATTTCCCTCGTCCCTTGACTCGAATGAAAATGTGAAAGCAAAAGCCTGAATCGTGAATTTGCGTATTTCACGTTTTCATAGAGAAACTCAACGCACTTATTTGTTCGAATATGCACTCAGAACCTCGACGTCCGTACCAGCTAACGGAGTGTATCTTAATCAGACCAGTACCGACTTTTGTTTCATTTTGTACTCAAACTTCTTACCCTATAGGCTGCTCTCATGCCGCCATTATCAGCGATGTTCTCACTTTGGGTTGCTTTGCCATTGATCTGAAACGAAAATCATTTCATTTAAAAGAATGAGTCTTTGAATTAGTTTGGACTTAGATTTGCTCAAAAAAAAAAGAAATATGACTTTTTGAGACTGAAATGAAACAAAAGCATTCATTTTCGTATACTTCCAGCGTCCCTTCTATATTTCTGCAATTATCTATCAGCGCTATTTATGATTAAGCACTTCGTTGCATTGCATACATTCAACGTGCAAATTTCAATTAGCGTTAGTGTGATAAACAATTAGAACATTATCGTTTGCGAAGATGAAATCGTTACAATTTTCAATGTTTCGAAAAACAACTAATTAGACTCATTTGTTGCTCTGCTTTCCTTCATATTTTCATCACACTATTATTAGCCGTCCAAAATATTAAAGCAGCGATCATAAAACAATGCGATCTGATGAGGCATTGCTTGCAGAATGCTTACTTAAGTGTCACATTTGAATGTTTCATGTTTGCGTCTCATCTCTCAAACCTTGTTATTTCCTGTCTTATTTTCAACAACTACAGCATATTTATCGAACTGTGTGGTTGAAGGTTTGAATTAACCTGGAGAACGTAAAACTTACGTGCATTCCGTCAGTATAAGGCACTTCGACTGACCCGTATTGTTCAATAATGCACTCTTTAAGTTTAATGAAATTTGCTCGTGTTTCGTTGTTCCACCAGTTCCTCAGATTGCCCACCTCGTCGTATTGGCGACCTGCATTTATTGTTAAACACTGACTTCATCATATTACAGAGTCTCAGCAGACAAGCGAAGTGGGTAAGAAGGGAGAGGTGGACGGATGTGGAAGACTTCAACATGTCATCGCGCAAAATTTGGTTCAAACATCAGCTGCAGTGACCAACTTTCAATTAAAATTTTGTGCAACAGGTAGTTCTGTGATGATTACGACCACTAAAGCTTTGGGGAGGACAGAGGGAGGGGGTGTGAGCACGATTTTCTCTCCGCTCTTTTCAGAGCTCTTCCTTCTCTTATCAAAAAAGCTCTCAGCCTTTCTCTCTGCAATTCCGCGCAACTTTCTTCCCCTCCGTCTGTAACCTCAGGCGGTTGTTCGTGAAAACAAATTGCAAAAGCACCATGTACTGTTTTTTTGAAAAAAGTCTCTTGTAGCTACGAGTCATTGTTTCAGATTTCTAGATGGATAATGTGTTGTGCATTTCCATAAAAGTGTTATGAATACTGTGCTGCGCCTCTTAATTCCAACTGCAATATGCAAATTTAAGCGTCATGTCACTTTTTCGCTACGAACATATTGCTGCATCTTCTCCTGGAAATTCGTATGAATTCTGTGTTGTTTCTCCAAACTCCGTTTTGGTGTGAATACCGTATTGTACCGTGGCATGGTATGATGCAGTAGAAACGCCGATAATGTTTGCTTTTTGGTGTCATTACATCACTTCCATAAGCTTTTATAACCTCTAAGCAGGATACAGCTACATGCACCAGCATTTTAATGACACCAAGAAGTTAATTTCATGAATTCCTGAAATTTGGGTCTTAACTTCCGCACTTGCTTATCCAGGGCGAAGAAATGCGTGGTTAGACTGAAATTTTGCCCTTTCTCCTACTTCTATCCCTTCTTTATCCAAAGCGACCTCTTCCCCCTTCCGCGCCAGCTCCGTAACCCTAAAATGCAGGCAGGATTCCAACTCCAAGTTAACCTGAGTTGGCAGGGGCCATTTTCATTAAACGATAAGATGGAAAGCATGCTACTGTTCGCGACAAAATGTTCAGATTTTTGTCCCCTAAACTGAACATCGATCCAAGCAGTCCATTCACATGCCTTTTCTTCGCCAAACCATGTTCACTTGCCTTTTCGCCTAATGCGCCATAACACCATTCGAAAATCGCCATGAATCACATTGCTAACTTGCCTTTAGCAATTTTTTAAGCAAAACGAATAAAAGTTGGATAGGCAAAGTGCAATTAATTAACGACTTTTAATCCAAGCGTTTTTTAAGATGCAAATATACAAATAGAACAATTGACAAACCTTGGTCATCAAATCCATGTGTTATTTCGTGCCCAATTATGGCTCCAATTCCGCCGTAATTCATTGCACTGCAATTGCACTCAGGCATGGACATATCCATTCATGATCTGATGCTATACTTTTCGTTAGAATGAAGCATGGAAGTTCTAAGGACTCTGACGGTTTTTGAGGCGATCACCATTGTCGGAAGAATAATTGCGAACTTCTTGACGAAAGGTTGAAAGAAAGGTTTTTTTGAATTAAGAAGCTTTTTGAATTTTCGTGGCTTGTCGCATTCGTTCTTTCTAAAAACAGCTTTTATAAATACTTCCATGAATTAATCGTCACAGCTGTTCCTTAAAGATCGGAGCGAGTGAGAATTCAACAAAGAAGCTATGAAACTAACGAAAACGCATATCATCATCAATCGAATGTGAACGCATACATTCTATCAGAATTTGTTAAATACTAAATTCGGTTGAAGAAAGCAAAGAGTAAATAAAATGAGGCTTGAATGAGTAGTAACGAGTTTGGAAGGATCGAGGTTTGTTTGAAACTTACAGTGGTAATGAGAGGTTGAAAAACGATCCCGTCAGTATGCCGGCGAGAAGGGCTGAAAATATGAGCGTAAGTATTAGCCTCATAAAGGCTGATCGAGCATAATCAGACTAAACGAGAATGAGTGCATACATACCTATTTGATTGTGTGTTGGATCATAGAAAGCATTCACGCCGGGTGCTGGAAAATCGAAACGTTTTCGATCGTTCATTTCGATTAATTTATGCAAATCCTTCTCCATCTTCCATCTATTTATAGAGTGCGCAATATCCACATAGCTCCATGAGGAGTCGTAAGATAACTGCAAGCGACGCCATGCGAATTTGCTGATTATGAATGAACTAGTGGAAACCCGATAAAAGTAATCACTTCTAACAGTTGCCAGCTTGAATATTGGGGAATACATTAGTTGTTCGCAGTTTAGCTGAGAAAAGATGTGAGCGGTCGATTAAGTGAACTCCAGATACGCATTTTTGTAGAGAGGACTTGAGGCTTCTGTTTCTTATTATTCTTACAGAAGGCATCTATTCAAAGGTGGCTACTGTTATTCACGATCTGTAGTAGGAAGCATTGCTTTTAAAGCACACCTTTTTTGCGAACGTTTCATCTGTAAGCGATTCAAGACAAAGTTTAAGTTCCCGTTTTTTTTTTCAAGTCTTGATTTTCTCTAGCAAAGGCATTTATCCAAGGGTTGGGGTTTCGATTCGAGGTGAAGGTATATGCTCAGTGAAGCATGCATGATATATGCAAATCGTTGTGGGCGTACAACTGACCGATTGAATTCGCAATTAAATGTGTAAATGGTATTGCTTTTGCAACGGATACGCATAACGATATTTGCATCTACTGTGGTATAATTCAGGCTGACAAATACGTAGTTGTGTGCAAATGATCATACTGAATGAAAAATTAAAATTGAACTTATCAAAGAATTATAGCGAAATTTAAATAATCGCGCTTCTTTGCTTGCAAACAGCCGCTTGGAATCTTTTTTTTTTCATATCACAGGCAGCACATCCTTTTTGTGCTGAGAAACAAGTTTTTGGAAGTCCAGATACTAATGATCGCTTTTCATAAAACTCTATCAATCACATCAACGTCCATAATACGGACCTCTGCATAATTGGTTTCGATGGCTGTTTGGTTGAATAAATTCTCATCATAGCCAATGAAATCTAACATTGCTCGAACCTGAAATATGGTACAGTCGAGTACAATAAAACTGTTCAAACCAGCAACGTTGCCTCAAATCGAACAAATGCGATCAGAGGTCGAAGAACCTCTGTTTCAAAATGAACGGAGACGATCTGATATCCGAAAACGTAAAATAACCATTATAAGTATTTCGTAATCAAAACCTGAGAATTTTGAGCGCTCATAGTTCTGGGTCTCTCAGTCATAAGGTCAAAGACAATTTCAGCTAAACTAAAGCAGGAATATATGTCCTATTATCTTAGCAATTACGTAAAACGTTCTTTCTCTTTTTTTTTTCGACTATTTTCGGAAAAAATTCTTCCATTTCCTGCGTATGTGCAAGCGCTTGAGAAGGCGCAACTGCATGCCTTTTTAAAGAAGCGAATCCGATGAAATTTATGAATCGGGAAAGTGATAGTCACCACAGATGCCTTGAAATTCTCTCGTCTCATCGGCTTCGGTGAAACGATAACCAACTCGGACAAGAGCTTTAAAACAAATTCACTGCGATGTAACGAAAGATGCAAATTGCAAGAATAGAAGAAAACAAAATGCGGGCCATCATTTTCTTCAAACCGAAGCAAGCACCATATGCGGATACCTTGGCAAGTGCTTTTTCCCTTGTCTCAGAATCCATCCAGTTATTTTCGACGATAAGCGTTGCGAATGAATCGCGAATGTTCTCGACCATCCGTTTCAAATCGAATTTGCTTTCGCGATCGAAAAATCTGCTAATGTAAAGAATATTGGCCAAATCTGGAAAAGCGTTCACCGCATCCGCTTGACAGGTTAGCCACTGCGGCTGAGATTCTGTTGAGCCAAGTATAACGCGATCGTATTCCTTAATAATTAAAAAAACAATGCGTCGTCCATGGAAATCAGGATGCTCATTACAAAACGTTATTGACTGAATGACGATAGTCGGATTCAATTTAAACTTCGCTTTTAAAACTACCGTAGGAGCAATTAACGCACAAAAAAAGTAAGGCTGCAATGATTTTGCTCAATTCTGCTAAAAACAGATCGTTTCGAAAATGTGTAAAAGGCCTGCGTTGACATGCTTAAGCCGAATGGCGAAATTATAAGAGAGCTCTCAGTGATCGTTTCCTTCGAAATTCCTCGTTCCTCGTCAACAGATTTCAGTACGAGGTTACAGCTGACATATTTCTAGAGCGAAGCTACCGCACTGAAGCATTTCTAAATGCAGAGTTGTGCTAATCAACTTTGAAAAAGAAGATTGCAACTCATTTTGCAACCATGTCGGATTTTGATTTCGAAATCATCACAGTACCCTCAAATAAAGTCTGCCAAATTTAATCGCTGCAGATTTTCTGGTTCTTGAGCCAAAGCCACCGAACGCATAAACGCAAACGTATATAACAGCGTGAAGATCACATGCTTTAGAGAAGGCAAAAAGATCACTCCCATTCAACCTTTATTCGTGATAAAAGGCATCTTTCTTTTTGAAACGCGAATTCATGCTTATGTTACTGCTAGTTATTTGATACGCTTTAGCGCAACAAGTCAGACTAGCTGTGGTATATGGATCAGCTGCGAGAATGGTTGAAAGAAGTAACAATCAGGGTCGACATACTAAGACGATTTTTTCGAGACCCAAGGATGTCATCAAACGTGCATGAGTTCTCTTCCATTACGTTGAATAAGTTGTTTCTGTGTTGAATAACTTATGAATATTGTAGGATTCACCATCTTGGCCTCCTTGAAGCGATCATCGAGCATCGCAATATGCGCTAGAATCATGCTCCAGTCGATGTGATCCGACAGCGACTCGTTGCTCAACCCTTTCACCATACGATCGATTGCACCAAGAATCTTCGGGTCGGGTATGTTAATTTGTAATGAATTGATGTTAAGCTTAGCGAGTACATCAGTTGGCATAATCCCCGCTATGTATCTTCTCCAGTTCACCTTTAAACTAAACAAAAGTCACTTCAAGTTAAGTTAATTACAATTTTGCCAAAGGACTTCATACATGAGGACAGAAAATGGCTTTGTTAAGTTAAGGGGAACTTTGCAAAAACAGCGAATACACATTGTAAACTGCGAGAAGCGATTTTCAACTATGGAGCTCGTTGGAGGAAAACCGGGCTAAGATGAAGAGCCTGCCGGAAAAGTGAAGGAGTTGTTACCAGTCGCGGTCCCTGGCCAGAACCTCACCAATGGATTAACGCACAAAAAGTGTAAAGATTTTCGCCTTTCAACAACATAATTATTCTGATGAAATGAGATCCGGCTGTCTGAAGAACAGTTCCGCGTAAACATCCGAACGATAATTGTTGTATTAAATGCACTGTCATCTGTTCCACTTTCTGTTCCCTTTAAGAAAGAAAACCTTATTGCCAAAAGCTTATTTGTAAAAAATCAACAATTTTCTTTAGTCGCGTTCATGACCACGTGCAGTAACGATTTTCTTGAAGTGACATAATCGGGTAAACCTGGTTAGAGCAGTATCAGGTGATAGTGGGAGGTATCGCCAGCACCCAAAAGCAGCGTCTTATAGTAGTGCCAGAATTTCGACATATTTATCACGTATGATGAAGAGTTAGAAGTAACGGCTTTTCAAAAAATTATGCAGTCTTGCTTGAAGTTACACTTTTTATAGGAATCACAGTAAACTGTGCAGCAGCGTTCTTTTATGTCAACGGCCACTCTCGTAGCAACTCAATACCAAGAAAGCTTCCCATCGCACGCAACAGCCTTCTTGCTAATGGAATCGCCTATTTTTCATCCACACAAATTTATAAGTTCTCACATGCATTTCACGTTTCAAGTAAACATTGCCATTCTTCGACAGTCAGCATTGCTTCGTCATATTCTAATTGTCTTAATTCACTTCCACTTACCAAAATCACACGCAAATACTATTCAGTTTGAAGTACTTAAAAACAAACCGATGGAGCAATTTCCTCGAGGTCAGCTATCGAGTGTAAATTGTACAGTGCGCTCTGATCGTCGTGATGATGTTCCGTATTGTTCATTATCTTCAAATTTCGGAATACAACGAAGTTTTTCAAATTTTCTTTCCTCAATTAATTTTCTACTTTATCATTTCGGAGGCGCTTAAAGAAGTTACAAATGAAGTGCAGCTGATGATTAAAGGGGTTAAATGAAAATGTAGCTGACACGAAAAATACCTAAGCAAACGTGACCATTGTTTAAATGCACCATATAATCCCTAGCAAAAGCCCTTCTTGATATAAGTTCCCCCTCAGTGGAAGGGCGTCCTCTCGACTGGAGTCCAACTTCACAGAACTTATATCAATGCACCTCGTCAAGTTGACTATACTTTGAGAAGCAACGAAGTCGAAAATGCGCTGTTACTTCGCTACTGGCCAACGAGACATAAAGTTAAACTCCCACAACTTTTCTCGGTCAAATCCAAGAGGATATTCTAACCGTACAGTCTCCCCTGTCCAACAGAGAGTCAGTGTTCTAACTCCGGAACCTTTCCTCTAATCCCTGGCTACTATTATGGCATCAGGCGTTCGCATTGTAGCAACCCAGTTCTAACTGCCAACAAAAACGCAACACGCATTCTTTCGCTCATATTCGAACCGCTCGTACCACCGACACCTTATAGACACCATTGAACTAATAAGCGAACGCGTTAAAAGAGACGAAGAAAAAAGGTCAAACGTTAATTTTGTTGTGAAACGTATTGTCAATAAGGTAGAGAGAGGTGAAGTGGCAAAATTTGGATTACTCAATTTGACTTCATATTCACAATAAACATCTAACATTGACCACAAATATTCTTTGCCATCAATGTTTTTCGTGATGGTCGAGTCAGAATTTATCGGCGCTTTGAAGCGATCAGCGCCAGGTTTCGTCCAATCAAAACATCATTACAGGCCTGGTACGTTCGATCTGTATGCTTCCATACTCCAACAACACTCGACGTCACGAAACGGAAATTGAACGTTTGCCCTTTTTTGATTCGTCATTTTCGTCCAACAGACAATGTACGGATGACAAGGATGAACCCCTACCTACCATACACTCGGTAGTTGTTTTAGAGATTAAAACCCTAATAAGTGATGCAAATGAAGGGCTGCACATAATGTAAAAGTGGAAGTTTGCTAGTGATTGAAAAATAAGATATAAAAATCGAATATGAATTTCGACAGGACCTAACCTCGGCGATTTTCCGCTCCACTGTAAAGAACGAGGCGATACGGCGCTCAGTGTCCTCGGTGTCATTTGCGAAAAACTCTCCCTTTACATCATCCGCTATTAGAATGTTTAGCACTTTACTAAGAAAATCTCTAAAAATGAGCATACAATGGTGCAACTCTTCCTTTACATGAAAAACTGAAATAGTTAACGGAAGCATTTGGTTAAAAAAATCTTTTGATCGCTTCGAATCTCATTCCAAAAAAAAATCAACACCTTGATCCAGGTGGCATTTCATGAATTTTTTTCTAATTACTTTTGTTCATAAGATATTTCGGCACGATCGATTCCACTGCATTTCACAAAGCGACCAGAGGTAATTAAAATTCAATTTGTTGGCCTGCGCGAAGTTCGCTTTATTCAGTGCTTTTTTTGGTTTCTGTTTTTTGAGATTCATCAAAATCTCAAGAGTTTGAATTGGCCAGCTGACAAAGAAACGATGAGTAAAATGGTTAGTTCGGGATTTTGAATGATTAACTTGCTCACTTAAGTGCCTTAAGTTGATGCTCATATTGGTCGTCGAGAAAATACTCGTAAGTGGTGATTGTTTCCGTCGGAAATACCTGCAAGGGTATTTCTTTATAACGGTGCGTGAAAAGCTCACGTTTCACGTGGTGTGGATTTCAAATTTTAAACAGTGGTTTATGGAGGAATCTCACTAAACCACTGGGGTGCTAATTCACGAAAAAGGAAAAGAGAAACATATAAGAATTGCTGAAAGTTGCTATACATGCATACTAGTGGGTGCACAATATATGAATCCTTTGCATAAAAAATTCGCAAGATGATTAATTGTTAATTCTCAAACGCCAGAGTTCACGTTACGCAATCTGAGCTAAGAAAACGTTATAGAAATCAAAACCAGTTAACCATCAAAATCGCAGCGGAGAATGCAGAGAACCAAAGAATGAATGAAGCATGTGCGAAAAACCATCCATAATCAGACCACACAAAGGTTGGAAAGGCGCCGAAACAGGAACACAGAAAAACGTGATGAGACAGAAGGGCAGGAAGGATGGAGAAGGATGGGAAAGAAGTTAGGCAAGGAAAATAATTACATGTGGAAAACACAGTAAGATAGGGAACAGGATGTGAAGAAGTTGCGAGCCCCCCTCCCCTTCCCCCCCGTACCCTGCTGCTTAATAGCATGATCCCTCAAAGCGTATCGGCAAGCTTAGAGCATTTTTTCGCACATAGTACTCGCGTGTCGTGGCGATCGCGTTTCGATCACCTTTGATCGTTGCCCCCTTTCGCAAAGAGCTTCTGCTTTGAGAGGTCATTTTGATTTGACCATGTTGAACAGGAGATAGAGTGACGTGTTGTTGAACAAGCCGATGTACAATGTCGTCATTTTTTCCTTTCTTTTCGCTCTATAGTTGCCCACTTTTTGCAATAATCTAATGTCTCATATATTTTGACTAAAATATTTCTCCGTTTCATATCTTTCACCGTCCACTCTACTGAAGTTGCTATTTACGATCAAAAAATCTCGGCAGTTTTAATTATAAAAAATACCATATACTCTTATGTCTCTGAAAGCAAAATCTCAACAAAACCAAGAGTTCACTGAGCTCGCTTTAAACGTTCCCGTAACAAAATTTTCAGAACACATGAGTTAGGTGTTTTGTTTCCCTTTTTTTTAAACCAACAAAACGAGTTGGATAGACTGACTTAGTTCCACCTACTTTAAATTTCGCAAATATTCCGCAAAGCAAAGTAAAGAATAGTGGACACGTAGAAACCAGCAGAATAAGAATGAAGAGCGAAAGAGATTAAGCACAATGGAAGGAAACACAGTTTAACACATTTGAGGCATTCACTTACAGTAAGTAGATTCTTGGAAACATTTTTGGCGTCCGCTTCGACACCGAATGCGTAAAACAGCGAAAGTGGTCGAACCAATATTAGCCAATCAGTTATATACTTCGGTTTCGCTTAAACCAAACACTTTCAACAGTTTGAAAACTTCCACATTGTTTTCATTCTCTCTCGGACCGAATAATTGACGTTCTAAGTGACCGTTTTTATCGTTATCGTAACCAGCACCAATTGTTATTTGCACCGATGGATGGCCTATATGGGGACTAAAAAATGACAGGTATTGATTGCATTAGGTGGAGCCTTACCAAAACGGAATAACTTTACAAGTAATTGCAAGTTTCCCACGTTTTCTTGCTAAGGAAACCTAATTTACCTACGAAACACTGAAAATTTCCATCTCACTTTTCGGCTAGTGTCGTATCCGTTCTCTGCTCCCGCCTCCTCCCTCAGCTCCCCCT
>JPKZ01000641.1:205238-225885 GCA_000803305.1 Toxocara canis
CCAACCCCCTGCTCCTGTTGAACGTAGTACAATATGGTACACCAACAATTCAAATAGCTAGATCAGTAAGACAGATGAAAATGCTTTCAAATGTCTTCCTCGTATCTTTCCACGAAAAATTTCCTTTTCCAGCTCTTAAGTTCTATACCATCGCTATCTTTCCTGTCCTCGTCCCCCCTCACATATTCGCTAGTTGCTGATGCGAAGGCAAATGCTACATGCACACAACTTGTGAAAAGCGAACATAATATGCATTTTAGAGCATGTCAAACAAGTCGGCGCGAAGATCATCCTTTTTCAAAGATATGTAGCAACTTTGTAACTGCTGGGTATGGGAGAACCGTGAAACCAGGAAAACAAGCCCCAGGGCTCATGGCGCCCACAAAATTGATAAAAAAGGTGTATTTAATGTGGAACTTGCATAAATGGGGCATATAAACTTGGGATCTTCGAAAAAGAACGTGTACTGGACTGCCAGGCTATTGGAGAAGTGCTACGTGTTCGAAGAAGGGAGCTGATACTCGATGATTGGCTTGTATATAGGGAAGGGACTTGTAACTTTTGATATACCAGCACATACTGGAAGATGGGAGTATTTTGAAGGGGCTGAGGGGAGAGGGGTTGCGTGGGAGGGTCGCGTGAGACTTTCGGGAAAATTTGAATAACTTTCCGATTCACAATAATTTTTGCTCATTAAACAGTGTTGAAACAGAGTAGAAAACGAAACATTGGAAACTGCATACCATTTAGGATATTTATAAAAGTGAACTCATCAGCTCGAACGGTGAGATTCTTTGCAGAAAACGTATCATTAGAGATTCGCAACTCATCAGCTGTAAATAGAACGTTCCGTGCATTGATATGCACATTATCGAGCGGTAATGATAGCTCACTGAGATGTGCCAAATGGCACAAAGGTAGCCAGAAAGTGCAAAATACGGTGATGTCGAGCCAATTATATTCCATTTAGAGGTTTGATGTCTCGTCCTCACTCAAGCTTGAGCTCATGACAAGGTGCTTGAAGTTCAAACTATTGTCTTCTCGGTCGACTGGCCAGTGTCGCTCTCAGTTTCGAGCCCTCCTACAACTCTTTGCGTCCATCAAGATAAATCTTTTTCAGCAATAACGATTAGATCATGATCATTGAATGCACATGTTTTCTAGAAACAATATTTACATGCTCCTAGCACATGATGATAAATTTGTTATATGAAGCTAGAGAGTTTCCAGTAATTCAACGGGAGACAAGTCATTTCGAGTTAAGGATCTTACAGGTCGCGACACCAACACGGAAAGAACCGTAACAAAAAATATGTTTGACATAGGCAGGGTGGGATTGCATTTTTCAAACAAGTTTTCTGCTTTATTAAATCCGAATCCATAAATGAGAAGAAAATTTCAAATTTTTATGCACCTCAGGCACTATCGAATCATCTGGCCAGGGCATGATCGACTTTTTTCCTAAAAACTACACACAATAAGCTAGATCGATCAAGTTCCAGAAGTAGTGGATTCCGTCAGATGAAGAAATTCTTATAGGTGATGACGAAATGTTATAACATTTGACAACCAATTTTTCATGTTCACGAACGAGGTAGGGGAAAGAGGGGGCTGGAAGAGCAACTTAGGGGAAAGAGGGGGCAGAAAATCGGTATGAACGTTGCGATCTAGGCTTAGGAGTGATACACGATTTAGTTCGGATACAAAAAAGAAATTATTACCCAGGTAGCACACATTGATGACCGAGATCAATGTTGCTGAGCGAATAAAGCAAACACACAGCACCCCACTGGAACAAAATGAATCCGGTTGAGCACCAGTTGTGGGCGGCTATTGGTAACGCACTCGTACTGCTGTCGTTTTTAAGCCCAATTTCGATTTGGCACAGTTGATGATCAACCGTCAGCTAATGATTGCGTCCTCTATCCGATTATGCGCTTAACGCGGAACGACGCAAAAGTTTACGCAAAAATCATGTTCCCACTATAATGGTCCATTGAAAGAGTTATTTGCTTTATTGGACCATCGAGTTTTCCGTTCTCGTTCCACATTGCATTCGCTCAAGTCAGAGAAAATCGTTACTAACGTGAGCAAATAGTTTCGGCAAAACAAATCTATGCAAATGAAATATTTCATTTTCCTTGGAAAGTAGGATTTGTTAAAGGCAGTGTGAGTACAAAAGGATGCAATAATGAGCACTTTTAGACGGATGAAATCGCATCTAAATTAAGTTATGGTTGAGCTTCGTGTGTGAGCATATCAAATATAAAAAATTCTCGAAGTAAGATGAAGTAAACTGGAAAAGATTAATCAGCAATGACGTGAAGCAAATAGAATCGAACTGAATCATACCAACAGAGAACGAGTTTGGTGCAAGCGGGAATAGCAGTAACACGGATGTATTCTGCTTCACGAGGCTGCTGCCCTATTGTCACTATTCAGAAACATGACGTTCACCAGTTGCTGTCTTGTACAAGTACACAAACTCAACAAAACACTGTTGTTGTCGTACTCCATAGAAAGCCAAAACATCCATTGACTGCTATTGGTGGGCAACTGCTGTGTTACCTGTTTGCTCGTCTAAAGTTCGCTTTCTCGAATGACGTTTCAAATATTACCAAATCAAATTTAACCAGTGAAATACTGTTATAAGCAAGAATAAAACTTCGACCATTTTCGTGTTCAAATATTTCCAGTTATTGTGAGAATCGGAAAGGATTTGTTACAATTTCTCACGGTCCCAAAGATGATCGCTGAATTACCCTACAGCTCCTAGTACATCAGTTCCCCTCCCCCTACCCCCCCCCCTCCTTCCCCTTCATTTCAGGACTACATCCATACAAAAGATGGCAGAACTTTTATCATTCATGCGTGAATGTATTCATACACGCTACTTTTCATAAGGAATCGTTCTGGTCAAATAGTGAAGAAACGAGAAGATCCATTGCCCTTTTATGCATGCTTCAATAATAGGTAAGTTACGCGCACGATGAGCCATCCGTTATGCTTGTCAAAATTATCCAGTTTGTTCCATGCAGATTCGAAATCCAGAGAATGAACATTTTGTATAACGGTTTCAAATTATGTAACTTGTTCTGTCAGGTGATGAGATAATGTTCACAGCCATTAATGCTTGACCAGAGATGAAGCAATTATTTATGACGCACATAGTAGGATGGGTTGTTAGGGATACAAGATCTGCCTTCGTTGGTGGAACCTAATTTCCAGAAACCTTCCCTTTTTTGAAATTTTCTGTTTCCCTGGCAAAAATTCATATTTTCAGCCTCGTTTACTACGCTCTGCAGTTTGCACCATCCTGCATAACACAGACTGAAAGTAAAGCCTCCGGAACAGAATTTGACGGCGCTAGTTTCCCCAGCCTACCGTTTTTTTGGCAATTTCTTTTGACAATTCGGATGACAATTTTCATCGTGGAAGCTCTTCTAGTTCGCCAGTAGAAACTATTTGAAAGACGAACAGACAGGCAGACAGATATACACATAAATACTTATGAAGAAATAGGACAATCGAATAGCGCGCTTCCGCTACGGCGCAAATCACATAAAACAACAACACTTTGAAAAGCATCAGTTGCACGAGGACAATAATCCGATTTTTCGCACATATGAAAATGTTATGTTGAACAGACAACACCGTTATATACCTGAGCCAAGCCATAAAACGTCATTCACATGTATCGATCAAAAATAAGAATGCGAAACGACAGCGCTACAATCAAATCTTTCAGCCTTTTCGCCGCCTTCTTGGCATGGCTTACAAGAAAGGAACCATTGTTCTCCTCAAATTTCTTTGCAAACATCTAAAGTTCACATGCGGTTTTTCTTTCAGCAGCAAAACACCTTGTTTCAATTTATCAAAAACCGATTCATACGTCGTTTGTTGCAACATATCAGTGCGTTCACTTAGAATACAATTAACCGAATGCTTTTTATGCGCACCAGAAAAAACACAAATTCCCGATGCATCCGATGCATACCCTTTTTAGGCACTTATACGAAAAAGTGTCTGTATTGCTAAGCATGAAATGGACAGATTAGGACTGTGCTCCAAATGAAACGAGGATTGTTTGAAAATGAATGCCTAGAAATGATTAGATTAAATTACGAAACAATCTTATCAGGAAAAGCAGGCGTAATCTATCTAGATCATGAACTCTTTCGCTCTGGACTCTGGAAAAAAAACGTATGGGAACAGATTTTCAACCATAAGTTAAAAGTGAAGAACATAAGTTAATCGACCAAGAAAATTTTCTCAACGTTTAACAACAGTATGTTCACAGCAGCTTATTTTGTGTGCAAGAACATATGCATTTAGCCTTTTTATGAACTCGAACAATCGTTCAAAAACTTTGATCTTTTTCGATAGTGAAGCATCAGAATCTTACTACGAGACAGACGATCGTTGAATGTTAACTTTCTTCGAATCATCAATTGTGATCAAAAATTTTGTTTAATTTTAACGATACACATGAGGACATTTACTCCAATTGTTACGATCAATTTGCGTAAGGATATCTTTCGATTCCGCTCAAACGAGGCTTTGAGCATTTGAGTCGCTTTTGAGGTCAAAATCTTATCCAAGAAAAAGAAAACGACCGAGTTTGAAATAGGTGAAAAAAATTTCACTCCACTAGACACAAGCTATTCACTACTTTAATTATGGTTGTTTGGCCAAGCTTTGCATTAGCGGAGTAATTCAGCAACGTGATCACTACAGCATACATTAAAAGACTTCAACATACTGTACATACTTCAAGATTCGAACAATGAAAACGATAATCTCAGCAATCGTTATACACCTATACTGATTAACTGAGCACTGTCGACAACAAAAAAAAACACAAAAAATTCGATAGTAAAGTGCCGCCTATTTTTGGCCTACCCTTTAAAAGAAATTCCAGTAGCGAAAATGTGACCAGAAATGTGAAGAAAGTTTATGAAGAAAGTCCGCGAAGCTTTATTACTTTTATGCTGTCGTCCAACTCAGCAGGCAAAAGCTTAAAAAAGTGGCTCCAGAACACGACTAAGCGCAAAAAACCCCCAGATGTCCATAAAGTTTCCCATATACTCATCTGTGGGCGTCCTTATTTCCTAGTGTTGTGGAACACGGCCACACGCCGACTTATTTCGTGATTTCCATGGTGATAAACGTGCTTTTTTCTATCTCATTATTTTTCAGTAATCCTCTGCTTTTTTTGCTAGCCAGTCTCAAACCCCATAGCCATTACGTTCGTTGTGGAGAATAAGTTGATAGGTTAGCATGCTTGTCCTCCTTCTAGAGTATTTCTACGGATATTTACAGTTCATCGTTTTTACCCTTCTACATTATCTTCGATAAAATGTTTATTCTACGTCTCGACTTCTACACATCAAGAACCCGGCTGCGCTACAACAACTAGGAAATCATAATTTATCATTTATAAGTGAAGAAGGTCGCTGATCAAAAGATAAGATAGTGATGCAGAAATGGCTCTAAGTGAATAAAGATTGCAGGCTGCTATCTAGGAAAGCTTGTAACCAGCTTTATTTGCAGCGGAAGCATTGCCAAAGATGACGATAATGGCTGCACGCTTTCGCTTATCTACTCAATGCCGATCCAGAGACATAAAACGCTTATGTGAATAGCACACAGTTCATTGTTGTGAGAGCATCTCTGATTTACACTTTGGTGTCTATGATTAGTAAGCGATGATCTGTTAAACACAACTTTCACCTAACTTCAACGGCACGCAATTTGCGCACCCACCCATCTATGACTCGTTAATTCCATAATGGTGCTGTGAGTACACATTAATAATATTATGAAAAACATTTCGCTGAAGATAAGTCGAACTTATTGAGCAACTGGATTTGATCCAGTCCTATCACGTAGTTCCTCCTCAGTCTGTCTGCTACGAAGAATACCTGCAACATTAGAAAGGTGTCGATTTTTTTTTGTTATTTACACAATAGGGGCCAAATTCTTCGCTGTCTGTTTCTGTGGTGATGACTGCGACTGCTGGCGCTCATTTTCCTGGAAATATTCATTTGGTTTTCGACTCGAGCATCAAACCGCGCTGTAAACAACACTTTGTTTATAAACGCGTCAAGCGATCGCACAGCATGGGCTTCCCGCAATCCTCCCTAATTTTTCTCCACAAATTTTCGAAAACCGAACAAGGGAAGCTTAGCCATGCGAAAACATTTCTGATCGAATGTCGATTTAACAGTATGCCTTGAAGCGCACTATAAAGTGAAATGTTGGTTGAGTGAAATGTCCACCAGATCAGAATCGCTCCTTGCCTTTGCCTTTTGGCATCAATTTTCTTGAAGTTTTCGTTCTCGTCATCCGGAAATTCCCTCTTCGCCTTTAGAAATTTGCACTCCGAACTGCGTTTTTGCAAGCTACAGGTTTGCAATATTTTGCGTAACGTAAGCCCAGTCTTTGTCCACTGCGGCGAACAGCGCACAGAATGATCTTCTTTTCTTATAAATTGATCGAATGGTGAAGTTGTTGTTGAATGTTCAGGTGGAAAAGCGTCGGACAGGAAACAAGATTAGGAGTTGACTGAAATTTTGAAATAAAATATCTTAGCGATTTGCACTGCTTTGTCGTTTTGCATTCACACTGCTTGCTGTTTTCACCGGTAGCGATCTTTGCGATATTTGAAGAATACTAAAAAGCGGTAAAGGAGAATGCAGGAAGTTTTACCATATGAGATCCTTTCTGTATGCTCACTTCATAGTTCAACCAGTTCCTCGAATCGGCACGAACGTCTTTTCCCAACTTCTCAAAAGGACACTTTTGAATATGATCAATGCATACGCGCAGTCTTCCGTGCCTTCCAGCCATATACACAAAAAATTGGAGCACCGAGTGTTCATCTACTGCCACGTTCCGGAGCGTCGAAAGCACAAAAATAATTTCCGGATCGTTTACTTCTCCGGCATAAACGAACAATCCACCTTAAAAACATATGTAGAAATTACTGCTTTTCACGTTTGGCGTATTCATCCACTCAAGAAATGCAATCTGTGAAGATCAAAAGACGGTTCGTTGGGGTAATTCATAAAAATGATCAAACAACCACCGATACAACACAGTGCAACATGCTTACGACTGTGAGAATGCCGTTTCAAAAAATGTAGAGGAACGATTTTAGCTACGAGTGAACGACGTTATAGAAGTAGTAAGTGCAATGTCGGCTTATCTACTTGTTAAAAAAATGATTAAAAACTGTTGAAGATGAACAAAATGATAAATGGATTTGCATAACTAGTGCCTATGCAAATGTGCTGCCTCCGAACAAAAATATTAGTCATATAGCCTTCTGGTGATTGTAGCACATTGCACTGTAGTAACAAGAATAATCGCTCATTTTGTGGCAGTATTACACTGAGCACCATCTTTTACAATGGGCTAAAAGAATTTATAACCTTAAAGAAACGACTTAAATGTTCGTCATGCAAGAAAGAGATGTGGATAAACAATCCTCACAATAACTTGAAAGGGGATGAAAAGAAATGAAATTTGATACTGCCTGAACGGAAAATAGGCTCTGATCTGAAAAGGACACGTATATTTCTTTCAGTATACCTCTTGAAAGTACCACAATCTTATGTCTCCATAACTGCACCGGTACTTTCAGTACTACAGTTGAGCAGGAACTTTGCAATTACTTCCACACAGCACGAATGCTGAACTTTCTTACTTCCTGAATAGTCTGTCGGTATGCCAGTCAAACTGTTGGAAACTCTGCCTTTCGAAATCGACCATTTGTTGATCTTTGCCCTTGCTGGTAACCCTAAACAATCCGATTTTCTTCAAAAGTAGAGGTGCCGAGATAATTTGCAAAATGTGGCCATTGTCAAGCGTACGTTTCAGCATCTATATGGGGCGCTGTATTTCGGAATGATAAACCAGCCCGCCTCTTCCAACTTCAGGCAGGCTGGTTTATCGTTTTCTGTGACTGGTATGGCTAGGTGCGATTTCAGTTAGCCCCGTTTGTTCCATTATGTTCTCTATAAAGACGGAATTCCACTTTCTGCTCACGGAAGATTTTATTAAACCTTTGCATTTTACTTTCCGTCACTTTCAGGCGAATATGTACCGAAGGAACATTCTCTCCATGTTCCGGATTTGCTCGTCCACCCCCTCTGCGGATATTTTGAGCAACAATCTTCTCTCCCTTCGGCAACCAGTGATGCAATGCGCAAAATTTTAAAACCAACAGTGCGTAGGAAATCTTCAAGAAATTACCTAGAACAAGGTCGGCATCATCATCTGCCAGAACGGATATATATTCGCAAAGATTGCCGCTGTCGAACGTACAGTCGATGAGCGGACACTTCGACGAATATTGAGGACCGATACGCAACCGCTCGGAAGCGGCAACAAGAAACGTTTGTGAAACGGCGCCTTTAGCTTGCGCATTCGAATCTCTCGCAGTAGCATTTGGCAGTCTCTGCGCATGTCTCAACATAAATAATAGAAATGTTTTCATTGCAAATTATTTGAAAAATTCGTAAAACAAATCCCTGCACCATCTCATGAAACCAAACGATGCGAACTGACTGACCAACTGAAGCTGAAAATGGCCTCACTCAAAATTCAACACTCTAGGTTCAACATTCCTTGTCTCCTTCATAGACCGTAAACAGCTCTGTTTTCCGAAACTGTTACTCTTTACCCTAGCATTAATTCATTATTAGTTTCACATAACTTGCCAAGCATTTCGGCCAGAAAACAAAATAGAATATTGCTCATGAAGACATACAACATCTACGACGTTTTCAACATCAAAATTCAGTGAATATTCAACAAACTAGAAATCCGACTAGATGACTTTTAACAACAGTTTGCAGCAACTGTTCTCACCCTTCACTGATGTCGGCCAATGACGGCAATGGAATGGGATTCCTATTGTACAAAGAAGATGACCGAGTATCCACGAATGCTTTCCAATCGGACTTATCTGAACTGTGACATTTCAAATACATGCACCTCAATTAGTTTAGCGCACGATCATGAAAAACGACTGAAAACCTTTACTAGTTTCAACTAATATTCAATTCAACAAACTGCTGCATTAAATTCATCATGTTTTTGCAAGACGATACAGAAACCATATCAAGTAGGAAAATTTTTATAAGTGAACTTTATTAAAAGTGACCTATGCCTTCATCTTCTAACCATTTCCTTACCCTAGTTTTAAATTCAGTTAAATTGGCTTGTCTAGCATGTTGTGGAGCAGTTTCGCTTTCTTTCTCAAACAGCTTCAAAACCTGGAAATTTTCGAATGTTGAATGTTACTGAAAAAATTTAAAAAAGCATTACTCACTGCTGACCACATCCCCTCCATTGCAATGTTCTCATATTCACAGGTAAATTCTGCTTTCTGGTGGTCTGAAACCCAAAAATATGCCTCTGATACGTGAAAACTTACAGCGCACATTTGCGAATTCATTGCTTTCACCAAACTGTCCACCAGCACCTTCTGTTGAGCCAATGTTTAGGTTTTCTAGAAATTTAAAAAAAAAAACTCATTGTTCAATCCCAGTGCCGTTGATAGCCATAGTTAAATTATGCTAGAAATTCGGATTTATTGTCCAGTTAGTGCATTTTAAGAAAATAACGGGACTTGAAACTTGACGGCACTGTCCTCAGCAACCATTTTTCGATAAGTTATCTTGCCATTGAATGTTTCTTCAAAACTACCAACACGTTATAATCGATCCTCCACGTGTTCAGATGCTATCCAAATCAATTTTGCATGCTTCGTTACTTGTGCTTTCAAATGCATACTGCTTTTTCTTTAAATCTCTGATCCATTCGGAAGTTTTACTTAAAGACAAAAATCTGTTGATCGGAACTGCAGATATTAAGGGTCAATTGTATTCAAGTAGCGATAATTCAGAATGAGATGGATACCCAGCCTCTAGTTTGTTTAAATGAGTAATGAAAGATGAATAGAACCTGAAACCTAGACGGAACTCGCTCAACAGAGCCACAAAAGTGTACGCTTAAAAAAGTGCCTTCTCTGCAGCACGAAGAGTTGAGAGTTTTCTTTGCTGAGAAACTTTGACTTGCAATAGTGCGAAAGCAACAGTGTCTACAGTGTGCTGAGCCGGGTATCTTCTAACGCGATCAATTACAGGTTTTGATACGGACAGAAAAAATAACTCCTAGTATAAAAGTTCTGTTACCTTGGTCCCAAGAAAAGTAGGCTTTATTATGTCATACTGAGCGCTCAAGTAGTACCGCACTCAACACATCTGCTGATGAGTATTTTTTTAACATGCAACAATATAAATATATATAAGTGCATAAACAGAAATAAACAAATAAATAAATGCATATATATATATATATATGCACTTTCGAATTCAAACACATGAGACTAAAATTAAAAGAAATCAACAACAAAATCTGTATTTACATCGCACATTCTTGTATTAGAGGCTTAAGTGAAAAAAAAAAAAAACTAAGTTCGCGGAAAATTCACAGGAGTAAATTCATAGATCATAGGAACTAATCAATAGATAAGAAGAGAGATGAATAGAGAAGCTTATTGCAGAATATACTTAGCGACACGTGTCAAGTAAGGGATCCAAATGATATCGAGGCAAATTTGATAACGATGGATCACTGTAGGCATAAGACAGCAATAAAGGCTGAGGTGATTGGCGCTTTTCGTAAGGAACGTCGAAACAATCTGTTCTATAGTGTCTTTAAAATCACATGGAAAACATGCCCTGCCTGCAACTAAACAGTTGCTGTTGAAATATAACGTGGAACTTAAGAAGTTAGTCAAACTATTCGTTCAAAATATTAGATCAACTCTCGCTCTAGACGCCAACTTTTCCAAAACTTTTGCACTCGTTTTGGGGCAATTTCCCACTTTTCGCTCCCTAAAATACTACATCATCAAATAAGTCTCGACACACAACAATAACGAACAATACGCTGAAAAGCCATTTCAAATGCGCAATCCAAGCAATTCTTAATAGCACCTTGTCCTCCTTTCTTCCTCTCCTTTCGCCAACTGCCCCAGTAGTTAACAAGATCAATGAAAAAATGCCTCAGCAATCCTTCTTAGCTTTAGCAGAATGTATCAGATGAGAGAGCTGAACGAAGCCAGGGAAGCGTAATCTTTAAGGTGTCAACAGAACTCTTAACGGCACTAATAAGCGATGAAGTGTTCACATGTAAATCGAAGCAGCAAACAAAAAGCATGCACTTTGAAGGGAAATATTTTAAAATCTGCAGTTAACCTTGGAGTCATTAGCATGGGTATCACAACATGTGACCACCGAAATTCGTTTCCAACAGTCGGTCGCTGGCTGGAAAATGAGGTAATGCGATTGTGCGATGATGTTGCTTTCGTTCCCTCGACAAGGACGCCTTCGAATTCTGTTGTCGTAGAAATCGCTCAATGAATTGCTCTTTTAGAAGAGCAAATCCGCCAGGCTGATTCAGCAAGTTTAAATCCATTCCGTCGATTAATTCAGGCAGGTTTGGTATTTGTTTAAGCATGCTAATTTCGTCCAGAACTTCCCGGGGGAGATTTCTGGGCAAGTTTTCAGAATGATATATGCGGTTCTTTTCAAATATTGTGAGCGGTGCAGTCGAGGTTCCAGTTTCATGGCGTATTTTGTTGGAAATGTTCGGCAGTAAACCGTCGCTCGCAGAATTCCATTTTTGAGGCACCTCTTCGGTCCTGCCTTCTGATACAGTTGCCTTCCGATGGAGTTGGCGAACTTCGTTATCGCGATAACGCATTGCTGGCTGATTCGAACTGAAATTGTGACGTTGCATAACAGCTGTTAGCATTGTTCCCGCTTTCTTTCCATTGCTTTTAGCGCGACCACTAGCTGTTTCCTTGTCAACTCCCTTCTGATGCGCTTTTAATTTCACCTCTTTTAATCGCTTTGTTGTGCTTATTGTGGTGCGATCATCGAAAGCTGTTCGTATCGATGTGGTGGATGATGAGTGATGAATTCGCCGCAGAGTACGCTGCATTCCAAAGTTGTTCTTGGGAATCTTTTTGATATTAAGGGAACCATGCGCTCTCAAGCTGCTAGCATTGATTTTTTCAAAGGGAACCATGCGTTCCCAAGCTGCTAGCATTGTGCTCGACATTTGCGTATCTAAAGCTGAGCGGAGAATCGAGGTTACGGTGTTATTAGCAGGCACTGCAGTTGGCGAACCATTAAAGCTACTGTCAGAAGCGTTATCCTGCATTGCTGAACTGGATGTAAAGACGGATAACTGACTAGAGGCAGCTTCCGCAAAGTTTATTGGTGTTGCGAGAGAGTGAGTGTCTGCTGAGCGTACCACGGTATCGAATGGCACTGCGCTAGCTGTCCGTATATTTGTTACCTCTTTTGTTTGCATAGCGCTTAAAATGCTTGATAAAATCGGCATCACTGCAGCCAACTGTTTCAAAAACTCGGTTATTTTCGGTAGACGGGCACTCACGGCATCAGTTATGTTCGTACCCAGACCCCCATGCTGCGGTGTTCGTGCGGTCAAGATATCATCTACAATGTTGGCAGACGTTGGTCGCTGTGTAGCGATAGAAGTTGAAAGTGGATCAACGACCATATACGGTACAATGGGTGATAGATTAGCTAGCATCGTCGCGGTCGTTGACGGTGGTTGTGTTGTTAGCGCTCGTCGCGAAGGAGTTGGTAAGGTAGTTCGTTTTGACTCGGAAGGTTGGCTAGCAATTGATATGCTATAATTATTTTGATCATGAGCCATAAGCGAGGGCGCCCGATGCGAATTTGCTGAGCTTGCAGTAGTGGTGGTGTGAGTAGGTACTGTGAGCAGAGCGTGCTCAGCGACAACTAGCATCGCTGGTTGGTCGCTTTGCGTATATGACTTTTTCATCAGCTCCCACTCGTGATAGCCAATCACTTGCGGTGACTGAGAGCTGTCCACTGCTCGCTTAAAGCGCACTGCTGTAGGCAAGCAATCAATGCAATCGCCTATTGCGTTCGATTCTGGCATCGATGGATGATACATCTTGAGCACTTCTAGAGAGCGTTGTTCGTCGCTGAAGCCTGCAAACTTTGCTAATAAAACCGTCTTATTGTTTTGTCGGTGCACTCCAAATAACTTTGCCACAGAAATAATTAGCGTATGAGACTCTGTCGTCTTCATGCTTCGACAAATTCCTGCAGTACTTGTTCGTCGTTCATCATCTGCATTACGAGGTTTCACTTCGGTTAATAAACGTTATTTCAGCTTCGCAAACAACAATGCCGAACGACTGCTCAACACTGAAGCAGCTGGTGAATTCATGCAAAAAATACGAACGGAACGTGATCGGACCCCTTTGGCAATATGCAAACAGAAAATGCGCTCAAAACGCACGCGTAACGAGTCGCAAAGGAATACAGTATTGGCAACAAATATTCAGCAATGTGCAGAAAGAACGCTAAACTTTGAAGCGTAAAATGCATTACTGTGGAAGATCTATAAGCACTTACCACAAAGACTCGATTCGAAAGTAATATCATCAATTGCGATTATGTGAAGTGGTTGCACGTAGCTCGCACGCAACAACAGCTGAAATCATCTCTATCAATCAAGCGTACTGCTTAAGTATCTTTACAGTCTTATCATAAGTATCTTAAGTATCTTTACAGTCTTTACAGTCTTTACAGTCATTACAGTCTTACAGTCTTTACAGTCTTAAGTATCTTATCAAATATCTTTACAGTCCGCATTATTAGCTTCGTAATGCCCTTCCATTTCTAAACAGCGAAATGCGGATGAAACGGCTCTAAGCTGTTCACTAAATAAACGTGAGGTTAAGCGTGAGCGGAAGCTAATATGGGTTCGCTTGTTAGCCGCAATTCGAAAACGACTTTAAAGGCAGTCATAAAAATAACCTCGAAAGGTTGAGTTACTGGCGGAAATTCGATGACATTGAAAACCCACTGCTGACCATGGTTACCGGCGAAAGCAGGGAAACACTTCAGACCAGCGACATCAGTCCCACCTGGTGGCTGTCGAATACATACATCAAGCGTTGCCATGTTACCGGTTCGATAATACCAGAACCGGAGGATGCCACCACCCAATTGACAGCTGCAATGTTCCACTTGCTTTCAAATTTAAAAGTATTTCCAACATTTTGAAGCAATTATGAAATGCTTCAAATGCTAAGCGATTATGAAATGAGAAATAAGTGGAAGAGGAAAAACTCAAGGATCCTGGGGTTTAACAATGAACAGAGTTAAACCTTTTTTATGTAAGCATGAAATCTTTCTTGCTGACCAGAAATGTCGTTTTACGATGTGCTGATTCTGCACTGTCATATCTTCTATACACACAAAGAAGGATTTTGCGAAGCATGAAGCAATAAAGCTTCAAATTGCCCACCTCACAACGTCACTGATGAGAATTGCTCTTTGATACCCGTCGAATGGTCCATGCGTAAAAACGAATCGGTTGCCTTAAAAAGATAAGAATCCTGTCTGTTTCATTATTGACCTTTACGTCAATCAACTAGTGCAACCCGGGAACAAAACTTCATATGAATTGCTCGATAAATTTCATGATTGTAGTTATACTGAGCTGGTGACACGTTTTCAAAACATTATTTTTAAACATTAAATTAAGCCGCTGACGATCTACCCCTTAATCGAAGGGCAGTGTTTGGAGGCGATTCAACAAGGCTAAAATGCATGCACATAATAAAATTGCTCAAGAGAATTACCTGTTACATTTTTGATAGGGCGTATGTGATGAAATTGGTCAATGCGTATGTCGTCTGTTAGCAAGAAGTCACCATCGTCCTCTCCTCCAGTGGTTGAATTACGCCATCGGCAAAGCGTGTTGAAGTCACAGTTGAGATCGGATGAGGAGCTGATCTGACCATGCACTGAAAACTGGTTCTTTTGCGACTCATCAACTCGACGTTCCATATTCTCAAATTGTACAACCTGATGATGATTACAAGTCATTCGTAATGAACAAATCCGATCGTGTTTTTTATAACTGGTATTATGCGACATGTCTTAACTCGGACAGGGAACCTCGCATAACGCTCATTCCAGCCCCTCCCCCCATCCCCTTCGCCCCCTCCTCTCCTTTTCTCATCTTTCTGCAATGGTGCATTCAGACTTCGTTAAACGAAGGCAGGTTGGAGGTGAGGACCTCATCAGTGGCATTTTTTTTTTGCTGTAATTAACTAAGACCATTCTCCACCCAAATGAACTGCGTTATCGGGAATGGACTCGGTTTTGCATGTCGTCGAACTTAGTAGTCTAAAGTCATCGACATATGAAGCAAAACAAACAAAAGCCTCCCTTTAATTTTTGCGGGTCTTCGTTATGTAGTAGATATAAATATTTCACTTTCGAGGTATCGTTTGCCTAAGAATTCGTTAACGCATTGGGACATTGAAACGATTTGGGAAGTTCTCAAAGTGCGCACATGGAAGCGCGTATAAAATAGTATTAATTGATGCATCAGATGAAATTCTTTTCTCTTGTGCGGAATGAAATATCGCTCACCAAATGCGACAGCAATGACGATAGCGAATAATGGACCTGATACTTTCATTCTCCGCTAAATCATCTGCGAGCCGATGCTAAACGAAAAACAATGAAAATAGGCATGGGATAATTATGGTTGGAAAAGGTGGTAATAGCGTCTTTCGTGACGTTCCTCTCAAAAGTTCCTGTCTGCACTGAAGTCGGTGGTTCTTACCAGGATGAGGGAACAAATTTTCTCCATCCGTTTCCAATCAACGTATATGGATGAAAAATAGCTCCTCGGGATCCCACTGTTTTGGAAACAACTGTCGCATCTAAAAGACATGTAAAACGCCAAAACGTATATATTATAAAAAGCAATTCGCAAATACGAGGCTTGACATACTCGTTCGTTACAACAGTATTTTCTGCTATTAAATCAAGTCAGTTGTTGAAGTTATTCTCCACACTTTAAGTATCTAAATATGTTTTAAAAATGATTTTACTTTTAACAAAATTGATATAATTGCATAGCCGGAAAGGGTTCCTTGAAATTGCTGATTAATCTAAATTCTGATAAACATAACAAGAGATAAACATAACACAGCCAAAAATGGCTTGCTACAAACTACTCTGTGACCATTTACAATCTTGCACACTTTTGCCGTCGAATAAATAATGCGAAAGACGTTCCGCGAAGTTTAGATTTTTCGTACGGAGAAAAGAAGAAAATCAAATGCTATTATATTGTGAAGTAAAAAAAGGAAATTGTCTCGTCAAATGTTCGAAATAAGAAAATTTTTATTTGGCTTAAGTACGCATAGAGCAAACTGGATGAGAGATCTTGTACGCGCTAATCATTTGTAACAAACGTAGTGAAGCAAGTGGAGAAGTGAATGAGAAACGGTTGTTGCACAATGCGCTTTATTGGACTGTTTCTATAGTAGCCATTCAATGTTATTCGTATGTTCACCGAACAGAATTGCTCTGTCTGTTCAGTAAAAACAATTTGTCCGTATTATCGTGAACTTTCATCAACAAAAACAAGGAATGAAGAGATGAGAATAAGAAGAGCTGGGACTTTCTCGTGGTTCAAAAAGCCTTTTGAACAGCAAATGGATGAGGAGGTGGGGAGGAAAGTAAAAAGAGGCGAACGAATGAATTAGTCGAGCGGTCTGACCAGGTGACCTACTGAGGGATTGGATGAGCACGAAATGAATAAACCCCACTACTCGTCTCATCCAACCATTCATCTTAGTTCGCACCCAAAGACATCCATCCATTTGGTTGACTGACGGTATTCTCCATTTACGGCATATTTTTAATTTCATGTCCATCTTGCGTTCAACTTATTATATTTCTACAACATTTTAGGCGACACTTTTCGTACAGAGTTCGAAAAGTGGAAATTTTTTTCAATCATGAAATTGAACTTTTGTAACATTTTCTAAATTAAGTGGTTAAAGGCAGTGCGTCGCCTTTTGTGCGTCTCAATCGAGAGAGAGAGAGAAAGAGAGAATTGGGTTTACTTTTTCTTGCATTTCATTTTGATTCAAATTCAGAACATGTTTTTGACACTATTACGAAATAGGGCTACAGAAGTGGACGTGAAAGTTCTTGTTGGTTGGCCTAGACCAGATGGCAAAATGGCGAGAAGCCATATCAGCTGATCACAAGCCGCGTTTTGCGGGAATCAGTTTTTTTTTTCGAAATTGTTGGCTGTTTTTTTTTTTGACTAAACAATTTCCTAGATACGTTTTCTGTGTTATTTATAAGGACGAAATGTTTTCACGTTCAGCGAAATGTTTTCACGTTCAGTATGCCTTTCGAGCAATTCACGGGGTCAGAAGCGAACCAAGTGATGAATGAATGTAGGTCAAAGAAAGTATCTGATACGATGTGCTATTAGGTTCTAAGATTTTTTAATGATCCTTATATTACCGAAATCGTCCGGCAGTGGATGTAATTGTCGAGGTGAATGTAGAATGGATGGGCACACAAAACTCATCGTGGGCACCCGTCGACTAGCGAGAATACATAATTGGAGTGCCTCGTGATGGCTGTTTCCTGGGCCACTCCACGAACTTCTTGTTCATATCCACGCATCCGGGAGGTCAAGACCACCCATCAGCGCATCATCGTAAGTGCGCGTGTACCGATATGAACTGCCCACTAACTAACATGTCAACTTACGCATGCGTTTTACTGAAAAGCATAGCCTTAATACTAAATGGATCACTGGAAACACTTCATAACATTGCCGACAATGAAAGGTACTTCCGTACATGTTTACTATACTGCTAGGCTTAAGATTAGCTTGTGTAAGAGGAATTTAACGATATCAGTTACACATGACTAAACAATTTCCTAGATACGTTTTCTGTGTTATTTATAAGGACGAAATGTTTTCACGTTCAGCGAAATGTTTTCACGTTCAGTATGCCTTTCGAGCAATTCACGGGGTCAGAAGCGAACCAAGTGATGAATGAATGTAGGTCAAAGAAAGTATCTGATACGATGTGCTATTAGGTTCTAAGATTTTTTAATGATCCTTATATTACCGAAATCGTCCGGCAGTGGATGTAATTGTCGAGGTGAATGTAGAATGGATGGGCACACAAAACTCATCGTGGGCACCCGTCGACTAGCGAGAATACATAATTGGAGTGCCTCGTGATGGCTGTTTCCTGGGCCACTCCACGAACTTCTTGTTCATATCCACGCATCCGGGAGGTCAAGACCACCCATCAGCGCATCATCGTAAGTGCGCGTGTACCGATATGAACTGCCCACTAACTAACATGTCAACTTACGCATGCGTTTTACTGAAAAGCATAGCCTTAATACTAAATGGATCACTGGAAACACTTCATAACATTGCCGACAATGAAAGGTACTTCCGTACATGTTTACTATACTGCTAGGCTTAAGATTAGCTTGTGTAAGAGGAATTTAACGATATCAGTTACACATTTCATCCTTCCTCATTCGCTTATGACTAAGCAACGCTGTAAAATCAAGCACAACTGTACGTATAAGCTAAACGCTCAGCTGAAAATAGTGGTGTGAAAAAGTTTTTCTTTTTTTCCTTTTTAGCAAAAACAGTGCAATTTTCGTCTGTTAATTACCGGCTAATAACGAGTTAAAAATATCGAAAGGTTGTGCAATTCCCCATGGTTTACTTGTATTTTCTCTGCGGTAATTTTGCATACCAAATATTGTGAACTGACTGAGCCAAGTGCTTCTTCAAATGAAAACATCAACACAACCTGCTGGAAACAAATCGTGGCAATTCGCTTAGCGAAATACATTTTCTGTTCTCATAAAAGTGTGCAACGGTGTGTGTTTTAAAACGTATTTATCAGCAGTGAACAACGCACATTTATTTTTTAGCACAGTATCTGAGACGAAAACGAAACAAGAAAGGCAAAAGAGATGGTTCAACGTCATCGAAGGAAACACATGAAGAGGCAAGGAAGGACAAGCAATATAAACAAAGTATTCTCAGCTTCACCTCGAACGTCGAAAGATATGAGACTAATTAAAGCATCAACCCACGTTAGTGTGCATGCGTGTGTATTTATGTGCACACTTTTGTTTGAATAGAAATTAGGCGATACGTTCACTGGGAGCCTACATATTTTACAGATAGCTGCGTCATGCTCATATTTGTTGTCGCAGAATGAGACACAAGAACAATTCGCATTTAACAACAAAATGCACGCGTAATTTGAAAGAGAAAAGAAGAAGGAAATAAGTTATGCAAAACCTTTACGTTCATTTCAATTTATGATGGTTAATTGGTGGACACAGGTTAATTATAATATTTCCGATGAAAACAATTTTAACAACTTTCCGAATTTAAGAAACCCGTCACACCATTTCTGGCAACCTAATCATGCAGTTCAACTACCAATCGCAACAAAAATGATCTCAGTAAAAAGGCTGACGGACTTCGAAATGAGTTACTAATTAAGGCAAAAAAAAATTTCACCGTTGGAATAAATAAGGAGCAAGATGCGCATTGGGAATAAAAAATTATTACAGCGACCGCAAAGTGAGCTTTGAACGCTAAGGCTTATACTTGCAGTTTGTCAGTCGCATGCTTGTAAGCACTGTAGAAGAAGACGGCGGATGTTGACATCATTAGTAAGTTGATCATTGCAACAGTGCCCAAACCAAACGAAGACATGCAGATGTTGTCCTGAAACTTCGAAATATGGCGCCAATAATCATCCTTAAAAACTTGAAATACAGCATAACGGACGTGGTGAGGGTCGTGACGGGCATAGGCCAGGATTGTGGCTGGTTACACAGAGGGCTATACTCTCCGCTAGATATACAGCCTAACGAAACGTGCTTTACAAGATTCCGCAGTCAAATTAACTCATAGAAGCGAGCGGTCGCGACTTCATTTCCGTTCGACGTCCTTTAAGTTGCCACGATTTCAAACAAAACTTTAACGTATACGTCATGTCCATGATCTTCCTTTACTTGGCGAAATTCCCTGAAATCAAATACGGACTATAAGTAAACTTACCGAGTAGAGGTCGAAATTACTTTCCAACCAACCAATCCTTTCTATCTGCTCCTTCCTTATAACGAATGACTTCTCTACTTCGAACGTACCTAAAACAATGCCTTTTGTCTTACATTTCAGACCACAAACATCATAACGCGAATATAGGATCCCTCATAACATGACTGTGTGTTATCAAAAATAAATACATCTTATAAACATCGCTTCTGTCACTATCTAATTATCGTACTCTTTAGTATTACAACATCGATTCTATCAGTAAGTGCATACTAATCAAAAACTGCGTTTCGCGCATGACAATGAACGAATGGTTATGGGACGACAAATTTATCGGCAAAATTTTTATGAATGATGCACGTATGCTGATTGTACTGCACAACTTGGGCTAAGCTTATAACGCATAACGCATATAGTTTCTGTTGCATTATGCGCGCACAGGAGCTGATCGGCGAAAATATCAGCCATTGCTGGTAGCGATTGTTCCGTGTTTACGTTGTTCGGTGTCAATACTGTACAGGAAGCGAAAGGTTGCAGGTTCAAGTCTCCTGAACCTAATTTCACTCATCACCGATCGTTCTTACACCACCCACCACCCATCGTCCTTTCCTTCCACCCC
>JPKZ01000641.1:235496-268272 GCA_000803305.1 Toxocara canis
GGGGGAAGGTTGGGAAGAGGTATATGATTTATTGAGAAAAATGGGATGGTCATGGAATGATCACTTTCACTACAGTTGTCGACGAAGAATAAATGAAGGACGAGAGGCAGCAATAAGATAAACGAAAAACTCATAATACTGAACTGTTAGTGTTACTGTGAAAACAAATATGCCCCTTAAGTCCATCTCGCTTCGATGATGTCGGCTGATTTCTGAAAATACAATAGCTTCTTGGAACCGTTTATTAAATATTTCTTACTTGTCCATTCGAACGAATCGATCAAACGCGTCCAATGTGTTTTTGAAACCAAACGGCGTAAACAGACGTGGAATGAATTGTGTTTTTAGAAAATTAATTTCAAGCATCTCGGTCGGTCACAGCACCAACGCCAATCAGAATTCCAAAGAGATGGGACTGGGTGTTGATTTCACAAAGCACCATTCTTGTTCTTCCCAATTTACGTACACTTTTAGAGATCTAATCGAATAAAACATGTGTGGGAAGTACTCGTCACTGCAACCAAAATTAATTGCTCTCTCTGAGGCATAGATGTGCCACAAGATCAGCCCCAAATAGCACGTTTTAACAAGCGCGTCGTCGATGCGAGATCAACACGTGAAAGGAACGAGAAACGCACTGTGTTTCACTTCGGTACAATGCCTAACGAGACAATCGCTGTACTCTGCAAATAAATCATCAAGCTCCGACTAAGAGTTGCAGCACGTGGAATGGAAAAAATTAATTTTTCACATTCGCTCAGCAATCAGTCGAACGATAACATGATTCACGGCCTCGCACACAACAGCACCACCGCCCCAACCGACGGTGCCACGACAACGGTTCCGCACTTCGCATTCTACCGGAAGAAGGCGCACAATAAAGAAATATTCCAGAAAGGAGCGACCAACACATTAGTACGACACTTCAGGAATTGATTGGACGAATCAGGACATGCCGTAAAAACGCTAACGAACGGTGTCTCACCAAAACCATGGTCTCAAAGTGAAACATTTAGGCGAAAAGAAATCTCTACCTTGAACCCGTTGAAAATAGAATCCTAAGAATTAACAAAAGTTGCATAATAATTTTTATTTATGGGTAGTCTATTAGGTAGGAACTCCAATGGACGCACCATTCTGATAATTTGTCATGCCAAAAATGCTTCACAGAGTTTCTCTCGTACAAGTTCGGCGAGTAAATAGAACGTTATGTGAAGGGTTTAATTGAATTACTGAATTGTTTGTTCTTTTTTTAATGCTCATTTCATCGAGAATATCCTGACGAACGATCAAACAGCTTCCATCGGCAACAATATTTGCATAACTGGCAATAATTGTGCCACTCAACACAGCCGATTCCATCCTCCCTCAACCCCCCCCCCCCCCCCCCCCCCCCCCCCCCTCTCCCACCTTCGCCAATAACGATCCAACAAGCAGTGGAAAGAATGGAAAATGTTCACCACTGCAGTTGGTCCCTCCCCCATCCGTCCGCTTCTCCTAAATACACTATGTAAGGCTGAAGAACACGGCACAAGCATCACGCAAAAATAAGGGAATCAAGCTACGATAGCACAACTCTTTACTCCTTTAAGGGTTCGGACAATCAGTGTCTCGGCTTCAAACATCGTTGCGCCTTTCGCCGATCGCCTATGCGGTAAAACTTGTTATTAGAATAAATATGTCTTTTCTCTATGAGTATACGCTGGACGGGTTTTTAAAAAGAATGAACTTCTTGGACAGTTGGACAGCGCGCTTTTGAAACGACTTTACAATTATTCATACGATAGCATAAATTTGCATGTCAGAAGTGAAGCGTTTTTAATGGGTCGCGATCCGCTATGGTAACGGGCGATTTTACCGTTTGCTAACCAACCATGATGGCTTACTTTACCGCTGGTTCTACTCGAAAATATAATACCCATATTTGCTGGCGCTCAGACAGTCTAAGTTTACCTGAACGCCCTCCTCATTTTTCAGTTCTACAGTACTATAATATGGAGAGGCGGCATGAGGCAGTTCATGCAATTCATTCATGCAATACCACCACAACCACGTACTCCCGGACAAGCTGAGTAGTCGCTGTCTGCGACTGTTCAGCTTGCCAAATCAGTGGCTCCACTGTTACGTTAGCATGATGTCTTTTCTGAGAGCATGCGCTCTACCTAAATGGTATATTAGGTGCTATTATATGTAAACTCGCAAATTCAATCTGGGGAAGGTGTAGCATTTCAACTCGTTTTACGAATGGGAAGGAGGCTGAATTTACGAGCGAGGACACTTATGAAGTGGTACCTCAAAGAGGCGTATTTTATATAGGGTGGCGTGTGCAAGGAAAGGACAAAATTTGGGGAAGATGCTGAATTCATGGGGAAGGATGTGCACGAACTTCCATTTGCGAAAGAGTAAGTTAATTAAAACAGGGACATTATACTGGACGAATGGTTGAATTCTCGCGGTTAACGGTATTTGATGGCTCATTCGAAGTAGATAAAGCGCAAATGAAGACCAGCCGACCAGTCTAGAAGATTTGTTGTATATCGAGAAGCGGCTACTGTCATCTTGTTGAGCGGAATTGAAAATGAGCAGCTGACATATGCTGAAACGCGTTAAAAAGAAACTGCCGCATATATGCTGGTTGAATCGGCGAACGATAAATGGCAAGTGACCGAAACGAAACGAAATGAGTCGAAAACGGCCACCGTTTTCAAATAACGTCGCAAATACACTTCGCTGATCACATCTGAGACCGCCTTAAACCAAATGTAAATCGCGTCGATCCGTGCCACCACCGACCTTCGTCACTCCGGTATCCTCATCTTTAATCCCTTCAGTACAGTTGCAGTTCTTTTTTTCGACAAGGGGTGGAGGAGGAGGGGGCAGGGAAGTGAGAAAGAGAAAGGTTGTTGACCCTTTTAGTTCATGCCATTGGCAACAAGTCAGGAGAATCATCGACTACTCCTTGGGCAGATCTAAAGGAATACCAATGGTTCAGCACTCTTCATTAGAACTAATAACTGTACTACTTGAGTTCGGCAATATTTCAGTAGCTTGCGAAACATGGGCGCACGCTTCGTCATTCGAGATTCTCTTAAAAATGACCGAGCCTAAGCATGTTCGTAAGATGAGAGGAAGAACAGAGGAGTAAATGCCCCACTCGCCAGAGTTTCTCCTCAATTTTTGCCTCATTGGAATTTCCTCGGCAAATTTCACACCAACATTTTTCGTTGACTACGGTTTAGTTAGATTCTTTTTGCTCGGTTTTGCGTCAAAAAACGCATTTGGTTTTTCATACATGGTTAATCCCTGCTTAGTTCCCCTTAGGTGCCCACGATTATTGGATTATGCTCTTTCCAAATATTTGCATATAAGTATAAATATTCCGATCGCTTTCTTCGATTAGCTTGGAACTTTTGCTCTATCTAGCAGAAAAATAACGCCTTTATGTTCATTGTTTTGTATGCAGAGATCATTTTCGCTTTTTTTAGACTGGTCCATGAACGAAAATTTTGCAAGCATTGATTATTACTCCTTCATCAAAAGATTTGAAACGGACTGTGACTGATTCCTTCATAAGAAAAATTAGCGGTTTTAAGTTTTCAAACGTTATGGTTGGCCAAAATTTGGAAAAAAAATTGTTGGCACCAAATGGCAGCTAGAAAATTTCCTAAACGAGCTGCGCGAGTTCAAATTGACTCGAATTTGAAAAATGCGCGCCTCGAAACGGACTTGCACGTCGTTAGACATATCTTCTAAGAATGACCTTGAATCAAAGTAGCCGCGTAACAACAGAACATTTCACCGATTTCTACGGCAGTCAGTTGACCAGTGGACTGAAACGAGGACGAAGAAGGAGGACAAAAGCAATTCAATGTTTGGCAACAGAAACGGATATTCAAAATTTCGAAGGGGAAAACTTCACGATTATCATGAACGTTTACTTCATGATAGTCAAGCGCATTTTGCTTTAAAAAGTTATTCTCATTCCATTGTGTTTTTGAAACGCATCGTTGTTCGCGAATATTACACCCAAATCCGCATCGCCCATATAAATTTCCAATGAAAACTTACTCTTCTTCATAGGGCAAATTCACTGTGAAAACATAGCCCATAAAAACAAAAGCAGCAATAGGCTCTCGTACTGCGTTATGTGCAACGTTATGTGCAAAACTTTCGATGAGCAGTGATCAAGAAATAAGTCGAGCTAAGGGGAAATGTTCGCAGATGTTTGCAAAGTTTGGAACGAGAAACTAGAGCTTATCTAAATTTACACATTCACTCTTAAGAAGCGATTTATATCTGCAAGAATCCTAAACAACACCGCAGCTGAGAACAGATATTTCAGATGGCGGATAGATATGCCAATAATTTACTGCGGTTTCCGTGACGGCTCACCTCTGCCAACGGATATCTATGTTCGTTTATTTGCCCCTTAAAATGATGCTCTCATGATGTCACCGTAGATGCAATGATCCACTATGAGAACAGTGACAAAACTCATTTCAATAATCATTTGGCCAGCGCAGGTGCTTGAGGCGCAGGTAGCCCAGAATCAAAAATCCATAAACTTCGTTTCCCAAGTTTCATAAAATCGATGATAACTTGCATGCACCCTAAACTTTCCAGTTTGCGCTCTATATTTTCCGCAGACTAAAAATTGGGCGCGAAGAGCGCTATCCATGACGTCGGCTTCGAGCGCCCGTAACTTGCTTTCAACTGCACGCCGTAATTCGCATAAAAGGTGTAATGCCTATGCTTCCCGCTTTCAGGAACTTTTAATTATGCTAAATTACCCTTTTTATATCAAGTCACATGACGAAGATGATCCAGTGCAATTCTTGTGTTCTGAGGGGAGGGCTATGAACTACTAACGCTCCTTGAACAACAATCGCGATATCCATACCATTAACTCAGCAGCGTTATCCTAGATGGTGCTATTTCTACGAAGAGCTTATTTGCTTTCACGCTTTGAAAAGCGGTTTAATAAGGGGTAAAAGTGACATTTGTTCATGTGAATTAGCAGCAACTTATGCGTTGACGACATGTCGTAATCATCACATGCTAAGTGATAAATGCTGTGGAGATTTGGCTGTTGAAGAATGTCTAAGAAAGCAGTTTGATCACCCCTGCTTGCTAATTTCTTTGATGTCATCCCGCAAGGCTGGATGGACCTTTTCGAGAAATTGCATGGAATTCAAACTTTTTGCAATCTTTACGTCGTTCGTTTTCCAATTTTTGTCGGACAGAATACACGTTATGGGGCGTGTTGTCCCGCCTAGGCATCTGTGTGGATGTGCGCGTTTATTTTTCTGTCTGTTCAGTAGTTTTAGCTCATAAGCTAGAAAAACTGTCGCAGTGAAGCTCGTCCAGCATAATTTACGTAAGGATCGCCAGATGTGTAAGTGATAAAATTCTAAGTGACTCAACGAGTGTTGAGAATAATGAAGCGGGGAAGCATGAAAGGGGAATAACTGTCATCAAACTACACGCGTTGAACACAGCAGGAAATGTGAATTTCTGAATGGCAAATAGAAAAATTTGGAAAGTTCTGATATCCCTAGTATTGAGGACGGAAATATCCGAGTAATTGGGTTCGAGTAGCGACGGCAGGTGCAACTTCCGAACATCTATCTCCCTTGACTACCACCGTTTTGCAGCTTGTGCTAGACGTAAGTGTTTGGTCACCGTTCGAGAACGACTATTTGGGCGCAACTATGCGTTCATCTCTTAGTTGTTCAGCAATAATTGAATGAACTAAACGGTTTAAACTAGTATTGTGAGAACGCATATCGTGCCTGATCAATAGCACGCTTCTCCACTTGTTTAATCATGATTATTCCAACTTCATTATCTTTCAGTTGGTGCAAGCGATTAATGAAATCGTTTGAGATCCAAATGTATCAGTTGGTGATATTATAATTTTCCCTTTCGTTTTCCCGTGTCTTCGCTTTTGTGGCATCACCTTCAAACAGTTTTTTCAGTGGTAGTTACCGGAGAGTGTTTTCTTTTCAGTGTACAATTTTTGTCTCCATACGTGGTCTATAAACCTTATCGAGCAGGGCGATAAAGAAGCATACTTTGAAAAGCGAGCGGAGTCGCGAGCATTAGTAATAATACTTCACAAATGTCAGAAGCATAAAATTCGTTGCATCGCCTGAAACCGCATCCTACATGTCAAAAAAAGCAGTAAGTTCTTTTACTATTGTTAAACATCACTAAACGAAAGTCTTTATGCTACCAATAAGAATATTTCAAATATTATGCTTCAAGACGCTATGAGCGAAGCAGGAATGGTGACTCTGTTAATATACGTCTCAAAACATCCAGCGGTTCAAGACGCATGAAGCGGTATCATTTCCTCGTTTGCGATGAAGCATTTTTGTGTTAGGTAATCTCGTGTTGAAAATTGCTTACGATGTTGTATGTATCAACCGCACTAGTACCCGCCTTCTTATATTGCAATCAGTACTAACTATATCAGTATATTGCATTCGGTATTCGCAAAAGTAGAACAGTGTGATGTTACTGAAAGTTGACTTCGAACAGTAAAGAACACAACCACTAGAATTGAATATCTCTGTTCTACATGCCGCACAGTTGTTTTAATACAACATGAGAAAATGAGAAAAAAACCTGCAAAATTTGAAAAAAAAACAAACAGGAGGAAAAAACACATTCATGTTATGAGTCGATCTGAAATGCAGCAATCGTCATAGCTGTGCTTTGGCGAAGGAATTTTTGCAGATGATTGGACAACGAAAACAACGACATAAATCGAATACAAATGCCTAAAAGTAATACTTGCCACTTTTCATAAATTGATCGAGTGAAATCTTATTAAAGACCATAACCAATCTCGTCTAGAGCTGCCATTATCGTCTAATGACGTTCACACTTCACTTATCTCATCTTAACGTGTCGCCGCTATTCAGCTGAGTGCTTAACGGATAAAGATCAAATGAAATAACAAACACGAGATAATTGCAAAAATCCGTAATACATATATGCGTGCTACTTTTAAAAAAAGACTACCAAACTTATCTTTGATCCACTCGAACGTCAGCTTTCGTATACATAAATTTATTGTCGAGTGAAACTCAAAGGCGAGAAAGATTTTGCAGGAGAAAAAACGCTTTTTTTTCATTTTTATATGGAAGCGCAGCAAAAGCTTTTATGAAATGCTGCAAATTCTGAAGCAAAATCAGAATTTGAATGCGATAAAAATCGCAACGGATAAGAATTATCTCATGATTTTATTATGTTCAACGATTACTGACAATGCTTTCTGAATGATGGACCGCACAAGAAAACTAAAGCATAAAGAACGTGGGCGCAACGTTGGGGAGTGTTTCTTGCATTAAAATAATAATGAAACGGAAGGAGAGTTTTAAATGGGATACGAAAGCGAAAACGAGCAGATCGAGAAAGATAGCGGAGTCGTATTGCCTCAGGCGCCGTTGGGGGGCACTTCAAGACGGGTCAACCAACAAGCTTGTTCACGCCGAGCCGTAACCTGTTCGATGGTTCAATACACATAAGGATTACTCGACAATCATGTGTCAATCAAAACAAGTGCGTTGTTATTAGGCGGTCGATTTCCAGCTTTCTTGATGACAACGATTGTGTGCGATATTCATTTAAAAATTTTGTAACACATTGAAATATTTGCACTTTATGATTACACAATCACTTCCAAAAAAAAGCCCCGATGGTCACGAATGCGGCCGACAGCACAGCGTGCGAAATTTGATGGTTAACCCTCAAGTTAATGGCGGCAGTGTATTATCAGCTATTAAACGATCGCATTCCACTTCATACCTGACCTCTCCGTCTTGACTGTTGGTTTTTTCTGCTTAGCAAGTAACTGGGTTCCCATTAAAGGTACACCCATCTCTTGTTCCGAATCACCGAAACCACCGGAGTTTGTTCGATATCTTTTCGTATTAGTATTTTTATGAAAAAACTGAGCTGTGCTATACAAGCTCTTGTGGGATCGCAATTTTATAGGGTGCCATTAGTAGTGAGACTTAGAAAAAAAGATCAGATATTGATCTTTTTTTGTCAGTGAAAAGACCAAACATAAAAGATCAAAAAAGATCAAATTTTGGAAACCTACTCGCCGTTGTCGTGAAAACGCATCATGGACCATCTAGGTGATAAGCCAGCAACGATGCGAATTCCGTAGGTGAAACTGCTGAGCGATGGAAAGTTGTCATATGATCAATTAAATACAAGGCAATACAAGAACGTAAATTCTGTACCTGAAACGGCTGAGCGAAAAACATTGACCATGCGCGAAATATAATGTGCATGATTTGTGTCAGGCGATAGGCTCATCTATAATATTTCACTTTGAATCATGAGAGAAATGGGCGTTGAGCTTGCTCATAAATTCTTGTTCTAACAGCTGCACTAATGACAAATTCCCGGAATAGGCGACGTCAGCACTTAACGCAATTGTCCTAGTTTTATTTTTCTTTCATCCCGATCCATTGTCTCTTAGTGAGGTTGCGTACGGCTCAGTTTTTATAAATTTTCGTATTTCTCTCTTTCCAATTTTTAAGTAACACATTCTTATTTCTAAATTTTAGTCATTAAAAAACCTCAAACTTTTTTGAGAACTGAAATACCTCGCAAATGTTTTGCAAGAGTATCCCTTGAGAGCCGCATTATTCGATGAAGCATTTCAGTGAAATACATCGTCCCATCTTGCCCCTTTTTTTCAGTGGTTGATTCTACAAGCGATCTGCATGCGATCTTGCTATTTCTGGCTCGTGATCGACCTTAAGATTAGCGTAAATGCGTTCGTATAGCATTTATTAGCACAACATTAGTGTTATAAGTCCCAGTGGTTCAGCGGTAGCAGATTGAACAGTGTGATGCTGGCAAGAAAACTACTTAGTTGGAATACGATGCTCTCCAGCAGCAGTCTTCAAAGTGACATGCGAAATTCATCTGCTACGAACAAAACGTTTTTGCTTTAATGTCATTTTTGGTTAGCGGTGTATCCGATTTAAGGGATTCGCTGTGTGCTACAAACCTCACAGCTAAAATACCTGTTATCGAATAAGACTGCAATAACGAGGGGCACAAAACCTTCGATACCTGATCTCCAATTAAAAGACCGTAAAGACACGTGTGTCTCAGTCACGCTATTAACAGAAATTTATTGTCCTTGTAGCACCGAGTGCTGCTAAAAGGTTCCGCTAAACTTATGATATCCGAAGCAGCAAAATCGTAAACATGCCTAAAATAATGAGCTGCGGCATTTGGCCGCGATCAACAACGCTCCATGAAAAATACTTTTTAATCGTGTAATCTCCTTTTTGAAACAAAAAAAACATTGCCAAATGACTTGAAATGCACCATTCATTGACCTTCGCAAATGACAATAAACGAACATTTCGTTTTGTAGATACGGCATGAATATTAGGATTAGTTGTGCTATTGTATGAATATTAGGATTCGGTGTGTTACGTACGAGTTTTACTTAAGTGACTACTTACGCAGTAGCACAATTGCACCCTCAAAAGGAACTTGCGTATAAAGTGTCGCTGTCTTTAGCTGGTTTGTCGTCAAGGTGCAAAAGGGATGCAAAAGGCAGCTGTAATTTCATCGATCCCCTTATCGATGCAGCTGACAACGACGGGCACGCATGATTGTTCTGACCAGTTTCCGAACGCCTGGTGGTCAGCCTGCTGGCGATCCCATGGGAAAGCAACGGGGAATCGAACCCAGGTCTTACCGCGTGCGAAGCGGGAGCTCTACCACTGAGGTACTGCCGTGGTTATGGCGGATTTTAAAAAGAAATGTTCAAAAAATTCTCCATGCGAAGAAAAAAGAAAAATAACAGAGAATCGCATCTTGTCAAACTGAAAAAAAACACGGCTCTCGATGGCAATAACAGCAGCTTATATTTGTTCGGTTCTCTTGAAATAATTGCTCTCTGATCGCAATGGCATAAGAATGTATGTGGCGAAGATTCAGGAAGAAAGTCGAAGTGGCGCGAAAAGGGCTTTGGTTCAGTTTGGGGATTTGGCGCCAACTGGCAGTGGGTCAAGCCAACGGAAAATTTCATCATATCTTTCGTCACCCCCTCAGAGAGGCGACATGTCTGGCTTAGCCACTGTCTGTCGGCGCTACGTTAGAAGACGTGGGGGCCAGGGTATAGTCGTGCTACTGACGCTTTCGACATTCATTTGTTCGTAGCTTTTGCAGTGCGTCGTTATCGTGTACGTTGTAGATAGCCAATTGTGTTGATTATTTTAATGCATCGCGCTGCTGTTCTTTGATGTTTTCAGTTTATTGTTGTTTATGCATCGTTTCACTTTGTTAGTGTTTTATTTATAACGCGATATGCGTATTACCGATTTTGTTATGATGTTGCTCGCCCTCACGTCGCGTAACGAGTAGGTTTAATTACCCAGGTTTGAGGTCCGACGGGAGTCGAGCCCGCAGTACCAAGCGAAGGACAAACTTGGGACGAGAGGAAAGTTTGGATTGAAGTAACGGGCGCAAGCGGACGAGCCCACGATCAGGCCGGTTATTTTTGTTCAGATTTCGCGTTCCCCTTTCGAATCCTTTGTATACGAGAATTCGATCGATCGATATTTGCGAAACATGTCTTTGAGAAACCAAGCCGTTACTCGAAGTTATTCTCACCCTGCTTTAATCTGTTCTAATCAACATGTATATATAAATATATAATATATTACATATATATATACATATACATGTATATATATATATATACATATATATGTATATGTATATATTTTCTGTATCAGTTCATATTGGGCCCATCTATATACCAGAACATAGCAGAACAGAAGCCAACCCCATCTTTCAAAAGGGGAAAATCATTTTTCCTGCTGCGGCGTACGCATAAACATTTCCAGTGCAGTTTTGTTGGATGCCGACCACATTTGTTGCCATGCTCAATGTTCAGAGTTTCTCTTGCAACGACTGTATTATTTTCTTCGGCATTTCCGTTTATATGCAACCCTACTCTCTTTTTCGAGCGTTTCTTTCTAGAAAATTTCTGAAACGATCATTTTATAGATCAGTGCTGCTCATTGTTCGCTTTATTTTTGAAGGCGACACGCCGAGCTCTTATTGATGCCCTTCTCAGTACCATTGTGAATTTCGTTCCCCCAATGCTCGCTTTGTACAGAGTACCCACAACATAAAAATTTTTCTGGTCAAAACCCGTGTTGACTGTTGGATCAAGCGCCGTTCAGTTTCTCTCTTTTTATGTTTTTTTTTTTTGTAGTTTTTGAGCTGTTTAAAGAGCAGCCGAATCGCGCGGGAATTGACCTTGTAACGCTCAATCGCGTTTCAACGCCACACTTTTCAGTTTTGGTTGGTTCTCAGTCATTGCTTGCTGCTGTGCGGCACATTTCCCTTTGTTTCGGCGCACTGACATTCATGACGGCCAAGTGCGCACCCGTTTAACCCTCCAGTGCCTTTGTTTAGTTTGCATGTTCTCTTCCGGGAGAACTTGCGAACACATACGGTCGCAACTTTAGTTCTTCGTTTGTTTGCAGTGCTCTGTTTGTTATGCTGGCAATTAAGACTCAACATCGCTCTGACATCTGTCACAAAAAGTATGTGCTGTTTCAGGATGTGTGCGTGGATGAGTTAGAGGAGGCTTGCACACGACGAGATACCGATTTGTCCATCAATTACCCAGTCATAATCGTCTCTGGCAACCAGTAATCGATTCGAATGGTTGCTGGCTGACCTGTAAATTGCGAAGAATGCAAAATGGGTTTGGAGACAAGGTCGGAAGACTAGCTCTCCTGCCTTGTCTGCAGCAGCTGGAATTTTGGGCGACAAGCGCTTTCAGGGGCAGAGGTTGACTGGTGATCTTGGGAGGAAAGGGAAGAAGGGGTTAAACGTCCCATATTTTTAACTCTGCGAGAAAGCTGTCTTTTTTCTGGAGCAAGAGCTTTTTTTTTGGGGTGGGGGTGAGGGAGAGGGAATGGACCCGTTTCTGAGGGGAGGAGGGTTTTTGACGGGAAATCCAGAGAATTCGTCCACTTCTCCAGCATATCATAAAAGTATATAATTTAGTTCATTTCAGTGCGTAACGGCAATTGGCGCCTGAATTGCCGGACAGACCTGTGGTAGGCGTGCGAAATGGACAGTGAAGACGCCATTTTTACTTTTGTGCTTCTTTTGACTCCTCTAATGCTGTTATGCCATTCACCAACGATATATACATACACCTTTTAACAAGCTCAGTGCGTGTACCAACAAAAATTTACGAAGATCTTTTGCTTTAAAGGCGCATTCTGAGTAGATGTAACGTAAGGATTGGGGACCGAAATTTCCGTGGAGAACGCATCATAAAAGCCGTATGGGGTCAAAGTTAGTTAACTACAAAATTCCGATGTTAATTGTTTTTCAACCAACATTTTGCGGTTCAAGACTTTCAGGGTGTAAATTTTGAAACCAGTCACGCTTCGGAAAACTGGGCGCCAAATGCGCCGCAAATTTTACATTTTGAAATAATTTCTCTAAAAAATTCCCTAGAAGTCTCAACTCTTTCTGTGATTGTTAATCTGGTGGTTGCGGATCACTTCCCAAAAACCCTGGTATTTGAGGATGACCCATCTCCGCTCATTTCCTTTATTGAGGAGAAGTGGTGGGAGGATGGCGGTGTCGAGTTTATGTATGGCTGGAATACCCAGTCAAGGTGAGACATTTGTAGCATACTCTTTTTGCCCGACTTGTCACAATAGTACCTTAAATTTGTGACCTCTAATAGGTCAATGTTGCCGCTTATATGCGGAGTGCCTTTTCAGTGGTTGCGATAATAGTTTTAATCGTATTTTCCGCATTTCAGAGCGGATGAGAATAGGATGGAGAAAAGAGTTGAAAACGCCATTGGATCGGCCTCCTTGAGGCGTCTGTTCGTTTCCCTCAAAACAATAACACCGACTTGTTTTGATAGCATCTAAAATAATCGAAACTCAAATGGGGGCACAGTTAGAGCAGCACTGTGCTCTTGCGAGCGTTCGTTGAGATCAGCATAGAACTGATGCCAAGTTAGATAACTCGCTTGATTAATTCATCATTTCCACTCTCGGAACCACATGCTTTACAACCCACACACTAACGGGCTTCCTAAACAGATATTACACCCATTCACTTTGCAGTAAATCTATTTGATCCTTTTCAGTTTCATTAAAATTATTACAGTTTGCTGATTAATCGCATTTGACCACTGTGCCTCGTTACTTTTTAATTTGTTGTTATCAGTTCTTCTAACATATGAGTAATTGCGGTGATAGCGGTTATGTTGTATTGCCCGTAATGTGACCTCGATCACTTTGCAATCAATTTGGTTCCACTGATCCCAAAATCAGTAATTGTTTCATGCTGAATTGATCTGTTTTTGCTGTTTCAAAAGCGTTGCGAATTTGCCACTGATCGGCCGCGCGGTCGCGAGTGTAACATAAAATGTCATAAAACTAAAGCAAAACATTTAGGTTCTAAATGTGACTCTGAGAATGTTCTGAACGTCGACACTCCACAAGAATAGCTTCACAATACCTAAAACAGTGATAACGGATATGGTACTTGGAGGCATTATCAAACAGCACTGCTCACTCAGTTAGCTCGAAATAGTCAGTGATCGTTCAAACCTAAACGCTCTTTCGAATAGTTCCAATGGACCATTAAGAATTTAACAATTTTGGTTGGCAGTTTTTTATTTGGACTCATTTAAATTTGCTCTCAATTTATCCTCTGGAAGATTTTTCGCCGCAGATATCGCTCGAGAGCGCAAGCGTTCGGCAAGTGAAAATTCAACTGTGTAGGGATAAAAGAAAATTTGATAGTTTATCTAGAAGACGTGCCAATGTAGCGTGACCTTCTCCACCAGTCCCCAAACAGATGGTGTGAAATGCCAATCGAAAAAAAAGATGCGGAAAGTTAGGAAGCTGGTGCGGAGAAGAAGGAAAAGAAATAATCGTTTCAGGAATGGAGATGCAGCAGAGCAGGCCGGAACCTACTAGAAAGGAAGCAACCAGCTGGCGCGGTTCAACACAATGAGAAATTAACAAAAATAAACAACGAGCTTTCGAGGAAAGCTATCCGAGGCAGGCTGTAAAGAATCAAACGAGCCACCGACCGTGTGGGAGGAAATACGATAGTGGATGATCTAATTAAAGGAATAAAAACTGTAACAATGGCAGGACAGCTCTGTACACAGCAATTTCGCCTTGCCGAGCATGAAATTTGTTCATTGCAACACTATATATGCTGTTGGCACAGCAGGCATAACCCGCCTCTTCCCTTAAAAGAATGGTGTACTGAGAAACGAAACATAATGTTTCGCTACCAAACTTTTCTCTACCAAAATCACTACCAAATGTTTCTCTACGACTGCTAATTTCGCGTCCATACAAACGTATTTCTTGATATACGCCTCATTCTTTTTAAACAAATACTTCACTGCTCAAAGAGCAGTTTTGAATCAGAGAGTGCCAATCATCGATGCCCGTTTAGATTAGATGGACTGAACAGACGTCCTGTGCTCATCGGGAGAAATTCTCAAATGCTTGAGAAAAGGGAAAAATTCGAGAAATTCTTCACAGAATCATGCCTTTTTATGCCTTTTATGCCTTTTTAGGAGTAGCCGGTAGTATTACTTCAAAAAGGTGGCCTATTCTGTAACGACCATTGTTTCAAGGCTTTCAGAATACCAAAGCGGGAACATGCGCAACAACGAAATGCTGCCATACCGAACCGTAGTGGCGTTGCCTGCTGCAGCAACTGGCCAGCCACAGCTCTTACAAGTAGCAGCGCTGGCTTCGGTTGCAACAGAGAGCACGCCTGATGGCACGGCAGCATTTCTCTGTAGCGACAGCGTTCATGCTTCGACAAAGGGAGATTGCTGGAAGCGAGGGGGGCCTATAAAATCTCGTGCTGCTGAGCTAGCTCAAGCATGTGTGAAGTAGTTACCACGGTCGTACTTTTTAAAACTTGTTAGGAATAGGATTTAGGCTGGAGAGAACTTGGAGATGGGTTGAAGTTTGGTTGTGTTCGAGAAGCGGGCTCGATGCGTCGAAAATAATAGTGGCAGCACTTTGTCATGGCTGCTTAACAGGAAACTGCAATGATAACGCATGCCGTTAGAAAGAGGCACAAGACAGTGGTTTAATTTTTTGATGGTAGTAAAACAAACTGAATAGCCGGTGAAGGGCATAGTTTAGGGCATCGGCTCAAAATAGCTCAGTCAGAACTGCAGTTTTGCTCACTAACTGGTTTGTAGCTTGAATAAAGCAAATTTCTTACAAACACCTAGGCGAAACTGCCAGTGGATGATAAAAGGTTCCGTTCCTTTTGTTTCTATAATAAAAACAAATCCATTCCGTACACACGCTGAAACGTGTTATACAAAAGAATCAACAAGAAAAAAGGCTTCAACTTGTTCAGCACAAAGCTCTTTGTCTTAGGCAGTTAGCGCTTGCTGTGATATCTTTGATCACTTCTCTTGTTTTGCGGCCAAGAAACTAGCGCTTGTTGGCTTCTCGGTTTGTCGTCTTTTCCTAACCAGCTTCTGCGTTTGCGCTTATGAACCTTCCGATTTACTATCTTACATTTTCAAACGAATAATCTTGAGTGTTCAAATTTCTTCTTCCGCTTATTTTTCTGCCAACTAAGAAGGACACTTTGTCACCGTATACGAAACAAACTGTTCGAGAGTTCCATTGTTCTTATGCGCAAAATAAACGCTTGTTTAAAAGCGACGCCTTGTACTCAGTCTCTATTGACCACCGTATCAGGAGGTTTTTATACCTCAAGAGATTAATGCAGATTGTAATTGGTTAAAATTTCCTAACTTCAAATGAAAATCCAGAAACAATGACGGATGAGGCAAACTTAACGCCCAACAATTAGTTTAGGGGCGCAGTTAAAGCTCCAGAATCGTCTACGACATTGCAATGGGTTAGGGAAGTTGCGCCCACATGAGAGAGCGCAACCGAATGGGAACGGGGTTGTTGTCGCCGTCAGCACCCTTCATCCCTCTACCGGCAGCTGGTTCATTGCGTCGTCGCTGAGCGCTATACGGCCAACAATACTCAAATCGCTGCGGCGTCGACGCAAGCGGCGTTCTGTAGTAAGGAGGAGCGAAATTTGTCCTCCAGTTAGTGTGAGTGAGCGGTTGCGGTTCGACGCTTCTTCGCACGCAACGCTCAATTTTTGTGAACCGCAATCAGCATTTGCGATCTTTGTGCAACAGTTCTTATTCAACATTTACTTTTTGCTACAGTTGTCGTTCGCATTTTTACACGTCATCACATTCGCAGTCTGTTGATTCAGTTCGAAAGCCGGTCACTGTTTGGTTGAGTGACGACGTTCTAATATGGCTTTCCATGCTTTTGTTCGTTTTCCAACGAACGATGATTTCGCCTGAGTGTGTTTTCATCCATGTTTGTGAATTTGCAGAATCTAGATGAATTCCATTCACGTCAGTTGTATAACCTTTTAACGTCCAGGTTTCACGATTGGTCACACTGGTTTATGAATAATGGCACATGGCAGCAAGGGTGGGATAGAAAGTGTGCTTTTAAGTCGCTTTGTGCACTTTAATATGTGAACTTTTGTTATTCGTGATGAATATTTTATTTTATGCAACCGAAATCCATGTCTTGAGTTGCGCTACACGAACGAACAGTATAAACGTTTGCCTGTGTGGCATTAATTTAGGGTTTTGTCTAATATATATGGCTGTGGCCAACTAAGGTCTCTAGCGTTAGCGCTTGCCATCAGTTCATTTTTCGCAACGTTCCTTTCCTTTTCTCGGCTATATGTACAGTAACTAATCTATAGCATGGGAAGCGATTGCGTGCTTATCGGTTGGCTTTGCAGTAGTCGCACATCGAATCGATAATTCTAGTTAAGAGGATTTTCCTTTTTTCTCAACGACGCAGAATACTTTACAGCATCGTGGTCATCATGAACACAAATGTTTTATGCATCGGTGGTTTTGTTGAATAGTACTGTGATACGAGGCAGAAGATCGATGTAGTGAGGGAAAACTGCCAGCAATATCATAGTTTTTTTTTGAGGGACTACGGCTTCTGAACGAATAGCGATGAGATTGCAAAGTAAAACCAACATTTTTATATGGTGTTCATGACAGAGTTGTTATGTCGCTCATTCATCTTCCATACGAAATACCCATTCAGCCGGTCGTGCAGTACGAGGCACACATAATATGCTTTTTCCATTAGTGCCTTGCACTTGTTTTACTCCGCTTATCGAATAGAAAGATTGAAAACTACATTTTAGCTCATCGATGGCACGGAAAGCCTTACCCGCCTCCAGTCACGCTCCTTATTGATCTTCATCGTTCGGTTTGCTTCACGTTGTCATTTGATCGCATTTTCAAAAGAGCATGTCTAAGGGTAGTCGCATAAGTTCTGGTTTATGTTCGATTCATTTTCATTCTTGCTCAACCGTTTTCTTTTTTATTGAGAGTTTGCTTGATTGGATTTTACTTGATGCTTGCATTTATAAATTTAGGTAGCACAGCATTTATTTTTTATGAATTTCATGCCATTTTTTGAAAACATTTTTTTAAAAGAAAGTAGATAAATTTCTTATTGAGCAAAATTTACTCATAGCTGTTCGCTTAATTTCATGATACTTTTTATGCACCGCTAGCAAATATTTTCCAAAAAAGTAGGCGAAATGAATGGTAAATATTTCATGTGGGATATTTTAGTATGGAAACTATCTTATAGACAAATTCTATCAGTTAATTGTATTAGAGATTTCTGTTTGTAATTTTTTTTTCGCAAACCGTTCTCCATTTCATATCTGACTATTTGTCGATTTTCATTTTTCTTTCGTTGATGGCACTCACTTCAAAGCATCGCTAATCATTTAGGCGCTCTCTGATGTCTTTCACAACTAAATAATTGTCTTTAATGATTCGTACAGTTGCTGTTCCACAGATAGCATCGCAACGTTTTTGCGACCAATCAGATGTTCTCAAGAATGAAAGAAAAAAGTGTCTTATTCAAAGAACATGTTAAAATGTGCTTGATGTTGAATATATTTTCCATTTTATAATTTTGTGAACTTTTCGAAAAAGAAAAATAAAACGTATAGGAACGAACATATAATAGATTAACTTTTTTTTCGAGTCAGATTTTTTTTAGTGTATCTCATTCTAAATAGATTGGGCCTTTGTACAATGCACAATAAAGGATATATGATAGTTTCAACTATCCGCCATCATTTGTGTACTGAAGTTTGTATTTTTGGTTTGTATTCCAATTCGTTGCGAGCTAACTTCCGAAAAATTATCGGTTTTTTTTCTACCTCAGCATCTTGTTGGCATGATTGCTAGATTCTTTTTCCTGCATAAAAAATTTGCATAAAATGCTAATCCCATCATGTCGCATACAGTTCACTTTAGCCTTTAACGATTGTATTAGTTACTGTTTTACTTCAGAAATGTTGAGATATACTTGGGACAAATTTTCCATTGAGGAAAATATTATGGAAAAACAGAGGTCCTCAGAGCGTAGGGATGCTAGAAGTGCGACAGAATGATTTACAAAAAGAACAATCATTCCCAACTTTGGACTGAACATGAGAATGTTTCTTTTTTGTGGTTTATCACTTCTATCGATTTTATGCAGCCTAATTGAATCGATGGACAATTGTAGTTGAAACGCTCCCTGAAGAAGCTAATTACACTCATATCAACATGAAGTGTTGTGCTTGGAAATGCCTTTGCGAGTCTGCTGCTTCTTTCTAAGGAATCGCTGGAAGCGGTTATCCTTGAGAGATCACATTGAATTGTTTGAGCACTGAGAGCCAATTTGTATAGTTCATTAGATCATCATTTTCTCTGAAGTTACGAAATGCGCATATCGCCATCGCACAATGGTACGTTTTCGAATTTGTTGAATGGAAACTTCATGTTGAAAAGCTCGCGGGTATTGTTAGTGCAGACATCTATCTCATTTAGGTTTCTCTTTTTTCTTCGTTTTGAACATTGCAAATATCTTGCCATCGTTGCGCATTTCACTTTCACAGCTTGCATTGCTCATTTGTTCTCCATTTCAGCGGTGTTTATATAATTCCTAATTTGAGGTTTTTTTTGGCTTTCTTTAACAATTCCCACCATAGCAATGAGTGATTATCGCATTTTTTGATAACAACCTCTGTAATGATGGCTGGCGATATTCACGGCTAGAATTAGCAGAATTAAACTTCGGAGTGCAACTTTTGTCAACAGTGACTTTCAGGCAGTTTTTGAATAGTATTTCGAATTCCCAATTTGTCCAAAACGAAGACAGGTTGATACTTTACCGCAGACAATGTCGTATTTCTCCTTTTCGTCTTTTTTTTTCCACCTTTATTTTTTCAATTCACTCTTGCCTATCCATTGGCTATCGATGTTGTTCTCCCACGGTGATCTGGTTTTAAAGTGACAACTGTTGCTCAGATTGACTCGCTGATAGATTTCTTTGCATGCAGTGCTTTGAACATTCGATTATTTTCAAGGATTTTCGTCATTCTGCGGTTTCCGCAATAAATCATTGCTGGGATGTGTGACTGGTTAAAAAATAGTCTCAGTCAGTTAGTTGATTTTACGTTTTAAACAAACGCCGTTTATCTTATAATTTCGGAGCTTAAAATCGTAGATTCGCGACTTTTGGGGCTGACGTCTTTTTAAATGTCTCATCCAGTTTTGATAGTTTCCTTTTGGCAACTAACGGAATGAGACATGCGAACGGGATGTGCATTGAGTCAACAACATCTTTCAGCGCTTTGATACGATTTTTTAAAATTCATATGGATACCTACCTTTTCGTTACTTCGAATAGATCGCATCTAAATGTGTGCAGAAAATATCTGATGATTCAGCGGTAAATTGCCGACATATTCGAAATCGAAAACAGTTATTATTAAATGACTGTTTTTATGAATATAATACGAAAATTATTTGGTTCATTTATTTATTTGTTTTTTTTTTCAAAAATTCATCTATTTGTTTTGGTAGAGAAGGATAGTATGCACTGTATTGCCTTTAAAAAGCAGAACGAATTTGAGTAAGTGGAAATCTTCGTATAAAAAAAAGGAAGGAAAAACTATAACTCTTGGCACACACTCAATAGTTTGAATGAATGGTAGCAGTTTCTAAGCTATGTCTACCAAAGTGTGGCCGAATAGGTGGTGCAGTTTGGAGTGATGGTTGGAGTGAGCACGCCTTGTAAGACAAGTCAACCACAGTGTGAACGGTCGTGCCGTTTGGTTAAGAAAACACACCCCTCCTTCTAATCCTCCCATTCGGCAATGCCGCTCGCTCTAATCCAGCTGCAACTAATCGCTGTTTCCATTCCTCTTCTTTAGTGCAGTCAATTTCTTTGAGGCCAAATTCCATCCAATTTGCCAACTTCTTCTTCCCTCTAATCTGTTTCACCCTACAATGAATGAATGTTGTGAGTGCCATGGTCGGTGCTTCTCGAAAGCTTTTTTTTCTAAACTCCTGTAGAAGAAGAAAGTTTAGTGTTTTAGTAGTTGTGCTGTGACACATTGCCTACTGGTTGAATGTTTTTTGTAGGAAGTCCGATTGAGCAACTGAGCAAGCGCTAATAGATCAGTGACCCATCAGCGCGAATTTGGATTTCCAAAAAACGAACTACTTTTACCAAGCTGTTATGCTGATTTTGGAATTTAATCTGAATAGATAGGTGACCAAATTTTTAGCGTTGTTAACAGTGCAGCTGTAAAAGATAATTTACACTTCCAATCTCCTCACTAATGCGTTTAACAGTTAAAATGTTTACGATTCTTCGACAAAGGTGACTCGAAATAATTGTCACTAAATCTTATAGTCAAAGCTTTGCAAAACATGTTTTTTAGTCATTGCTCTGCAACACTTTACACTTTGCGCTGATTTAATGTACGTAGTGCTGTATGCAGCTGTTTTAAATTTCGTCTCTGAATTATTCAGACGCTGTTATAAATTCCACAGTTGTAAATTTCCGTTACAAAAGTTGGATTTTTTTTTCGTTATAAAATTTGATTTTATATTTCACACAGTTGCAAAAGTTGATTGACTACTGAGAGAAAAATTTTGATGGGCAAAAAGTTGTATTTCTTATATGCTTTAACTCTTAGATATTCCCCACTATTTTCGCGCAATCCAATGTTTCTATTTTATAAGTTTTTCTTGTCATCATTTCCGATAAATCCGATAAATCATCGAAAATCGCTTCACCTCATCGTTGCTTTAATGTCGCGCTGAAAATTACGTCTTTAAAAAATGACTGATATCATATTCGTTGAATGAGTGCAATAATGCGACTAAGTGATGCGTTCGGAACAAGTTTCCTTTTGGTATACGCGTGAGCGGCGCATTTGTCTGTGTTTATTCAGCTGCAGCGGTTATCGAAAAATATGTTATTTGTGGGGACTCACTGATTGTGTTGTAAATATTGTAATATGTTGTTATGTAAAATTATTTTATGTAAAATGCTGATGTACTGATGTCACTGATGTAAAAACTATTTACATAAAATATTATGTAAAAAAAACATTGTAAATATTGTAATAAATATGTTGTAAATATGTCTACAGTAAATCCGTTTTTGTTTGTTGGCCTCATAAAACAGAAAGTAAAAATAATAAAATATTTTCTTCAGAAAGTAAAAATAATAGAATATTTTCTTAAAATTCCTATCCCCTTATCAGATTCAAGTATGAGCGAACATGTGCGTTCATATTATGTGGTGGCGAACACTCGATAAATTTTTGAAGACATTGAAAGATGACATTCGTGTCTGCGTCCTTTTCGAATTTCGTTAAAGTTGGCTTTCTTCCCGAGTTCAGACTACTTATACATCACAAATATTGAATCATTTGTGGAGTGCGTTCCACAGATATGGTCGCTCAGTGGACTCATACGAGACTAGAGTCACTGGTCGTTGTAATGGGAGGAGTAATTAAAAATCAAAAGTGACACATGAACTGAATACGTTGCTTAATATTACCGTTTTAATAGGAATCTCGAATCAAGATTGTCAAATTTGTAAACAATACGCATGTTTTATTTTTTTTTCTCTTTAAAGCGATCTTACTGTACACTTAATTCTGAAATCTTGCTATTTTTCGTTTTTTTTTGCCTCACAGATGTAATAATCAATTTTTTAAAATAGCATCGGGTATCGAAACATGTCGAAAGCGTCAGCGAGGCATGAATACTTAAGGTTTTTTTCAAAAGTGATTTCGGTTCTTCTTGATAGGACATATCGTTTATTTAGCAACAGTGGAATTCGCATAGCGGATTTTCTATAGTATGCACATTCAGAGATGTTTCAAAGATGAATCACCGATAGCGAATACAATGAATGGTATTGCATGTTTTATGTGGAGTATATTCTGTTGAGAGTAACGCGTTAAACACGCGGCAACTGGATGCGCTTTTCATTCATTCATTTGCAGCTGTCTAAAGTAGCCTTTTACGAAATTCCAAAAAGAGGCACTTTCTCCACTTTTTTTCTCCCTGACATCGTGGCCGGGTTTTCCCAGGAGAAAGTGCTTTCTGTTGATGGACTCTCAAACTTTTGCGCTTTGTAATTTCACAACTGCACTTCCTTTTCTCGATTATTCCCTGATTTCTGTACGTCTTCGGCTAAATCTTGGTCTCCCTCCCCCCCTTTTGAGTGAGCCATTTTCCAACGGGGTGAATGTCCGGCGAATCGATCTCCGGCTTGTTCATTAAGCTTCCCTTCACCTTTAGCCAAATTGCTTCCCGACGACATACTTTCCCAACTAGTAAGTCGCCCCCCACAGGTCACTACACTTAACTAAGCGTGTCGGTTATACGATTGCGGCTTCTTATGTTGTCTGTTGATAAAATCTGATCATACAATCGTTATTTCTCGTTTGATGATGACTAAGTGTTATGTCTTCATTTCGTCTGACGCTGTCGTCGTTGTGCGCGCAACGCTTCTACTTTCACCACTGCATGCCAGCAAATACATATCTATTACTCGCTTACAAGTCGTGCCCTTCCATTCTGGAAAGTCCGAAAAACCGTAAGTCTGGGCTCAGAAGGAGAAGTTACAGTGTTTTCGAATATTTTTTATCCTCGAACCACGTCAACGACTGTTGACGAGTGATGCTTCCCAATCGGAATTCCGTAGTTACAATGTTTTTATGAATGGGTTCTGCTGTAATCAGTGAGAGCATCCATAAGAAGGGGTAGAAAATTTATTGCAGTCATTTCGTAACGAGTTTTCAAAACAAAGAACGATTATGACTTTATGAGTTGAAATGTAGCACAAAAAATCTTTTTCGGTTTTTCCGCTAAAACTTTCATTGATCCATGCATCAACCATCAGCGTTATTTTTCATCGTCCTTTTTTTCACCGCACACTTGTAAGTAACGAATGAAAATGGCTGGAGCGATTGATATATTCAAAATCTGCCTCACAGTTTTGTGTACGATCGTATACAGCTGTCATTTATTGGCTTCCATGTCTTGATGCGCTTCCCCAGCCGATATTGCGAAGGTCTTTGCGCTATTCTCTCCAAACGCCTCTTTAATAAGATCCGCGTTCTGTCATTCCCATGCTTCAGGTATATATGTAAAGCAAGAACTGTGAATTTCGTTTAAATATATGCAGTGAGGTCAAGAAATGTATCTGGAAGAAGGTGGAAGAAGCTTTTCAAATTTTGGCGTGTTCCACAAACTGTTTTTCTAAGAGAACGATGTACAATAGTTTTTTCACAACTTAAACTCTTTGTTTTCTCTTCATTTTCTCTTTCTCTATCTCTTCAGTTTCTTTTCTTAACTTTATATTCATCTAATATTCCAAACTGTCACCTAATTATCGCATGACAGCCAATAAGCAATTCCTTCTCGATGTTTTGGGTAAGTGTTGGTAAATGCAAAAATTACGAGGGAATATATATGCAACAGTTAACAGCAGCTGCTATACTAGAAGGCAGAAGCTAAACAACAATGGCATGTGCAATAAATGATGCTTTTGACGAATAGACTGAATGCGCGCCAGCGACGCGTTATTTTATTCGAAACAACTTGTTCCCACTTGACATCTTTTTGACCCAATCAAGGCCCATTGATCATATCACTACATGTATGCTCAGCTTTTCAACGCGCAACATTTCATTTACTTAATTTCCAGACAAGAACAAAAATCGCATTAATCGAATGTCTACTTATTTTATATTGTTAAACCTCATACCCAACCATTCTTTCTAATGCTCTACTGCTTTTTCTTTGCCATGTGAACGGGTTATATGCATTGTAAACTGTTGTTAGCGGTTTGTATTTTTCAGAGTAGATATGAGTTGATTGCTTCGAAAAGTTGAACGTCGTTACGTAAACTTTGCTTTGTTGGAGATTAAAAGTAAATCGATTATGTCAGTTAGAGCTGAAAAGAATTTATGAATGCTGACTGATTTTTCCACGCTTACAAATAGCCGACGGCAAAGTTACGCAAAAAAGCAAATGATTTTTCGCTCACAGGCGGAAATTTTCAACAATCAAAACATGAAGAGTTAGCATATTGTGGCCGTGGAAAAAATAATTTAAATGGAGTCATCATTTCGATATTGTTAGATTCCAGTGAGGCACTATCTCATAGTTTTGCATTTCGTTTCCAAACACCGCATCCATGCTTCGTGTATGATCTGTGCAGCTTTTGATGAATGTTCATCGTTTCATTTTATTTCAGTGTGTTTCATTGACAACTAGCTGACGAGAGCATGGATTCGCTAAGCGAACTTCTTTCAAATTTCGGCTCTTCATAACTATTAAGACACTTTCATGGATACGGTCATATACAGTCACATCTGCTTTTGGCTATGCTAAGACAGTGCGACAAATGAGCAACGATGTCACTAGAAGAGTCGAACGCGGTGGAGGGACCTTCTGATGATGATGAGCTGGCACATCTACAGGAGTCACTCGATCGTATCGAGATATGCCGCAAGTCGTCACTTTGTGTACCAAAGCCAAACGATGCGAGCAAAAGCGATTTTTTGACAATGCTCACGCGAAGTGTTAAAGTGTGTTTCAACTGTAGTGTAGTGTTTAATTTTATAGTATTCTGCAGCATTCACTAGTAATGATGACTGAGCGTATTTATTTTGATCTGGATCTGAGTTTTTTATTCATCGCGATTGATATTATAATTCTAAGCGATATTTTTCACTCGAAACGAGCTCATCTTTTGTTATTTCTCGTCAGTAGAGAATTTCATCTTTTGAACCGCGATCGGATGTGGCTTGAATCATATAATTTTCTGTAACCGACGTGAAAAATTTAATGGCCGTATTCTGGAGCGTCTGTTGTTCTCATAAAAGTGGGCAAAATTGCCACGAGATCGAAAGAAGAATACATCCTCAAGGAAAATTACCTACTGGCCATACAATCACGAACGGTTTCTAGTAGTAGACTTATCTGCGCAAAACTCTGACGGTATTTACATAGCAGAATTTACTCGTTGGTGTTCCACGTTTGATCCTTTTGTTTTTTCCACATTATTTAGGCTTAGTTTTTTTTGTTGCACTTAAGGATAACATCTTTCAATGGGATCGTTCTTTCCATACGCCAAATAATAAGTATTTGTGCGAGCGAACTCGAATTTCCTTTTCATCGTCTGTGGACAAGGAAGTCTGCTTTGTGAAGTTTTATGAGGTTGTGGAATTTTATTTCTGGATTACGTGACATTTTATGTAATTATGTAGAGTTACATGGAATTTCGAAAAATGCCCATAATGTAAGCGGATACAAACAGCTTAGATAAATTTTCATAGCTCGCTTCAGAAGCGTAATAATTTTTGACTAAACAGTATGCAAATAATTTCATTGCTACGCACAAGTGTACTAAATACGGCACTTGCGGAACGCCTTTGAACCGCTTCTTTCTCCGATCGTTCGCCACTGGGAAATTTCGATTTTTCTGATAAGATTCAAATTGTTCTTCGCGATTTGCGAATGTACTTGTTTGAAGGACAAATCAGACGCTTGTCATGATTTCCTCCGTAATAGTGAAATGTCTGTACGTTCAACAGTCGCATGAACTGTCACTTCAAAAGTAATGAAATTGGTATATGTAAGCACTTATAACTACCTTTTCACATTTCTTTTTTGCCTGATTTGTTTTTATTTTCGTTAGAGTTTTTGGAAGAGGAATGACTAGAGCCAATTTGGGAGCGTGATGATCATTACTCAGTAAGTTCATAGTTGATTCTTCATGAGTTGCATCTTGAAACCTGGGTCAGGTGCGATGTCGTCCAAGCGAAGTGCCATTTACCATACATGGAGGAGCAGCGCAAAGTCGACTAATTCTCATCGAGCTGGTTCATCATCCCGACCTCCTTAATGTTCTCGATATGGATGACATTCTGCTTTCAGTTGATGCCAGGTTTGCCATATATACATTTGATATCCTCAACGCTGTGACTCCATTGATTTGTTGAGCTTTCTCCAGTTTTTTTTCGGAGTGCTTGCTGGTAGAAGTCAGCAGCTTTAGCAAATCAAAAATATAAAACACGCTCATGTCTTTATTTCGCGCGACTGCTTCGTGCCTTCCATAAACATTCTGTTTCTTTTCCTTCCAACCTCTATGTCAACGGAGCGCGCCTTATGTTATCAATTTGCTAGGGCTGCCGAACTTTTGGCGGACATTTGACGTATTCATTTGCTCACTTAATGTTTCAGGATTTCACCAAATACTTTTCTTATGCATGCTAACTAAAATGTTTTGGCAAACCGCTTAGTATCGCTGTTGAAGACTTTCAAACTATAAATAAGTGGTGACATTAGCATACTAAGGATTGCCCAGAACTGAAAGGTTATGGGCAAAGTTGAGCCAAAAAAGGTTGCTGAAAAAATGTTCTGGAACAAATTAAAAAATGTGATTGACAGATGAGCCTTTGCTTGTAGCAACTAGTAACTGCACCTTTTTTGCATGTCCTTGTTTAAGAAAACACAAATTCCTGACTAAAGTTATTCCCGTCCACGACCATTGAGAGGTTTCATAACTGTCAGTTCCCCGTTTCCCTCATCCCTCCTTGATATGCCAGTGGTAACGATTGGAACTGAGCCTAAAAAAGGTCTGGCTGAAATTGATTATGATTGATACTGACAGTATAGAGTGGGATTTCTTTGGAAGGTAGAATCTGAACACGTTTCCGAGGGATCACGACTTCGAGTCCCACCTTTCGGTAGCCATCAAATATGTTTTTAATTTTGAGCGAAACGTTGTTCCCCCTCTCGTGATTTTATGTGTTTTGTTGTGGAATATCACTTTTGCTGCGATTTTATGAAATAAGCAGCCAATTATTTGAAAGTATAGGCAAAGATGTCACTTAAAGGAGTGAAAAAGGTGTGGCGAGTTCCATCTTATGTAAAAAGCTGTCGCATTGGCCTTAGCATGGATTGGATCAGAGGAATCATCGTCCGCTTCTTTAATCCCCCTGCAGGGGCAATATTCCCACTGTACTTACAGAAGGATTGTCGTCAGTCTGACGCTGATACCGTTATGAAGGTCACGACGTAGTCTGTCAAGAAAAGCAGATTGAAAAGCAAAATTTCGCAAAAGTTTGTGTTGCAGAAAAGTATCTGGTATGCTGCTGAATGATGTTCGACTCTTGCTGGAAGCATCGTTCGCCACGAAGGAATTCATAACACTGGAAGTGGTGAATGGAGGTTGGTGCATACATCCGGTTTTTAGCGTTTTTAGAATTTACTTTTTCGCAAGCGTAATTTCAGTCGTTCCAGTGAGTCTCAAACTGTTTGTTCTTTGCGATTGCAGTTTTTTTTTTTCGTTCTAAGGGTAAGCAAAATGCGCATCATGACGAATATGTAATGCTTCAATTGAAATATATGATGGTACTTTATGGTGTGCGAATATAGTAATGCTTTATTTATGATCTGCAAATACGTAATAATTCATGTAAAAGCCATTTCTGCATGCTTCTAGGATCGATTCCGACCGATCTGAGGGAACTGCTAGCGAACAAAGAGTATGCTCAACTTCAAATGGTCATCCGTGATAACGTCTACCAGAAAACCGTTCCATGTCAGTGCCTTTTTTTAATGCGTGAACACAATAAATTATGGCGCTGATTAGTTGACTGTATTCTTCTTATCATTGATAAAAATGAGGTTATCGGTATTTGACTTTGTCACGACTTTAAACCGTTGAGAATAACGCGTTTTTTTGCAAAAGACTTTAATATACAACATGAACGAAAAGTCGTTGGCGCTTTCTTCGCAAGTATGATTTGAAAAAAAAAAAAAGAAACTTTATGTTCATTCGGTCTAACAGTGTTCTTTAATGCACTGTTAGTGGTCAATGGCCAACATAGTAGAGATTGCTATAGGTGATTCTGAGAAAATTTGCCAGAAAAGATCGGGTGAATCAGCGAACCCCTAACTGGCACAAACGTCTGCTCCAACGATAAGTTTTGTTGTAACAGTTCAGTGTTTTGGTTTTGCAGGTTAGCTAGCTAATGGAACGGCTGCTTATGTTGCGATCGTCATTAATATGCATTAGTTTCCTCAAAAAAGATGTTGATGGTTTTTTTCAGAAAATGCAATTTTGCTTGATTCTTTTATTTAATAGCTAACGTTTGATGTCATATTGTTTAATGCTTTGCAATCAACCTAGTGCCAAAAATTGTTTTTTTTTTTTGTTTTGCAGCAGGCAAGCGATGGTTTAAAATGGATGTTTGTCGCAAAGAAGGGCTCATTGCTTTTGCAGTCCCACCCATCCATCTTGATGTCGTTTTAATCGTTCGACAAACACGCAAATTTTCTTTAACGGTTTCTTTTGCATACAGATATGTGCCATTTTACGAATAAGCAGCACGCAAATTTTGAATGGTTAGGGGCAGACATAACATAAATCTCTTCATATTAGGCCAAACAAAAGCAATCTTTTCTGGAATTTCAATATATAGTTCGGAGATATTCTGCGTCATTTTCAAGACATGTAGTCAGTAAAGCATTAAAAGAATTTCGTTATCCATGTTTCATCTTGTTTGAGAGCAGTGAGTGCAACTCATAAAAGGTGGTCTAAATTCTGTTCATATAATAGATAATAGAGTTTCTATGCATTGTTTAATATACTAGAGTTTTTTTGCAGTGTTTCGTAAAACAGTATCTCTGCTTATCTTTTCGTCCACTGAAATTTTTATTGCAGTGGTTGGAGTGAAGAAACGTATTTTACTTGTTCGCAAAAGAACATATTCGTACAGAAATGGAAGCAAAAACATGTCAATATTAATGCCGCCAGTAATCAAGAATAACATTGCCAAGAGTTGCTGTGTTAGGGACGATTTCTGTAACGAAAGTGGAGAGTGACGGAAGGTAAAATACCTGGAGAGTTCTTAAAGACTCCGAAAGGGAAGTGATATTCCTGAACTGCCCGACCTATAGGCAGCGAACAAAATTGCAGATACGACCCGTCCTCCGAAGAATGGCGAAATCGACGGGGTGCATTATCGTTTCGTGGATGTGCCTTTCTTTGATTACCTACAACAAACCAACCAACTTCTTGAACATGGCCATTACCAAGGTTTTGAAGCTTGTTTTATACCTAACGTTCACCGCTGCTGCTATTTCCTCACTGAGGAGCCAATAGAAACGGTAAAAAAAAACCGAATTTTGAAATTACTTAGTGGCTCATCGACCCAAAGCTTCATATGTGTCTAAAGTAACGAGAAAAAATTTGCTCAGAATATGAAGTTTTACTGACGGCACCGTAGAAATTTGCATGACCGATCGTTTTAAGACGAAATATTTTTCCATAACATCTCATTCAAACGGATATCCAACATAAACTTGGCAATACAGCGAATCCAAATATGCTTGATTTGGTTCAGCATCGTATTTTCGAAAATTCGGCTTGTCATAATCATAAGTTTATTAGACGAGTATGCTGAGTACATTGTTGTTGCATATTTAACCTCTTTAAAACATTTGGTCTTCTTATCAGCGTTAAAAAACAAATTTTATGTTGCGATATTTGCTCGAAAGTCATAATCTATAGTGGAAAAAGGAAAAAATCTTCCTAATCTTATCGAGAAATTTGGATATTCTTAACTGCTCCAGTGAATTAGTGGAAATTTTTACATACGGGAACAGAAGACTTATTGGCATAGTTGTGTGAATTTCTAGACAATGTTCTTTGACGGTGAGATGACCTTAGTTCCTTTACTATTCCAGTTTATCGAATTCTAAAATTCCATTGACCGCCACTTCAAGGCTTCTAAAGCCATTTGCACGGTTACACAACATCGCCATTCCCTTTCCTCCTGCTGTTTTGCGAGAACCTTATCTTCTTCCTCCTTCCCCCCCCCCCTTCCCCTCCCTTTTCACTCTTAATAGGCATAGTGCTTACACCTGATCGTACTCAGAATAAAGCAGCATTCGTCACTGTAAAGTAATGGCGACGTTTGCTTTGTTTACCGAATGTGAAAGTCAACCGCCACAGCGGCGCTATTTGTAGTAAGCGGATGTTTGGTTTTATGGCATCACACGGTATTATTATTAGTCATTAGTACATAACAAGCGAAAAGTTTAAAAAAGTTGAATCGATTAAAATGTTATAAAACTTTGTAGGCAAACGGCTAAACTGTATGGGGACTACTTTACGTGCCTATTCGCGTTTGAATCCTACAGAAGAATTCAACGAGCATATGTACTGGGTGGTCTAAAAATTCTGAGACAAACTGCTTTCACGGTTCTCTTCTCATAACTGATTGAATATATTAAACGCGTTTCAAGTGCTGCACACAGTCAGTCAAATAGTGTATAATTGTTACTTATTTAGTTCATTTTTAACTAGTATTGTGTTAGAGTGACCTCTCGCTTCACAGAGCGGTTAGGTCCAGAAGAAAATGCTTCACTGAGGATGGTTGATATCTTTAAATTGGCAGCGGCGATGTCCAACTGCTACTCTCCAAACACCTCGAAGTAAGGACAGCTACTGGTGCAACGAAAACTGGTACATGGCAAATCGTTTCAACGCAACTGTTGCATTGGTGCGAAACGGTTCATGAAAGGTCGTGTTGTGCTCAAACAATTCACTTTAGCACGCCACTTGCGAGTGCTCTATTTTGCGGTATTCATCAGTGGAGCAATTTTGAATCATCAGGATGGTCAAGCTCTCTCCAGACATCGATGCGGCGAATCCTAGCGGAATCTTCACTGGCGAAGCCAAATGCTGTCATATGCCGTTAAGTTGGGCCGCACGCCCTCTCAGATAACAAAGCTAATCTAATTTTTGTCGAACAAAACACGACGACAAACTCTATAGTATACTGCAAAAGAAAGAGATCGTTATGAAGACTGCGTTATTCCAAATTCTCTTTGTGTCGCTTTTGAAACGGATTATGGAGCTTCAAATAGCATTTCATACTTGCCCACACAGGAAAAGCGTTTCAAGCCTGGCGCGCAAATTTAATGCCTAATTCGTTGTAATTCGCGAACAGCGCAACTACAGCTGTGATTTGTTCGATTATGTGCACACCAGGGACTGTCTTTAGCTTAGCATCCGTTTCATTTCCATTAAATGTTCGCCAGCTCAGCTTTCCCTAATGAAAAGGCTCTATTACTTATTGGAATAGAGTGCCTTCCGAATCCTTGGTTGAAGTTGTCATTAATACCCATTAAACAATTTTAAATTTTTTTAAACAGCACTCTTAAATGAATTCCAAACTTCTGCGCCTCGTTGCAGTTTTTTCTTTTGCAGAATAGTTTTTTGTTTCCCAGTCGTTTCTTTGTAGACCATTCTTTCGTTTGTTAAGTCTTTAATGGAGTAAGAAACGATTAGAAATTTTTCATAGTTAAATGTCCCTCATGTTTTCAGAGTTAGATGTGCCTTAGTTAGATGTTCAAGGTATTCAAGGTAAGATGTGCCCAGAAATGTTTCTTTAAAGCAAATCAAAATGGTTTATGAATATTTAAATGTTGTCTGCTTTGTCTTGTTAGTTCGTCTTGCTTTGTCGCTTTTTCTTGCCACGGCTAAAGCTCACATTGCTCTAAAAATTCCTCGTCATATGCCACTGGAAAATTTTTGCTTCTTATTCATTGATGACTTTGCAAGCAAAATGTCATCACGCTATATTATCAGCAATTTGCAATGCCGCTTTTATGTGGTCGCTCATCTAGACCGAGCCAAAAACAATTTATTTCGGCGTTAAAATAGGTCTCATTTGTTGTCACAATTTTATAGAGTTTGTAGACATATGTGTTCAATTGTCTCGACGAATCCATTAACGGATCAAGTGCAATGTTTGTTAAAAAAAGTGATGTGCGCAAAGTTCAGGCAAACGCTCTTGATAGGCGGCAAATAAAAGTATTATGAGAGTATGTAAGTAACCTTACAGAAATCCGTTTTTCTATGTTTCTGCTTCTGGGCATATGCCATGTAGAGATCCTGCGTGTGCTTGCAGACCTCAAAAGCTGTGCCCCTGTTTGGTTGACTGTTTCGGTGAGTGACGAAAACATTTTGGCACATGCACGAACCACGCATATCCCAGTGGGCAATGGAGGAATATGGAATAACAATACCTTGGCGCTAGTGTCATGGAACAGGCGCTTTTTGATGTTCCCTTTCAAGTGCTTCATTTTTTATCCTGTTCATTGTTTGAGAAGAAACCATGAGCTGAATGGAAATAATCCACGAGTCTTATAGTACTTCGGCGAAAGTCTCCCAGTCCACGAAAACTATTTTTTTTGAAATTTCTTTCGTGC
>JPKZ01000641.1:268488-282376 GCA_000803305.1 Toxocara canis
AGGTCTCTGGCACGAACTTCTGTGTTTGGTCGACATTGCGGTGCTTGTTTGCACTACCGTTCTGAAAAATTTTGCACATTTGAATATCATTGTGCTGCAGAAGACTCCGTAAAAACAATGGCTTCTGACCACTTCAGTTAAAAAAACAGAAAATAACACACAATGGTACACATTCCATGTTTTCGAGGGAAGGAGTGCGTTTCTCAGTTTCTGTTTGAAGTAATGTTTCTTCTGAAAACGTATATTTTTTGGCACGACTTCCTCATCTACTTCACACTTCATTCGAATGCCACAAAATTTGAATGAAAGTATTTTTTGGGATGATTTCGATTCTGTTTCTTTCTAAATTTAAGAACAAGTTTAGCTGTTAGGGTCGAAGAGAAACGTCGAATGTCTCTTCGACCTTGGCAGGATACTTCATGCTTCCTTAAATACTTTCACGCATGCATGTAATTTTCTGTGTATGTAGGTGTATGTCCGAATTGTCCTCACTTTTTTATACAACGGGGAAGCGAAATGTTTTCAAAGTATCATGTGCTTTGGTGAAAGAAGAGGAAATTAAGGGGAATAATATGCGGCGTGGTAATGAAGTGTTTTTTATGGTGCGCACGAGGATTACGTTTAGTTTAATATTAAAAACTCATTCCATGTTCCACTTTAGTGGAAATAAAATTTTACGAATGTAGTCATTGATGAAAGAACCATTGTGCGTACATGTCTCTTTGTTTGACTTCTCAAAACACACACTACAGTAACCATCTTTAGTTGTGCCACCATACGGAGAGTTTGCACAGTTCGAAAGCTCCTCGTCGAAGACCGAATAACTCTGAAAAGATTATGAAAATCGCACGAGTACATCCAGTTTTCATATTTCAGCGATTTTCAGTAGCGTGACAAGAACGAAATAATTATCATATAAATTTTTCCGATTCTGGTTAAACACTTCTCGTACTCGTATGGGTCTTCCACTTCATTCCCAAATTACTTTATCGTACTTGGTGCCTTTAAACTCATTGTCGAGCTAACGTTATCAGTTTAAAGGTTTTACAAATGTATGCACGAAATCGCTTTATCGTTAGAAGTCTTCCTATCTTTAAGGATTGGGCATCCCAGAAGTAAATACGTTTATTTTTTAAAGCATCTTTAACATGCAGATTTTTATTTACTTCATTTATTTCTTATGTTGTTGTCCTTTTATGGATACTGTAACTGCTGCCGTCGACACTGATTCTAGTTACTCGTATATTCGACTTGTCCTTGCTGCATAGCGAAGTAACTTTTAATGAGTAAAATGCAAGCGGAATTGAGTGGATTTTTTTCTCGGTTCGAAAAATCTCGCATAGTTATATCGACACTTGCGTAGCCATTTGCAGGACATCAAATGATATTCACAGAAACGATCTAACATTCAATTTTTTTCCTTCTTTTGAGAAAAAAGAAAAAGAACGCTACATTTCTCTTATCCCACATAATTTATTGGAACGCTAGATGAATGAAAGTAGGAATTCAGCACGAATGTTGCGTATTCTTCCATAAACGTTCACAAATATTGTTATGTAGCCAGCGTTGAGGATAGGAACAAAATAACACGGAGAAGAAAGATAGATGGAGAGATTGGGTTTTGACGACTAGTGGTACCACTTTAGTTTCTATTCTTGTTGCCAAATACCGATGACGAACTGTCGCCAAATAATAGTAGTGTAGACGGTGCATTCGTGTGTGTGTGTACGTGTGTGTATGTGTGTGTGTGTGTGTGGAGTGGGTGTGTGTGGAGTGTGTGTGTGTGTTTGTGGTGTGTGTGTGCGGTGTGGTGTGTGTGTGGTGTGGTGTGCGCGTGTGTGGTGTCTGTGTGTTTGTGTGTGTGTGTGTTGTGTGTGTGTGTGTGTGTGTTTGTGTGTTTGTATGTATGCCAAAGCGTGCGAATTATTTTTTGCCATCCTCGTAGGGCTGTTTGCATATGCTTCTATCTCTAATGCGCTCGGCCCTGTTCCCCCTTCGCCTTTCCCTTCCCACTCATCGTTCATCATTTGTATGCCAACTCACACAACAACATACACTTTTCACAGCGCTCACTTTTCTTTCGTTTTCAATCACTTTCTGATATCATTTAAATCGAAACGGTTCAGTGAAGTTGTTGTATTTGATTTGTATTTCGAAACCTTAAGATCAGGACTTACGTCGAGAAACGGAACAGTGTAAGGTTTATCGTTATATTATCATGAAAAACATTTTATTAAGAGCACACAACTTGCGAACAAATATCGCTTGAAATCTTATTCAAAACTTTCTGTGCTGCTTTTACCGTATTATGTAGATGAAATTTTAAGAATTCTGGTTCACTCCCTAATAACTATTAAAAGGTCCTAACAACCATACCTGTGAATATTCAGGATCGTATTGAGAAGTAAGGGATGATCTTGAATAGCGACCATCAGTGGCGCTAGATGGCGAGAATTTTAGGATGGGAACGATTACCGATGGGGAGAGTCAGAGATGTGAAGCTCAGGGGTGGTAGCCCGTGATACCATTTTTTCGAACAAGCGTTTAAGAGGAAGAGGAGGGAATGGATAAGGGAGGCGGGGTGGAAGAAATTCCTGACTCCGACTTCCCCAACGCGCACGCAATAGCAGTAAATGACATCTTGCCTAGACCTACCGCATTTCATTACGTGTATTTCAGTCAACATTCGGCGGCAACCAAGCTCGCCGTTACAAGCAGACATTTTCATCGTGGTGTTTTAAAGACGTGAGCCACATCGCAACAGTCTTAATTCATTGAAGGAAGAGGGGAATAAGGCGTCAATTTCACACGCTTGCGATGCAAAAATTTCAGGAGTACGAGCAACCCATGAAGCTGAGACTTTTTGGGCTAGCCTTCTCAGTATTGAATTTTCAAGGAGACGTGTTTCCGTTTTTTCCTCATCTCCCTCCCCTCCCTCCCTCCCCCCAATCCCTTTGCATCTTCTCTCGCTTGATGTAGGCTGATGCACGTAACGATGAAAAAGAGGTATATAGAACGACGATTTGGCATCCAGTTGCTCTACGGTGTTCCATAGGTGTCGATGAATAATGAATGTTTTCATTTTTTGATTCATTTTCTGCTTCATCGATTATGCTTCATTATACGCGACACTTTCTCTAGACTTTTAAAACGACCTGAAATATTGTTATAAATAATGAAACTTATTAAGCGATCGTATAGAAAAGGAAAAATTTTTAGTGTAGACAACAATTTCGAATTGAAATTTTACGGAACTGCCAGTGGGGAAGATTTCGACCAACTTCTTTATTGGCGCATCTTTCATTGGATATATTCTGCGAGAACGATCGATCCTATTTGCATTGCTGGTGATAATGGTGTTACATGTGGTGTTCTTGATTAGGTGAGCAACACTTTTAGGAGCATGTTCAATGCACTAATTTGCATACAGAATTAAGCTAATCAACGGGCCCCACTGAAAAATAAACAAGAATTGATAATGGTATGAGTGGATGTGTTGGCACTAGTGATGCCATCGTACCAAAAAGTATAATACTTTTCGTACTGTACTTGTACTTATACCGGGTATAGTACAGTATCGTACCAAATTTAAAATCGCAAGTATAGTATAAGTATAGTACAGTGCGATTTTTCGAGGGGTGGTACAAGTACAGTATCCTACCGATTTTTGGGAAGAAAGTACAAGTACATCGTACCAAATTTTGACTGTACTTGTACTTAAAATGTACTTCACTCGCGTGAGATGCAGATTATCGCTACCGCGCTCCTACAGTTTTAAACTTCATCGTTGGTTCCCGACGCGTCGCGACAGTTGACTGATGGCGAGGAATTACTCAGTTGAGAAACTGGGATCGAACTTTCCTATCTTAGATATTCAACAATGTCAATTGGGACGAAGGATTGACATTGTTGAATATTTAAGATAGAAAAGTTGTTGAGTATCTACGTCCTCACTCGCAAGTGTTGTTATAGTGCTAAGTTTTGTTACAGTTCTTAAGTTAGTATAATACCATTTTTCGAAGGGAAGTACAAGTACAGTATCCTACCGAAAAATCTGGTACGATGGCATCACTAGTTGGCACTACGCCAAAGCATGGGGCATCCTGCTCTTATGTTTTTGTGCAGATGATATTTGCGCGCATCGAATACATAGCGAGGGCGATCGTTCAGCACGCGTCCATTGCGTGCCCTTCATCGTAGTCGTGTTGTGTTGTGTGTGTGTTGTGCATCGTGGCCTATGCTCGGTCTACCTGCGCCATTCTACTCGAACGTTAGGCTCGTTTTTGCTCACCTTTTGTCCGCTTTGCGTTTCGCATTACACTTTGTTTTTTCCTGTCGCACTCATTTATTACATCTATGTTGATATTGTCTTTCTGTATGCTAGACGGGATGTAAGCCAGCGCCGTGAAGGGCCCTCGTAAATTGAAATATCGCATTTCCATGAATTCGATAGTAATTGGAGTGGTTGTAATCACATATATGTCGACTTTTGGACGCATAATCGTCCAACAGTGCTGCTTTAAGGAAACGTATGAAGAGGACACTGCGAGCACAAATATCAATGAGTAAGTGCAGCACGTGGCTACGCATTCACATTTAAAAGTTATATGATGGCAAAATGATTTTTCAAAATTGTCTCATAGCTGTGAGAACGATGTGCCGGTATAACTCGAAATTATCAACATTAAATTCCGACTGATTGTTTTGCTTGAAAATATATTCACTTCAACTTTCGCATTTATGTTTGTATTTATATTGATGCCACATATTGGGGTTGGGATATTCGGATGTAATTTTGCGCATCACTGTTTTTGGGAGTCGCCAACGAGTTGAGGAGTAGACGGATGAACGAATGGGGAAGGGTTGCTCGTTTGTGATTGTAATACTCCACAGTATCAACCACTGTCGGTCAACAAGCAGTTAAGTTGCTAAGAAGAGAATGCTATCAGTATGGGCAACATTCCTCGTCGATTTGGAGCCAAAATATAATTTCTTCTGTGCGCTTCAAATGCTTTACCATTTAGTAATGTAGTTCGCTCGCGTTGCTCTTAAAGTGTTTAAACGTCGATTTGTACAACGGAGAAAGTGAATTCAGGATTTGGCTGTCGTGCGTTGTTGGTGCCCACAAAAACCAACTCTGCCTTGGTCTGGTGAATGATGTCGTTTTGAGATGCAGCATTCGCCAATTGTTGTCGTTTTTCTTTATATAGGTCGAATTCGTGAGTTGGTTGTGACGTGTTGGTCGACGTTATGACGCGTCGTCGCAGCAGACATTTTGTCCTTCGTCAATGCACTTATGTGATCACCATTTGTCGCATTCAGTGATGTTTTCCCATTTGCATACGAACGTTTTGTGCGTTGCGTTTCTATTTAAAATTGGATTTGAATGTTCTGCGAGACGCATATTCATAAATTGACGCTTATGTCAGCTTCTCGTTTCGTTAAATTGTCGATGCCTTTCCCCATATATACAGTTTTAGCATCTTTGAACTTCTTTCTACCTTACATTTCCTGTTGCCTCGTATTTTAGTCTACAACTTTCCTTGATCCGCTTGAGCGATTCAGCGCTTGTATTTCACTGTTGTCAGCTAGAGGAGTTTAACACAGTCGTTTCCAGTTTATTGCGCTTGTTTCGCAAAATCCTGCAAACGTAACAGTGGAACATGGTCATGATATGCGTGCTGTTTTTTGTTTGCTTGAGCGGAAAAGGGAAAATGTTGCGGATTTGTGGGAAGCAGTTGATGAGGTGTTGTGCATATTCTCTGTTTCACATGTTGTTCGAGCAGGCGGTTATTGCCGAGTGTGTAAGGGGATGGATGATAGGCTGTGTAAGAATTGTTGGACTCTGATGATCGCTTTGCTAGCTTTTGTTGATTGTGTGAGTGCCATAAGGATCGTTTCAAGATCGGTTCAAGCACTCGATTGAACAACAAACGCTGTGTCTCTGTCATTACCCAGCTGTGACTATCGTTTTTTCTCCTTCTTTTTGCTTTGTAAAATGTGATTTATTTGCTTGGCCGTTTCAAAGGTCTGCATTAATTTTGATCCGGATTTAAGAATTCTTCTTATAGAATCTTCTATAAATTTGCACTTTTGAGACGCGTTGTTTGTAGTTATCTAGGAACTAAACGATCACCTCCAAATTCGTTGACTTTTGTAATGGGTGAATGGGCATATTTGCACTTCTCATCCCCCAAAAAAATTCCCCTAATTTTTCTTCTAAATTCTATTTCTTTTTAAATCCAGAAACTACTGAATGCGCTATAATGCCAACGGAGCCGTTTGCTCAAGAAAAAATATTCGATGCTTTCGTGTCACCGTTAACCATCTCAGTTGAGCTAGGGGCTGCGTACACTTCAGTGGCGGCTGTCAACAAAAGTATGAACGTGGTCAGTCTGCAGGTGGTTGCAGTATAGGCGAGAAGATATGCACAAAAAACGATGAAATGATGGTATATTCCCCAATCGCAGAAAAACGTCTTTTTTCCGGCTCACTTTCCATTTCTGAGAAAATTTTCCCACCTTTGTTCACCTTTTAACCAAGTTAACCTTCTGACATTTGCGTTTCATATAGTCTTACGGTGTGTTCTGTTCGGCTGAATTTCTGCACTCCGAACTGGTGTAATTTTGCATCGAAAATGTAACGGTTTCATCTCGAAAAGTTCTTTATTTTCTTTTTTAATTTTTGTTCTCATTATTTTTCTCATCATATGATGCTTAGCCGTTTGGGCAGCAACAAAGAGGGGTGACATGTTTTTAGTAGGATTCGAGAGTGGAAAGAATTACGTGATTTTGATTAGGGTGCTTTTTCACATCGTCTGGACAACTGTTCACATCGAAAAAAACCATAGATGACGCGAAATTCTTTCGGCACTTACACTTCATCATATTTCATTCTAGGATTCGAGAGTGGAAAGAATTACGTGATTTTGATTAGGGTGCTTTTTCACATCGTCTGGACAACTGTTCACATCGAAAAAAACCATAGATGACGCGAAATTCTTTCGGCACTTACACTTCATCATATTTCATTCTTAGTGCTTCTTGCGTGTTTCACTTAAAACTATCATCATCATAACAAATGTATTTGCTCAATTAGAGTGGGTGGTTAGTAGAAATGACAGGCAAAGGAAACTAGTGAAGTAGTTGAGAATTTTTGGGGAAAAAAAACTTCGGGACATTTTCTAGTCGTTGAGGGAGGTAGCTGTAACCACGATCGTGAGTAACAGATATGCGCTATTTATGTATTTCCTCTAGTGTTGATGGATTTTGGACAAGCGATTGTTAATTTTGGAATGTATTTCCCAATCTACAGCTATAATATGTTCACGCGTAATTTTGCTTGTGTAGCGTGCAAGCGTAAAGTTGTGTGTGTGTGTGTGTGCATTTGGTAAGGTTTTATTATTGGACTACGCTAGTGATAATGTTACGCTTATCACTTGTTCATGTTAAAGGGGATGCCATTAAACATCTTTTGACGGCTTTGAAGTAGTGTGTCCATATCGTCGAGAAAGCAGTGAAAACGCATTAGACATGATTAGGTTTTTTAACGTTGGTTGTGTCTGCATGTTCGTCTCAAAGCTATTCCAATATGTAATTGTTGAGGTGAAGATTTTAAAGATGGAATTTTAGTCGCTGTTAGTGTTGCTGTTTTCCCCTTTAAATTCGTTCCTTTCCATCAGTTTAAGATATTTTTCAAATTTCAGTTTTTGTAACTAACTGTTAGAATTTTTTTGCTGGAAATTTCAGTTGGTTCATTATTCGACTTTTTCAGATCGCACTGGTGCATAGATCGTTCTTTTTTTTTCATCAAGAAATCTACTACGTCATAAATTTTTCGCTTTTTTTGCTACCGTGCAGTTTCATGCAGCATTTTCGAGAGCATCAGTTCATCCACTGCTAGTTCGTATTGAGTGAATAGTCTAATGGGATTGGGGATAATCGTAGGTGTGGTGTGATTTCTACAAAAGTTATGTAAAAATATAGTAGGGGAGGATTGGGGTGAGGGAAGGGGGAAGCGGAGGCTCGGATAAACTTGAATTGCTATGGACCGGAAATATCGATGCAGTCAACTTTCACTCAAATCATAGTAAGTGTGAAGTGAAAAAAAAAATTTCACTTTAAGAAATGGGCTCATCGTTTAACATTTATCTACTTTACTGGCACCACATTCCCCTAATCGTTCTTACTTTTAGAGAATCATGCAAAATGGTTTTTGATGTGATTGTTGGTTGCTATGGCTGATTTTGCCATTCGTAAACTGTTGTTTAATGATTGCTGCCATCAGGTAAGGGCTAATTGAGTTTAATTGGTATTTCGGAAATGCAGCATGTTTCTACTGTTAGCAAAATGCATTTAAAAATTATCATGCAAAAGTAGAAGCTCGTATTTGCTTGAATAACTTCTGTGTAAGTCGCGTTAAATGCAGCAATATTTTTGAGGTGTTAGGGGCACCAAATTGTTTTTTGAATTATTTATTTCTATAGTTTTGCGCACTTGTTGGTGTTTTGCGTCATCTCTTTTCACTTAAACTCATAACACTAATTTACTCCAGTTATATCTGTCAATATGACAGTTCAGAACTGAAGGCGGAGAAGTGCACATTATTTGCAGAAGATCGTCCAATCGCCGATCTTCTTCCTCCTCATGTACCAAGCATGCTTTTATCCTGTTTGTTTTAGTGTTAAAACATCATTTGTGTATGGTTTGTATTAGGGATGTCCGAAATGCAATATATTCTATTCAGCTATACTTAGAAAATACATCGGCTGTTAATCAGTGTATGAAAGGTTGTTTTCGCTTTTTTTAATTTTTCAACTATCCATGAAAACAGCCTACCTTTCGAGAGGAAGACGCCATCACTCAAGCTTAAGCTTAAATGAGGGTTATATCAGTATTATGAATCCCTTCCATCGTATTGTCAAGTAATACGTTTCGCTCACAGTTTCAGCGAATACCCTAATCTCTCAGTGACATTGGGACCAACGTCTTATTACCTTTGAATTCCTTTACCTGTCTTATTACCTTTGACTACCGTTGCAGAAGGTTGGCGAGGTTTGGCAACGCTTTAGCGTCTTTATAACTCGAGGTCCAATACTGTCGTCTTATCTATAGAAAGAGTGCTTATTGCTGGGATACCGTTGATGTCATAGGGCATCCTGTTTTTTTGACCTCTTGATCTTTTAGGCCTCACAGTTTTGCATGATGAGCCAAATGATCTTAAACTTGAATTCTTCAATGATTTATTGTACTTTTTTTTCACCGTTCTTTGCATCGAAACATCTTTGGCACGTTGGATCGTTTCATGCACGAACATATTCGTTTGAAGCAACAGTGCATTGTAGTTTACACAGCATGTAATTCGCAGAAAATTTTGCCTACAATTTCGAGCCGAAAAATATGCAGTGTTCTAATGTGTGGAAAGTACTGCATGTTCTAGCTGCGGCATGAAAAAAAGCGCAACTCAAGAGTGTTTTTACGTGTTAGAGTGCTGTGAATTTTTAAATGCAGATGGAAATTCCGGCTGAATTTTTCTTGATTTTATTACATGTTACCATTATTGTTATAAATGTTTTCCTCAAAAAGAAACTTCGAATTGCTCTTGCTGCGCAAAAACACGCAAAGAATTGTGTAATGCTTAGCAGGTAATCGGCGATAGTGGTGAGTCACCTCAGCTGCCGCCTTGTAATTTAACATTTGGTGACTGTACATCTAATGACGCATCAACAGTTCGGCCATAAAGTTATACTTGGATTTATCAATCATAAATTCCTTATTTGTTCCTATCTAGTATGCTTAACGTTTTTTCCTCCCAAACAAACTACGAAATAGTCGACGCGAGTGAAGCTGAAGACAATGATTTTGGATTAACATTTGGGCGTCCGTTTTTATGATACATTGAGTCGTATCTTTTTATGAAGTGCTTATAAGTCGTAAACGAGTATCCCACCTAATAGAGCACTGTCAAAATGAGTCGGCGCAGATCGTACAAAGGTCCTCACTTAAATACTATAAAAACTGGGCTAAAACTGCAAAAATTTGAACGGCCGGGAAATGATTTAAAGGGATTTCTCTGCTGGTCTTTCGGAATGGGGAATTTTTAGCGCAAAAAACTCGTAAAAGTACGAATGATGCTAAACCGTTTGACATCGGGCTTTTTTTATTGTCAAAAATATGGGCGCACAAAATTTGATACTTGAGAGTTTCACGAGAAAGAGATTGCTTGAACTTGAGAGTGCTATGCTCAGCTATGCACTGGATATTTTGTTTTTGTTTGGTAAACAATTCGAGTTAGTGATTTTAAAAACTGAAACAGTTGAGATTATAAACGATTTGATTTTAGAAGCTTATAAAATGAAAGCTAAAAATGCGTCGAATTATTGCGGAATCTCTGGTTGCTTTAAGCAACATCTGGTAAAAGCATTTTTCGTCTACCACTTGCTGAATCGGCGCCAGCGCATCGATGCCGATCGATCATTCGTGATTTCAATACGGTGGTCGAATTATGCGAACTTGCGTTGAGCGTAAAAGCGTAATGTGCTTATATCGAGAAAGAAGTTATTGTCATTATTGTAATCATTATTAGGGACGAATTATATAGAATGTGGACGTTGTTCAAGAGAACAATAACTTTTTATGCGAACCGTTTTTGTATTGATGTGATGGGAGGGTGGTGTTCAGAAGTGATGCCTAATGCACATTGCACGGCTTATTTGATGTTTATCTTCAAAACGTCGATTCTCTTCAATGGCTCGTTTACAGTTTCGATTTGTGTACTTGTGTGTCCTCTGCCCTACCTCTGTTGCATCTCTCCCCAAAATAGATTCTTGCGCCGATAACATCCATCGATTTGACGAAAGACAATATTGCGAACAGTTAGTTCCAAAAGTATGTGCTGTTCTCGATTTCCTCTTTCCTCGTCAACCCCTTGTCACTGTAAACACTTTTTACGGTTGTACTTCGGCGCGCTATTCATGGTTTTCACCTTCGGTTTTTTTTTAAAATGTAGCCAAAGATAAAACTCACCAATTATTTTTTCTAAAATTGTAGTGGTTTCATTTAGTGGTGTGGTGCAGTCGTAATAATAGTGAAGAAATTTTGGAAAAAAGTGATTGATTTCATTAATGCCAGTGAAATAAGGTTTTATGAACTCTTTCAATGTTTAAAGAAAAAATGAGTCATTCATTTTCAGGAAGAAATCATTAAATTTAAAAGAAAAATGTAATCACGATCAAAAAGAGAGTGGTCATCAGATCTGCTTCCTCTGCCTTGCGTCATTGTTGATAGTCATATCGGTTTTGTGATTCCGCATTCCGAGCGTACCATGCAGGGAATTGCCTTATGTGTTTTTGTTAGGTGTACTCCGATTATGTGATCTTCTCCCATTAATCTGGATTGTCTGAAATGACTGCTGTGGAGTCATTTCAGACAATCTAGGCAATAAGTGATCGCAACGGTGTCGGAAGTGATAGGTGGGATGTAACAAAATTATCAAAATGAATAAGCGTCCACGTATAACGGAACTGGTGATCATCCGCTATTCCAGCCTTTTCGAGTGACGTCTGACGGGTTTGCGCCAATTATAGGCCTAGACAAAAATCGTCAGTGAAAGTCAAGGGATCGATCAAGGCGCACAAAGTAGGCAGTGTATCAAAATCATGTAATTTTATAGTAACACGGCGAATGAAAAATTGGCAAGCCATAAAGTGCCGCAAATCGCCCGTTCGTACATCCGGACTCTACCATCTAAGCGAGTCTCATCAATCCTGAGCTGATCTCTAACCGCTGTCGATTCTCATATTCTCAGATTTTCACGCAGCCCCCTTTTGAATTTATCGGCCGAAACCAGAGCGCCATATAGCCCAGTGTTCCTCATGCCAGCTACTAGAAGAGGGGGTCAAGAAGTCGCAAGAACAGCAGTTCAGTTCAATTCAATTAGAAAGGAACTTGTTGAATCTCCTCGAGAATGTTAACTTCCTCGAGAGTGAGTATCTAAATTCTCGTTGCGAGCGGCTTATGACGCGTACGTAATGCAGATTTCTAATTTGTATCTCCGTAAAGATGAAAATCACGATTTTTGAGGCTGATAAGAGGGTACTAAGAAGGATTCGAGCCCCAAAAGTATTTTTTAAAAATCTTATAGAGAAAGAAGCCAGCCAAAATGAAGGTTTTTTCCTGAAGCGTTCAGGTAATCGCTGAAAATTCCAGATTTCATAAGTTAGCACCGGATCTTCAAGTTGAGGCAAGCGAAGAAATTTCTGAAGCAGACAAAATAAGTCGTAAAAAAAAAAACCGAACATTATTGGTTTCTAGCTCCCTTCTTTTCCATAACCCATTGAAGGTATGCATTTGTACGCATGTGCACCATAGCTGCCTAGCTTTACAAATATAAAGGCAGGCTAGTTGCAAAAATGAGATCTGACCAAATTTCTTTTGATACGGTATTTTGCCCGCGATTAGGACCATAATGGTGAACCTGGATTGCTGGAGGACGGGCTTTCTAGAACTGCAGATGATTCTGTGGTTCGGAAATTGGGTAATCGCAGGTATGTAGAGCAATGGGCACAGAATTTCACGTCTCTTGGTTGTTTGGCAAATTACTAGAAAAGCACCACAAGAAAGCATAAAGAAAGCACAAAGCACCACATGCATAAAAACCTATTCAACTGTGCTATCTCATCAAAACGGTATTATACGGAGACTTTATGCATTATTTTGAAGGCATTTAGTGGATTGCATCATCGAGCTTACTGTACCGGAATATGGAAGCGCTCTTGAAGCATCATGCAGTGAGTGTTTATTTCTGTGAGTGGGGCGTATTGTCCTTTCGGTGTGCAACGTTCGTGTTAATTTTCGAGACAATAAAAGCGTTTGTGCGACAAAAGAGCTCATTTGTGTTGGCCCGTGGGATTCGGCGTACCAATTAACCCACCGAAATTGCAGTCTTTTCGTTGCCCTCTCTCCTCTTCCTCAGTCGTAAGATTTATGCCATCCTTACATTTTTGCTTGCATATGTTCGTGTCGAAATTCTGCGTTCTCTTATTACTTGTACCGGTCACAAACTAAACGTTTCTTCGTTTACCAGTATATTTTCACGTACATCCCATTCGAATCGGTCGTTCATCTTGTTCTAAGTGTTACCATGTAGCGTTTTGCAGATTTTTTAATAATGTGTCTTGATCGTTTCGTTCGTCCGTAATGCAAGCGATATAGTAGTGTGCAGTTTAGTCTAAAATTGCGCAAGTAAAAAAAACGAATCAACCAACACTCACTTTATGAGATATGGTAAAAGTTCTTTTGAAAATATCATTCTTTTTGTTCATTTTGCTTTTACTGCACCAAATCGTAACGCTGAAAAGGAATACTTGATCGCTGCATCGATTCACTTAGTCACTATCTGCTTTAATGCGGACGATCAGTGGAATCCACAAAAGTCAAATTATGTCGTACATATATGGATTATGAATTGTTTTATGAACGTTCAAAAGTGTTCAGTGCGTTTGTTCCGTCAAATGTTTCGAACGTTAAGCGAAGAAAATTAATGATTTCTTTAGCTACTTAAATATAGGCATCTTTGATTACAAGATACGTTACAAATTTCGAAACACCCAAAAATAGCAATTTGCTGAATCGCTTGCAATAAGGGATTCCTTCAAAGAAAATTGAAAGCTTTTCGACCATTTCTGAATATTTTTTTCTGAGTGTCCAGTCTGTTTCCATTTTAACAAATTTAGAGAGATGCGTCTTTGCGTTCTAAAAACTTTCCGATAGGGCCATAGAAGAAAAACGTCGTGTGCATTTAGCGTATCAGTTTCTAATCAGGTGGTTATGCATCTCGCCTTCCACTTTGTAAGAATAACTGTAGGATGTATTTATGGAGTTTTATATGG
>JPKZ01000641.1:282416-299021 GCA_000803305.1 Toxocara canis
GAGAAGGGAAGATGTTGATAATGTGAGTTTCTCTCCCTAAAAACAATTAGGCGTCTCCTGACTGAACGTTGACCCGACGATAAGATGCGCTGTTCTAACAGTGTCATGAATCAGATGACCCTGATTACTTAGCTTAACCAAAATCCTACTCACGATCTTATCGGCGGCTGTAGAATAAGCTATGAGAATGCGGTTCCTTTTTATGAAGCATGAGATGGGTTGTCCATTAGATAGGATATTGAACATGCTCCTAGGGCCGATATCAGCAACACTTTCCCGACTTGCTTCTGCTAAGGGGCGCTTCCATTTACTTGTGAATGGCCTTTTCATGCTTTCTTTACCCAAACTGGTAACGCTGGTATCCTTCCGTATTGAATGCAGGGGGGGGGGGGGTACCGGATGAGTGGCAATGTAATTACTTCAGTCGGTGTTTTATGTAAATACGGCGCCAGAACTTTACAGATTACTGCGGCACACATAGAAGATTGTTAACTTATACTTTTGGCCTCTCTGTGATTCATGGTTAGCTGAGCCATTCCCGCATTACTTACATTGTGTTGTAATTTTGTAATCTGATATTTCGATTTATTTCTTTTAAACGCCACCAATAGTTCCGTTTATAACCGGTGAGGTCTTCGATTCATTCGAAGTGCTTGCGTCTTATTTCTTCTTTTTTTTTTCATTCGGATGTTCTGTGCATTATGGGATGTGTATGCTAAAAACTTATCGCTAGTGTGGCCTGGAAGAGCGATAAACGCACTTGGCCAACAAATGAAATGAAAGACGCTGTTGCCGTACGGCAAACGGAATTTCATTTGCTAAGCCTTTGTCAATTCCTCTCTGTCGATTGGCGTCTCGTCGCCATCTATAGGTTGAGTGGGCTACTGCCGATTGCGTACGCACAGTTTGCGCGCATTTCCAATCCAATTTAGCATCACCATGTTCCGAATTCGACCTCATCTTAATCATTCAGGAATTTTTAGTGCTGCTCCGTTTTGGTGCAGTCACGTCACAGCGGTTTCCAGTCTGCAGTTCACAGTTTTTTCTCTGTGTGACAACCAACCAACCAATAAGTAAGAGCAAAAGCATAATAACTCAAGAAAATATAAAGTAAACTCCACTTGTTTACGCTGGCAGCGACTCAGTGACTAAAAACATCAATCTTTGCCGTTCGCACCCCTCCCTCCCTCTTCTGTAATCATTACCGTTGAAAAGCCGATATAATGAAGCGCAACGCTAGCCGTCGCGGTTACTTCTCTTCTTGCACATTGATCTAAATTTTTGTCATTTTTTAAAGAATAATATAGTGCAATCGAGATAAAATGTATGATGTGTAGGAACACTATGCGATGGATAGTGTAAATTATAGTTAAGATGGAATTGATCTTTCTAAGGAAGAAATTATATTTCAGGCCATTTTTACGGAACTCCAAAGCCGTCAGAAGAGGATGAGATGGTGAACGATCCGAAGGGACCACTTCCACCAAATTGGGAAATCGCTTACTCCGAGCAAGGCGAAAAATATTTTATTGAGTATGTTCTCACTTTCATCTTTCATCATTTACTCATTTGTCATTTTTGAACACGTGCCAAGCCAGATATAACTCACTTCATTACTATTAACTACAAGGCTTGTAACTGTCAAAGTTCTCCCTTAACTTCTTCGTTTAACGACACTTGTGTTAGCAAATCCTCCGTCACACAGATTTCATACATTCCTGCAATGTCTCATATTTATTCCACATAAGATTACCGTGTCCGTTACCATTGTCTTTCACATAAACATTCCAACCGAATAAATTCATAGGTCATTCTGCGGAAAAGCTCAAAAGTCACTGTTTTTTTTTAAGTTTTCCAGTCGAATGCAGCTGGTTGTTTTCTGCTTGCATGACATTCGTTAAGCCATCACTTGCTCTTACTAGGAATAGTCTAGCCTGTCAGTTGAGCTGGACATGATGAGCTGTGGCGATTACGGAATATGATTTTGCAAAGGTGGGAAGCTTTGAAAGGATACAACAAAAGAAATACTTCGAACGTGCAGGAATTTTTATGCTTGAAACGGTTCTTCATGGGACTTTCTTTAAAGTTCTAACCAGATTGGGATGTGAAAAGTTGATGCAACGTTACTAGGGTCCTTGCTCGCGTCCGGACTGTTTTCTCGTACGATACTGACGAAAATCATAAGAACTGTGATCTGCGCAGTGCTTCTTGATCGTGAGCGTGAGCTTTATGACGGCAAATCGAAATAGAAATTTTTTTCTCTATGTGTTGTCTAAGCGTAATTTTTACTGAAAATGTTTTTTAAGTCACAATTCCGGCACAACTCAGTGGGAAGACCCGAGGGAGTTACCCGAAGGTTGGGAAAAAGTCGACGATCGTGTCTACGGAACTTTCTACGTCGAGTAAGAACTTCCATTATGCGAATGTGCTCTTTCATAATGTCTGCTTGTTGTGGTTCGATGTGACAGTGTTATGGTTCTAAAATCGTCTACACCAGTAGGCTAAGAAGGATGAGAATTCACCAGGAGGCTTCTGATAATGAAAAGAAGTATTTTATGAGGACCACATTGCATTCTTAGATAGCACGGGTAGACGTTTTTATTTATAATATAAAGGTACTTGCGCTGTTGTGCTTTATTTGCGTGTTGATTCAAATGTTACATTATGTCAAGAAAAACCATTTTATTATTTGTAACTGTGGTCCGTCTTCATGGTTGTTCCCTTGTCGTGCTAAGAAAAATTTGGAAGAGAAAGGGCTAAACGATTCGGTAAGTTTTAGCTTCGTTATTATTTTTTAGAAAAATGTCATCCTTCGATAAGTGCTGGCCGGAAGCCTCTCAGTTGGTTCATTGTTCCAGTAGAGTTTTATTTTGTCCGCTTTTCTGCCGTCTGCTTTTTTAAACAATTACGAAGCTAAAACTTACCGAATCGTTTAGCCCTTTCTCTTCCAAATTTTTACTCATATTTTTTCTACTCAAAATTTTACAAAAAAAATTTACTCATATCTGGCATGTCATTGTTCTTCTTTTTGCCTCTAAACGGATGCTTGAACTACGATGATTTTTTTCTCTTGAAGAGACGGTTTTTAATAGCTATTTAAGGAGTGTTTTTAGCATTTAAATTGTTGACTTTAGTTTTCCTTCCCTTCTGATCTACCACTAGAAGACATTTGTTTTTAGCAAATTAAATTATACTTAATAAGACCTTTGCGAATGCCTTTTGTCTTCTGGCTGTTTAGTTGAGGGGAATTCTACGATTGCCCTCGCACGTTTGGTATCCTTTATCGTTTCTTATTTTCCATGGCGAATTTTCGTCGTTGTCTCAGTAAGCAATTGAACAGTCGGAGTAGGAAGGAATTGGAAAATTTATGAAGACCACATTGTTTGTCTTCATCTAATTCAGTTTCTTCAAATTTTCAACTTTTCTTTTACAATACTTTTTAAATAATATCAGTGTTTGCAATTAGCAGTTTGCTAACTTTTTCTCTCATTCAGCGTCTTGCTCATGAACTGTTGTAATTTAAATGTTTCATGCAATCTTCGAGCCAAAAAAAGAATTCCGATCTAGCACTTTTCTTCTAGCGGACTGAAATTGACCATTACTGAATGAATGGCATTTGCGTAAATTTTCTTATAATATAGGTATCTAAATTATCTGCATGACCACAATGCCTTTGAACGTAGGTCATCAATTCTGCGTCCGTCAATTAACTTGTTTCAGTTACCATTGCTCCTACTGATTCATTATTTGCATCGATGCTTACACATCTCACTATTTTCTACTTCCTATTAACAAATAAGTTGCTTGATTTGGTAATTTAGCCGTCTTGAATTTGAGTGTGAACTAAAGGAAGAGGACAAACGTGCGGTGATGAATATTAACTAACTCAATCGAGTAAGTTTCAAAACGCATCTTTGCTAATGTTCTAACTTGTGAAATACTGGCATTCGAGTAGGTGCGTGAATTTTTTTTCACCGCTGATCGGGATGATTTATGGTAGTTAAATATCGGGTACTTGTGGCATGGTTGAGTGCATGTGGAAGAAGAAGGAAATGATAATAAATTAACTGTCTCCAAATTTATGTTGAGATAGGCGTGAATTCATATGCCGCTATGCAGTGTGTCTAGTAGCCTTGTTGTGCAGTGCAGATATGGTCGAACGAGTGTTTTTTCGGGTTGAAGAGGTGGGTGTGGCGGTCGCTAAGAGGTGGTGACGCTTAATTGGGAAAGTGTTTGGGCATACGAGTGCCGAAAGACCTGCATGTGAACACTCAAGCATTAGGCGAAAAGACTACTCATGCACACATGAGAAAAAAAAAGTAGAAACGCAGATTATGGCAGCCAAATGATGACGCTGGCCCAGGCGGTGGCTGGCGTATGAAGGGCGAAACAGGAGCGAAGAGATGACGCGCAACGAAACGTCCTCACGAGAGGGGAGGGCGGCCAAAGCATTGAAATGTGCCGCACCACCGTTTCGTATTGATCTTGAGGCGTCTCATCTCGTCTTGCTGGTTGCGTCTCTTTTTCATCGCAACGCGTGTTGCCTTCTGGTTAGCGGTTCATTCAGAAGCGTGGCCCATGTGAGCAACAGAGTGCCTGGGCTGTGTGAAGCAGCACAATGGTGACCGCAGAGAACGGATACTGTTGTGCCTGTTGCTGCTCCCACACCAAATGCTGCTCAACGCGACGCACCCCTTTCCTCTTTTAGTACCATCATTCATGTGCGACTTACTAGATCAGCTTGTTTTCTTCAGGTGATCACCGATTTTTTTTAAAGTCGCTTCGCTATTTGTTAACTTCCTTATGTTTTGTAAGAATTTCCATTGTAATCCTCATATCGACGTATTTTCACTGACTTTTTGTTTATAGCGATTGAGCATTCTGTGGTGATCGCATTTTGGTAATACAGCAGATTTTTCATGAAACGCAACTGCAGAAAAATGCACCTTTATCCTGACGAAGTAACCCGGAGAAAAATGAAAGATTATCGCATAGGAAAAGCAAAAGAGAATTGTGATGTGGTCTGTGCCCTTTAAAATTTATATTTTCCGTAAACGCCTTACAATGTTTTGCGTTTGATTCTTCAATTTTGAGTTAGGCGTGAGTTAATTCACTTTGAAACGACTCGGCCATTATGACGCAGTTCTTACTGATAATGTTCGTTAGCTTCAATATTGATCACTTCGATTGAATAATATGAATTGTTCGGGAGTTATCGCATTTAACAATATGCTTATGCCCGCGCTAACAGAGCAATGGTGAGGTGCATAATCGATGACGACTCATTGAACATATGTGTTGATAGCATCATTTTCTGCAGCAATTTCGATGTGTTTCATGATGGCGTTATATCTATTAATATTTGCAGCTCCAAGTCAACTCATGCTGCTTACCTGTCGACATTGCGTCCGCATCAAATGAATCTCCACCACTCTCACCCCCTCCCCCAAACTACCCTCCCCTATACTTCATTCTGAGTGGAAGCAGCATCTCTATAAGACGTGACCTAAAGGCACAATGAAGCCCTATGGGCATAGGTGAGTTAATTCACTTTGAAACGACTCGGCCATTATGACGCAGTTCTTACTGATGATGTTCGTTAAGTCAATGATTCCGTAGTGGAAACCAATTGATTAAACGAAAATCAAGGGAAGAGGCGTTGTGTCGCTCTGATTAAAGCAGATATGCTGTAAGAGATTATGTGATGCTTTTCATAGGATCGTCGCAATCTTTAAGATTTATTACACGACAAATTTGAAATCGGATTTATAAATCAGTTTTTAAGTTCGAGCACTGTTTCAACTGCTAAACGTTGCTCGTCGTCGATATGTGAAACGGTCTCATTGCCGTCAAACTTTAAAGATCACTCTTCCTAGTTTTTCTAGGATTTAGCTTTTGGATGATCACTTTTGCTTTTTTTACTTCCTGAAAACCTCGTCCCATGAGTACTTGGAAGAAGACCCACTTCTACATAGGATGTTTGCCGTATAGGCCATGAAGTGCCTGGATTTCTGATCACAAATTGCTATCAGTAAGTAAACTTTAGATGGAGAAGGTGGTAATAAACAACATTGATCTGCTTAGTAATCACTCTCCAATCCAGTACTTTTATTTGTTTTTTAGTTTAGAATGCTCATGTCTCGATATGCATATAGTTCTAGGATTGTTGCTGAGTTTCAAGTAAGGGATCGTAATTTTAGTTTATTAAATATCTGCTTTTGTCTTCACCAAAAGAATTTTGTGCCGAAGATTGGAGAGCAACTTTGCTTCCACTCGGCGAAACGTCTTTTATAGATGCACGCATAACATCTGTTAAAGCACCTAACTTTACTTACTTACTTCATTCAATTCCCGCTGCTGTCAAATCGGCATATGAGCTTGCAGGGCCTCCTGAATTTCGATAAGTTTGTATGCAATTTTCTAGACAAGAAATTTTTGCACTTTTTTTCTGTAAAACGTCGTTTGGCATACGAAAAAAATCACAATTTTTGCGGTATTTCACCAATTTTTTTTTCTGTCGTCATGCTGTGAGAGAGTTTCTTTTGATTGTAACAAAAACTGCCTCGTTTTTCTCGGGTCCATGCACGGCCCCTCTCCCAAACTGATGACGTGGAGAGCGCCTATGTACAATATCGTCCTTGTCTATGGAATTCACACTACTTTATGAAAAAAAAAAAACGAGCATTTCTAAACTGTTCTGCGCGTCTTTCGTGATTTGCTGCCCGTTGCATGAATTCAGCAGTTTTTTCTCCATTTTTTCATTATGCCTATCCAGTAAAATATAAATAATTTCGTTCATCATTTTAATCAGTAAGAGAGCTCTCAATTTGTCAAGATTGAGATAGCTACGAAAAGCGTAACAAGCAACAGAATTAACCGATGTTTCGTGAGTGAAATTTTGGAAATTTACACCTTTTTTTTCAGCCACGTGAACAAGCGGACGCAGTATGAGCGTCCATGTAGTTCTGGCTACCAGGGTGCTTTGGCGGGTAATGGAGGGCCGGCACCCCCTCCAAACAGTTTGCCAGTGTCGAGCAGCAATGGATTCACTCAGGGTTCGCTTATCAACACTGCGCTTGCTTCAAGCAGCGCGCACAGTCGACGCCACTCGGCCCACTACAACTGCAGTTCATCATCACCATCGCACCGTCAACACTCTTCTGTCATGTTCACAAGGTTCCTCATTCTTTCCATACTGGGCAATTTACGCTACGCAGAGTAATTGCTCGCTGTGCTTTATTGCACATTTGTTTTCTTTCGTTTTCATGTGGTGCAACTGTATGAGCAGCACTGTTGTTTTTTTGTGCGCTTCACATTTTGAACTCTTCCCATCGTATTTATCGATGAATATAAAATTTTAACAGCTTCTAACTGGTTTCTTTCCGCAGCATAGTTTTTAAAGTGATATTGTTTTCAACGATTTGTTGCTGGTTGTTGATGGCAACTTTTTAACAGAGTTTGCTCTTTAGGTATAACAGTTAATTTTGCATTTTTCGTTTTGGGTGCATCAAAATATGTCATTTGATTGTATTCAGCTTCCGAGTTTTATGTTTTTTAGAGTTGTTTACCACTTTCCAGAGATCCATCTCAACTGCGTGGAGAGCTAATAACAACGAGAATAGTAAAGGGACCAAAAGGACTCGGCTTCACCTTAATTGGGAACGATGGCAGCTCAGCTCATGAAGAGTTTCTTCAGGTATCAATTCTCTTTTTGTTTCACTGGGATTACCCCAACGCTTCTGATTGGCTACAGCGTGTCTACGTTGATTTTGGTGAGCATAGGTTGGCTGCTAAGGGGCTATGATGCTCACTGAACTGTAACGGAACACAGGTTACGCGCTTTTTTTGTCGATTATTTTAATCTTATAATAATGGTAATAGCAATCGTAATGTACGATTGTCAGATTTTTTGCGTAATGGAGCCAACGCGCTTAGAGGCAGACATGAGATACTGGCACGTGTAGTTACAAGTGCACTAAACGAGGGTGGTCTATGTCTGACTTGCTTAGTACGTCGTCCTTTTCGTCTACGTGACTATTTACCGATGCAAACGTTCTTTAATACGAATAAGTTGATGCAAATAATTCAGGTGGATGGAAGAGATCCAAATACTGGAGTCGATAAATGAATTTTAATTAGTGTTTATGGCACCTAGGCCTATCATCAGGTTTGAACTATCGCCATACTAAAGGCATGGGCGGTGTTCCATGTATTTGTCTCCCATGTTGAGCTGGATATCAAAGGTGTTCCATTTTTAAGTGAATTCATCCAGTACATCCTGAGTTCTCACAGAGAATATGCGCCAACAATGTTCAGCTTCATTTTCCTTCAAATTTCAGTTCCATGTTCTTCCTTAGTCAACTGTTCTTTATGCAATGGCCCAGCATCGACACCTCAGTTTAAACAACATGAGTCGTATCGAAATTCATGTTGTTTGTGAAGATTTTTTAAATGGATAAATCCGAGCATACAAACACTGATAAAAAAGTGATTTCAATTCACCGTGTTGTTGAGCTCGCTAGACGCCAACTTAATGAGCTCTCGCACTTACATAATTAGCGAAATTTCTTGAGGCAGTTGTTAAACATAGACGGCGCAGTATTGAGGTATGATTGCTGTGCACGTGGACATGCAACTATCGTTTCATGTTGTTTTTATAAAGGCATGAAACGACGATTTTATACTCCGATTTCTGTTGCTTGCTGAGAACATACGTACGCAACATACTCCTTCGTCATAATGTATTGAGGTATGATTGCTGTGCACGTGGACATGCAACTATCGTTTCATGTTGTTTTTATAAAGGCATGAAACGACGATTTTATACTCCGATTTCTGTTGCTTGCTGAGAACATACGTACGCAACATACTCCTTCGTCATAATGTATTGAGGTATGATTGCTGTGCACGTGGACATGCAACTATCGTTTCATGTTGTTTTTATAAAGGCATGAAACGACGATTTTATACTCCGATTTCTGTTGCTTGCTGAGAACATACGTACGCAACATACTCCTTCGTCATAATGTATTGAGGTATGATTGCTGTGCACGTGGACATGCAACTATCGTTTCATGTTGTTTTTATAAAGGCATGAAACGACGATTTTATACTCCGATTTCTGTTGCTTGCTGAGAACATACGTACGCAACATACTCCTTCGTCATAATGTATTGAGGTATGATTGCTGTGCACGTGGACATGCAACTATCGTTTCATGTTGTTTTTATAAAGGCATGAAACGACGATTTTATACTCCGATTTCTGTTGCTTGCTGAGAACATACGTACGCAACATACTCCTTCGTCATAATTAGCAAATAGCCAAATGGTGTCTGAGTCCCGTCCATTTTCCGCGTGCATATTTTTTAAAATGTGTCACTTTATAACAACTATCGTGCACTTCCGAACGTCCCTGAGGATGTCGTAATTTGAAAAGTCCCGTAACATTTTTGGTCAAAGTGCTGCGTACTCACTGATGATGAGACAAGATGCTTCATGCTGATAAGTTTAAGGCAGCGAGGTCACTTAAGATGACAACATACGCTTTCAGATCAAAAGTGTAATACCTGGTGGTGCAGCGCATCGGGATGGCGTTTTGCATATGGGTGATGTGCTAGTATATGTGAACAACGAGTGCGTGCTTGGTGCGACACAGTCTCGTGCATGTCGTATTTTTCAAGCCATCAACGTCGGTGAAACTGTCACTCTACAAGTTTGTAGGGGTTATCCCCTCATTCTCGATCCAACAAATAAGGTAATCGTTAACTTTTTTCTAGTTTGTTCTTTTAAATCGTAGTTTTAATAATATGTTTGATCATCGAACGGCCGGAATCGGAACGGTTGTTGAAATCGATACAAAAGTAAAATTAGTTGGCATGTTAAAAAAGGAAAAAAGGGCTTCATCTTTTTATGTTTTTTGATATAAAGGCACTAGATCACCAGCTTCTTTTCGCGCAGCTTAACCGTATGACGGAAGTATCTAAGGACTGCTTTCCTGCTCTTAACTTCAAGTTTTTGCAAACGCCTTATTCGATTGTTCTGTTTTCGTGGTCTCCTTTCTTCTTAAATGCACCGAATATATCAACTTTGAATGGGTTATTGTCAGGTGATTATATCTGAAAAGATATGCTGCACCTTCTTCATGAAAAAAGCGCCAATAGCTTCACAGCGGTGAATTTATGGACATGGAGGGGAAAAAAAAACGAAATATGTAATGTGTTGGAGCGTAAGATGTCAATGTAAGACTGCATCTTCCTTTTTTAAAAAAGTTTTCTTCATTTTTTTCCTTTTTAACCGCATCGCATATAGCGTTATCTGTTTTTTATACATATTTGAATTAGCTTTACCATTTTCAGATCATCACAGAAAACGCGTACGCCTCAAGATCTCATGATGAGAAAGAAATACATATTAGAAAGGTATGCTGATTTTAGTGATTTCTTGAGCAAGCACTTGGGGCTTAATCGTCCTAGAATTCTTCCCCTATCCTAACACCAATTCATCCTGTGTACTAGTGCAACGTTTGGCTACACATCCACCTTGCTCTTTTTTTAAAGTTGAATGGCTGGTTACAGTGCCTGTTCTTAAATGCACGGGACTGTTGTGTATGCAATAGTAAGCAGTGTTAATATGCAACTTCCCAGCAAGCTGTTTACAAGGGAAAGCAGTGTGCATTACTGAACATCATTGCTGCAGGGTGATGATGGATTTGGCTTTACGATTTTCGAAAGTCTGCAAGGGCAGAGGGTCAAAAAAATTCTTTATCCGGAAAGGTGTGGAAATCTGCTGGAAGGCGACACGCTTCTCGAAATGAGGACAACTTATCCCAACGGCAGTCCAGGCAAGCCGATTGGTCAAGAAGTGATCACCAACTTCCGTGGAATGCCTCATCATGAACTGGTCTCGATTTTGAGAGATTGTCCGGTTGGCTTTTGGGCCAAACTGATCGTACGGAGGCATTCGCCAAGGCATCGGTAAGTTGGAACTTTTTCACCATCACGTAAAGCATATATTTTTCTGGATAAGTTGGTATGGCTTAATGTCTCCTGCAACACCTGCGAAATGAGTGGGAAGAAGGTTTATCTAGCGAGTTTCATTTCTTCTTTCGAACAACATTAACAGATTTTGAATAGGTGGAATTTGAGAGGAGTTTTCGAGGCTGAGGCATAAACTCGTTTAGATTTTAGTATGTTGATCCGTTTTATAGCTCGTTGATCCTATGTAGGTTATATTTCTTTTCGTTTTGAACTTATGTTCATTTTACTCTTTAAGACTGAGGGGGGGGGGGGGGGAATTTTCCTCGATCAATGTCCGGCGATTTCATCTCCAGCAGGCTCGTACAATCGATCTTATTATGTATTTTCCATTGTAGCAGGTATTCATCGGACGTAATCGTTCACAAAAGTCGTTCCTCTTGTTTGGGATTTTGCTTTGTTTAGCACTGACTTTTCATTATGAGGTGTGCTTGCGTACTAGTATTTGCATCACCGCAGCGCTGTAACATTTGGTGAAATAGGTGCGCATTCGAAGAAAGAGAGATGGATGCAATCGCTGAAACACTGCGATGACAAATAGTGCGCGAAAGAGGAACACAGATATGACAGCTGAGTTGATAGATTGCGTTGTTCGATGGTGGGATGTAGATTGGATGGAATACCTTTGTGGGTTTTCCATGCTAACCACGTTTTGTACTTGAAACCCAGTCTGATCTTGTTTGCACCAATTAGCAAACGCATCCAATACCTTTCACAGGTACATTGTGTAATTTTCCGATGATTATTTAAAACGAGTCTTTCGATTTTTTTCTCAGTTCCTTCTGATCAACTCTATGCTGCACTGCTCCATCGTGGTTGAGGTGCGACTAGATAGAGGAAGATAGAGGGGAAGGCCTAAAGTACATGACCAGTCTACCCTTCCCCCCAAAAAACAGTTCGCAAATGCGCGAAAGGGTTTTAAGCACGTCTTTTTTTTTTATTTTTTCGAAAACCTACCAAATTTTCCGCCCGTTTTTTTTTTACGAGTGACCCATGAGTGTGTGCGCGAGGACGAAACAGTGCAAATGGACTGAATCCGCCTAGTAGATAAGTTGTGTACTTTTTTAAAATGAAACCATTGAATCATACCTTCACTGACTACTTAAAATTGATGAACAAACTCTCATAACTCAGTGGTTGCTACTCATGGCGGAGTTGTTTCGTTGTATGCTCAAAATGTGATCTCAGATACTTTCAACTGATACCTCGCTTTTGGTAGCATCTCTTATAACCTGCTCTTTCGAGTTACAAAGTAATTTTGGACGGAGTCGGAAGAGGCCTTTCTTATAAGGCGAATGAAGCGAGCAGAGAAATTTGTAAATTGCATGCTTGAAATGGGCTTAACATTTTTGCTGAGGTGACTAGAGCGGTGGACGAAGTGTTCAACAAAGCGAGCGAGACCAGCCGGGAAATTTCAGCAGCTAAATCTTCCTCATTAATGCCCATTCGCCTTCTCATTACCTTCAACCTTTCGCGCATGATTACTTTCATTTGCCGTTTTCTGCGTCTCTTGTAGGGATCTCGGGGATGGCGTGGAGCTTGCTGAAGAATGGGGGTAATATGATGAAGGAAAGCGGCAGTAGATTAAAACAGTGGTTTTGCCGCTTTTATGGGAAAGAAATATTGAGCTCATTCATATGTGATGCTCGTCAAAGGGTTTATATTGTTTTGCTTTATCACACATCAGAAATTTTATTAGTGTGCTCTTAATGGAATCTTTTGCTAATAGCTTCTATTAGGATTGATCCATATAGAGGGTTGGGCTTATAATGCAATTTTTCCTTAAAAAAACTTGTATTAAAATTTTTTTATAGCTCAAGGACACCGACCGCCGCATTTCGTTATGGTGAACAGCGCGGCACTCCGGTTCCGTCATTGGCACCGCGATCGAAAACTCCCGCGCCGCAGCCTCCACGACCGGTGAAAACTTACTCGAGTCCATCAACACTGCCTCCTGTTCCTCATAGTTTGCCGATAGCGAACGGTTTGGCTGCAGGAGGATATTACAACCCGCGCAACACAGTACCGCGGGTGAGTGCTCATTGCTTGCAGCAAACAGTTCATGCATCGTTGTTTATTTGGTATTTGTTTCATTTGTTGAGCATGTACATGCGGCTGTTTTTTCCATTTATAATATCATCAGCGAAATACACATCTCATCATTCCGTGTCCTCCTCTCCTCTAATCTTGGGAGTCGACTGCCGTGTGCAAGTGCTGATAGCAGATTTGCGGCAGCCAAAGATGTGAGGTGGGTATAGAGGGTATAGAATTGATGTGTACCCCAGCTCCATTTGGCCATCACAGCGGAGGCCATAGACTTCAGGACAGTTTCATAAAATTTCCCGCTGCATGAGTCAAACCACAGTCAGCTGTCCCAATCGCTCCGCTGTTTCGCAACCAGCTGCGTCATTGACCTCCTCCTTCCGCCGAACACCGCGTCTCGCTTAGCGTGATGAGGATTAATTGTTCGCAACCCAAGCTCATGCGTGTGAACCTTCACCCGAGCGCCATTCCCGCTCCCCCATCCGCTCCTTCGCTCCTTCCCTTCGTTTCCACCTTTCTATCTTCAGTGAGGTGGGGACCACGTATTCTGCAAGCTCTGCACTTTGACCCGCCTAGACTTCTCCAGTGAACGGTTAAAAACGATCAGTTCGGCACTTCAGTTGATGATGAACAAAGGCATTATATAGGCAGCGAATAAGAGCCGCCCATTAGCTTGCAGTCCAATTTGTTGACGTAGACAGGTGCGAAGTGCGTAGGGAGCGGAAAAATGGCAACAAATCTTCATTATTGTGACAGAGCGAGTTCCGGAATTTTTGAGCGCAATGTTGCAAAGCATTTTGTGAGAACAAGTTGAAGAGAGAGTAATAAGAATGAGATTCCACCGCTTAACTTCATGCAAGCATTACTGGGATCACTTTTGCACAACCATCGAAATAATTAGTGCTGTTCTTACTATTACCAGTTAGCGATCAAGCAGTGAATTGGGATAGCCGAAAGCGGCTCTAGCTCATTGTTGCTTCTGAACCCTTGCTTTTCAAAATAGCCATTGACTTTATGTAAGTAATAATCGACTTGTGTTAAACATTGATAGTAGGCCAATAATGTTTAATACATCATAATCGATGTATGATGTATGAAACATTATTGACTTTTCCACAAACGGCTTAAACCGATAGATCTGTGTGCTTTCTTTCAACTTACTTGGCTCTTCTAAATTTCATTTGTTAAAGTTCCATTTTCCCCAGCATGGATTCTTTGAGTAGAGGAACCGTGATATTTTTTAGAGGCAGGAATGCAGTTCGGGATTGCGTAGAGGCGATTGATTGAAATGTGGTATTTAGTAGTTGATCGGTGTTAGATCGATCGTTTTTTGGCAACGCTTCGCTCATAAATGGGCGCGAAAGTGCATTTTCATGTGTCGAACATGGCATTTTGATTTGGGGTTATGATCGCGGTTATGAGCGGAGATCTCGGTTTGGTGCGGCGGATTGGAGGCGAGATGGGCGCGTGATGCGATGTGATGGGTGCGCATTGTTTGGTTGCTTGCAAGTCGCAAAACGAGTTGTGTGCTGTCACACAACGCTGTGCTGTACCACTCGCTGATTCCCTAATTAAGCTGTTGCCTCCAAGCACTCGTCCGATATTTTGTTGGCGTCTTAGTGCATTTCACTCAAGGTGCTTTGTCGTATTCGCCCCACCCAACATGCGCCTTCTATCTTGTTTAAGGGTAATGCTTGAAGCTTGCTTATCCATTCAAGTGAATTACTGCACTTTCTCATTGTGCTCAAAGTTCGGTCATGTATAGGCGCCGTTCCCAGCTATTTGCGCTTAAAACTGATTGTCCATAGTTCTGAATGGAAGTTGTTTTCCACTGAATTATGTAACGCTTCAATTCTGTTCCTGTGAAGAAGACCGAATGTTCTACAGTCTTTCCTTGTCACATCAGTGATCGCTAATTAATATCCGTTTATTATCTGTTCCGACACAATACAAGTCGAAACATGTTATGCAACCGTGTGCAACAGTTCATATTGTTTTTAGGAGCATACCTGCCATGTAGTTTTTTTAGTTTAGTGTGGTGCTAATGAAAGACACATTTCTGGCTCCAAACGTGATTTTTCATATATTTCAATTCGGAGTTTTATCGCATCTGCATCTATTGAATTTGATGGTCTAAGAATCGTTTACAGTACGAATTGCGTCGAATTGGAGGCTGAGTTAATGCTTCCGTCAAATTTTATTTGCATCTACTCTAGATCATCTTCTCCGCTTCGATTTTCGTCCATTCCTAGACGGCGTTCATTTACGGTTCCTTCTTTCTTCCATGCTTGGCTGAACGTGAGATATACTGGTTGGCTCGAATTCTTTAATTGTTTGGGGTTTGATCTTAGCGCTACGGTGCTGTTGGATCTTGATCTGAAGAAAAGGACTGCTGTCTGTATGAGGTAAATGCGCATCATCTGTGTCGTTACCTTACAGGCAGTTTATGCACACTCAGTTCGTTTCGTTGGTGCACGTGACCCGCTGCACACCACTTCCGGAATCCTAAACGCATGACAGCGCACAGACTAAAACGATTTTTGCTTATTGATGAAAGTAGCTGTAGCATATTCAATAGAAGAAACGTCGGGCAGCGGTGTGTCGAGGTGTTTTGGATTTCAGCAACATGATAGGCACAATCACGAGGAAATCTATGAGAATTTCTCCCGCGTCCGGCCTTCATCGACAAGTCTAGGATTCGCAACACCCAACTATGTGCCGATGACCGCACTTTTCAATGATGGCTCCGAGACGGTTACGGTCAACTTAATTCGAAAACCTAATGGCTTCGGCTTCAGAGTTGTGGGAGGAACGGAGGTTGGCAGACATTCGTTTGTTGTTTTTCAGTACCTTAATGGCTTAATGCTCTCAGCGAAAATTGGCCTTTTTTGGCTGAGGTCTCATTCTTTGCATAATATTTTTTATATTAATATTTCACTGTGAATCAGCTAAACGATCTGTTGCCTCCCAAATACTTGAGAGTTGAGCTTCTTCATCTTTAAAAGAAAAAAAGAGAAAATTTTTCTTCCAGTTCAAACATATTTGTTCAGCGAATAAAAAGAGTGGATTATTATTTCATGAGGAGAACCCAAACGAGTTTTCCTTTTTTTCGAAAAATTTGTTCGCGAATAAGGATTTCTTGATCAAAATGCGTTACTTTCGTCGCATTAGGCAAACAGTCAGCGACGGCAGCGAAGCGCAGTGATTGTAAGAATGCTCTTTTCAGTTCCATATCGCTATAGCAGTTAGATACTTTTGCTCACAGAAGATCGCTTCTTCCTAAGCATTACCCCTTTTCCCGTTCTGTTTCTTTAAAAAATTTTGCATCAATTTTTTTTTGGTGAGTGGGTAACGGTGTAATATTGGAACACCTCACCTTTAAGTGGACCATGCAGTGCAAGAGAGCAATTGCCTTAAGCTCGGAGTGTAATAGAAACAGTTTGCGAAAGCTGACGATAACAGTGACCAGTGACCTCCGTTCTCTCTCTCTGCCTCCCTCTCCTTCCCCCCCCCCCCCCCCCCCAACC
>JPKZ01000641.1:299077-317749 GCA_000803305.1 Toxocara canis
CCTTCTACCCCCTTTGTTCCTTTAGAGTTGAGCGTACCCAAACCTACAGGAAAATGACCGAAGGTGAGTGCCAAAAGTTGATTGCATTTGCCGTTCATTTAAAACAAGGATCATTTATGGCTAACGTGGCTTATCATTTCACGATATTCATGTCTCAGGGGACTGTGCAAGAAAGTGCCCTCTGCATTTGACTAGTGCCAGCTGCAATAGGTTGCTGAAGATTACATGAAGAGGGTATTGCAGGAAGGGACATGTATAACGGTAGGCCAGATAGTGCCGGGGGGAGCAGCTGCGGAGGATGGGCGCATGCGTCAGGGCGATGAAATAATCGAAATTGACGGCAGAAATGTGGTCGGCGAAAGCCATGCAACCGCCGTACAACTTATGCAACAGTCTGCCGCCAACGGACACGTCAAGCTGATCGTCCGAAGACAAAAAGGTACATTTACCGTTTAGCGAATCAGCTCACCCAGCAGCGACTACGACCGATGCCTTAAGTAGGCCTGTTCTACGTCACAAAACAAGAGGGATAAATCTTTGCGTGGCTTTTTCAATTCTCAAATTTTTGTGTGCTACTCGTTCTCAGGACGCTTTTTTTTTTCATGTTATTGTGCGAGCAACCAGATCTCTTTGTAAAGACCGCGCGTCGCCATCAATCTCTTCATTCATCTTCACATCGGAAGAGCTTCATTGTCCGTTACGCGTTCATTTGCTTATCACTGATAGACGAAATTTTGCTTGCACAGAAACAGGATTTCAAAGGTTGTTGAGTGAAGAAGCTAATTCGTTAATCGCGTAGCTTCTCTTTGCTTCGAATACAGGGAACGTAAATAATTGTTTTCGAAATTTTTACTGCAGTGGTCTTCTGTATGCTGTTGGCGGGCGGTAATGCCTCTAAGGTACGCTTCTCGAAAGTGTATCGTTGTTTTGAAAATGAGAAATCTCTAAATATCTTCTTTCAAAATAAACGCTTACCCGGGAATAACCGATTTCAAAAGTTTGCGGACGGTGTGAGTCCCGAGGGTTGCTGTCGGGGTTTTGTGCAGTATGATTTTGACAGTTTCCCACAGTTGGATTTAGCGATTAACGTAGAATCCGAGTGAATCAGCCCATTTACCTTGTAGGATGTAGATAGTTTGTTCCAGTTCGTCAGAGAGTTCAGTTAACAAATTCAGTTATATGCTCATTTATGTTAGCTGCGTACAGTGGTAGCTATTAGTGATGCCATCGTACCAAAAAGTATAATACTTTTCGTACTGTACTTGTACTTATACCGGGTATAGTACAGTATCGTACCAAATTTAAAATCGCAAGTAGAGTATAAGTACAGTACAGTGCGATTTTTCGAGGGGTGGTACAAGTACAGTATCCTACCGATTTTTGGGAAGAAAGTACAAGTACATCGTACCAAATTTTGACTGTACTTGTACTTAAAATGTACTTCACTCGCGTGAGATGCAGATTATCGCTACCGCGCTCCTACAGTTTTAAACTTCATCGTTGGTTCCCGACGCGTCGCGACAGTTTTCGAAGGGAAGTACAAGTACAGTATCCTACCGAAAAATCTGGTACGATGGCATCACTAGTAGCTATACCGTCCTCAAGTTTATCCTGGTACATTGTTTTTGTGAAATTTGTTCAAATATTTGTTTCCCTAGATGTCTTCCACTATATTCATATAAAGCTTTTAAGGTTCTTTTCTCAAGGCTTAAAGTTGTATCCCTCAAATCATGGGTCATTTGCTAGCTTGGCTAATTTAGCAGTCCTCTCTGGGATAATGAGTCTGTTGTTTTCCAGAAAACGGAAATACAAGAGGTAATGGTGGCAAATAAATACAAGTTTAGTTGTCGGAAAGTACGTTTGTTCATCTGGTCTAAAGAGTTTGCCCTGTTTGTCAGTTTCAGAAGTAGTATGATCACATAGTTAACGTCCGCATTATTTGGGCTGTAATAGCCTAGTTGTGAGACAATTTGCCCCTAAGAAGAAAAGCCGAAGGCCGGGAGGGTTGAGGTCGCCAATCCTCGTCCCATTGTTCAGTACCCTAATGGGCTCAGTGATCCTATGAAATCGGTTCAGAGTTTGGCATCGTTCCTAGCTTCGCTCTCTCATCACTTATAGGAGAGACGTTTTTTAAGAAGACGACAATTTTAAGTTAAGAGCATTTGGTGCCGTTGCAGAAGTGTCGCGTTCGGCGTCAATGCCGTTGAATCAACTAAACGTAGTGCTTAATACGTATGACGTCGTATTGACGAGGAGCGATCACGATGGCTTCGGATTCGTTATTATCTCTTCGGTTAACAAAAACGGCAGCACGATAGGTTCGTTTCTTTGGTATCTTTATCATTATTAACTGTTCAACCGTTTCGCTTCTTCGTTCCAGTCAATGATAGTAGAAAAGTTTGTGAAGCTTCTCGAGTTTATTCACTGTCTTCCTGATCATGAATATCTGTTTTAATCTCGTCTTCCCTCACCCCCTCACCCTCCCCCCCCCAAACACCCTGTGTGACCCTGTAATTGATAAACCTGCTTAGATATGCCATAGGTCACTTGTCCAACAGAGCCACGGTTATCGATGCATTGTTGCGAGTTGATAAGGAGCGGGTGATGATAATGGAGTAAGAAGAAGCTGCAGTTGGGCGTAAGGTCTGAAATTTTCAGGAAGGATAATGGAAGGATCGCCGGCAGCTCGCTGTGGTCAGTTGCGAGTTGGAGATAGGGTGATCGCAGTCAACGGCATCGACATTATGAGCCTGGCACACGACGAAATTGTCAATCTCATTAAGGATTCTGGTCTCTCCGTACGACTCACCATCGCACCTCCCTCACCTTCTAGCCCTACGCATACTGGTGCGTTTTTTTCCATTGTCTTTTTGAATTTGGTGCGTTTTTTTCCATTGTCGTTTTGAATTTTGTTGGGAATATTCATTTTGACTGACTTTGAGTAATTTCATTTGAATTTCCACTGCTTTGGTTTGAGTTTCTTGTTTGTCGTAGACATGAGTGTAGTGTGGCTCATCCTCTCCATTCTTGCTTTGTCGACGCTGTGCGTGCAAACGGACCAATACTGGATGTTGGCTCGTTTCTTGTTGCCTATAGATGTTACAAACGATGTTGCGAACGGACCAGTACTAGATGAAGTATTATAAAGTACGCAGAAGTGAGGTATGCGCAGAATTTATTAAGATAAACGTAGGTTATAGGTTAGGGGAGGTAAGTGGACATTTTCATGTGGTTTGCAATCGCCTTTAACAAAGAAAAAAATTTTTTATGGTCAAAAAATTGACCGCCATTGGGCAGCTATTGCGTAGAAGGCCGCATGCATCAGCTGTGTGTATCTGTGTATGTATGGATGTGTGTGTGTGTGGTGTGTGTGTGTGTGGTGTGTGTGTGTGTGTGTGTGTGTGTGTGTGGTGTGTGTGTGTGTGTGTGGTGTGTGTGTGTGTGTGCGTGTGGTGTGTGTGCGTGTGTGTGTGGTGTGTGTGGGGGTGAGACAGGAGGGAGTCAGCGGTACAACACGTCTGTTGATTATAAAATGTGAGGCTGTACGCGGGATGGGCAATCTATATAAATTTGTTAAGAGCAGCTGATTCACACAAACCCTACGTGGTGCGCACGGAGAGGGAATCGCATAGACGTTTAGGAAAAAAGATGCGAATATGCGACATGTTGCATACGAAAAGGAACTAAGGTTTGAAGTAGAAGGGCAAAATGGGACGACGATGCAGAGTTATAGACCTCTGATATAGACTTCTGAACAAGCGCTCGAAAAAGTTTAAGACCTTTTTGAGGGTTGTCCGCTTGTGTCATAATTATTCTCGTTTATGCTGTTGCAGCTTTGCATGCTTGAAATGCTTTCAGGTATTCAGTTCTCTTCCTCACAAACAGGTCTTCCATACGCCCCAACGTCTAGCCAGTCGTTACCATATCAGAATGGTGGAGCATACTTTTCGAACGCTTACAACGGTATCTATGAGACATCGCATTACAGGCATCTCGGTCAGAATGGTTATTCGAGCGCTACAGTTTCTCCGATACCTCCAGAAGCAGTTAGTATTCCTTCCTTGTTTTTTTCCTCCACGCTGTTTGTGAACCTCCTTAAAGGTTTTCAGTTATTTACTTACCACATCTTTATCATTTACGGCTTCTCAATGACTTTCATTTTGAGGTCGAGCGTCGTTTTATTGAATCATCTTTTAACTGAATCTGTCACGATGATTTCTTTCTTGTCATTGCATTGTCATTGCAAGCATGGCTTTTGCGTTGTAGAATCGAGTTAATCGCTTATGCTTATTTTCCACGTCTTGCTATACTTATTTTGGTTGTGTTCAGGTTGAAGTGCGTTTTATCAAGTTGTTCAGGCCCCGCAAGAAGCCATCACAAATGCTCACATCTTTGTTTGCTTGTCCTATATTCACAGCTGAAGCGTTTTTGCATGTCTTTGGGGTTCGCGATCAAGCCCAAATTGAAATGTTTCAAAACAGGATTGCTTTGTATGGAAAGTCATCCTCCATCCCCCTTCACAAAGTAGAAATTGTCGCTCTTGTTGGGAACTTTTCACATGTGCAAAGCCTCATCTTCTTTCCTGAAGGCTTAGACCATGCGAAAAGGAGCGTGCCTTCCTTTCCATATCTTCCAAGGATTCCACTGTGGTCTCTTTTAAGTTATAGTCGTTTCATACATGCCTTCCTTTCCTTATCTTTATGGTGATAATCCCTGTCACCGTGGACAAGAACCTTGTCCTCCTTATCCTTGCACTTGCTGAAAGCTCGTTTAGGGAACTATTCATTCAAGACATTCACTCATACTGAACGAGGTAGCATAGATAACGCTAGAAAGCGTAGGTAGTGCTAGAACGTTTACTTGCAGCTCCAAAATATGGACCGCATGTTAACTGTTTCATGCTCAACTAGTTGAGCTAGTGTTGGATGATTTTAGTCATTTTTTGTTGTGTTTTCTTGTTGGATATGGATGATCGTCAGTCTCGTGACGCATTAGACTTCTTGACTCAGGCAGTGTGTAAAAATATAATGGTCACATTTGTTGAATATCATCTATATTGTTCCGTTGGCTGTATAGAGATTGTTTACGAGTTAGAATGCATTTCAGTTAACGTTTATCTCATCTCAGTTTTATTTTAAGACTTTAAGGCTAAGCGTCTCATTTTATTAGCTGCTGTTCAGTTACATTTGTTCATATTTGGCAATGCGCATGCTTGCTTCGTAAGCAACGACAGTTTCTGATATTACGTTGACGGCATCATTTTTTAATTGATTTGTTAACTTAGTTCAATGTTAGCATGGCTTTGTTGAAAAGTGGCAACTTGAAGCGATGACTGAACTAGGAGGGAACAGAATTCTTTCGTGTTTGCATCTTTGTAAATGCCCGATGCATTTTCTTCTTATGACTTTTTTAGATTTTCGATTTCCCCAAGTGATTCCGCTCGTTTTTCTGATCCCTTCATCATCTCGTCATCGGTTTTCCACAACACGCATGCTGTAGAACAAGCTTTGTTTCATTTTTAAATGGAACAATAAAGTCTGAAAAGTGTGAAGTTTGGTAAGCGTGTCGTCTTTGTTCTTATAAGCCCATTCGCAGCTGCTGCCCGAATTTCTTGAACAGTAAGAAGAAGAGCAAATGCAGCCCGACTGAGTAACTGCTGTAATATATAGCTACTTAACAGTGCTGTTTTATTACCTTAATTTGCACAGCGCTTTTTAAAAAATAATGGTGTTCAATGTATTTCCTTTGTCCTTTTCTCTTCTCCACGCTTTTAAATTCGATGGGTCAACGTGGGATGAAATCCTGCCTATATTACTTAAGTTTCTTACCATTTTATCACTGCTTTTCATTTGTTAGTTAGCCACATATCGCATGCAAGCTAAATGTTTGTGTGAATGAGCTGCCTTTGTGCAAAAATATCTAACATTGTCGTCATTAGCAAATAACCGAGCTAGTTGTGTGTTGTCTTTGTCAGTGTTAGACGTTTAGCTTTTCTTTTTGGTAAACACTGGAATGTTTACTTGTGATGAGCATAGGTGGTCACCGGTAAACACTGCGCTTACCGATTGGCTTTTTGGTTTTTGAAAGATTCTGATTTGCTCTAATTCGCGGATTATAAAATGTTTATTGGGGATTCGCAAAGATACGCGATGTGAATCGGAAAATTTCCCAATGAGATTGGTAAGAAATAAGGACATACGTGATTGTTTGAAGAACACAACTGCTTCGTTCGATCGTTTCGGTAAGGTAATTGTCCGCCCTCCATATGCTCTCCGTTTCCTCCTTTTTTTTTTCCTTTTCGGAGTGAGCAGTTTTTAAAGTTAGAAGCCCGTCATGCCACTTCGAACAGGGTTGTTCTCAATTGTCTCAGTGCTCTACCTCAAATGAAACCTGGATGCTGTCATGACGAAAAAAGTTCTCTCTATCTGGACGTAACGTTCTCTTTCTTGCTATCTCTCTCAAAAAAAGTCTGTCAGTTATTAAGCCGTGTTGAACGTAGCAGTTGTCGAAAGCTAAAAAATAGCCTCTTTGTCGATATATACGCCCCATCCCGGCCTCCCCTTCCCTCCCCCCCTCGCCCGCTCCGCTCCCTCTCCCCATTCTAGGAAGCTGTAACCTCTATAGCCCTTGGTGGTTTCAACCTGCCATGCTTTTCAACTTTTGGCAATTATGCACCAATTCTGTTGATTGTAGGACTTGATTTTAACTCATTTAGATCGCTGTACTTTTTCTGCTTTCCGTATACGAAGATGTTTTACCTGTGAAATGGACAGCATTTTTAGTGGAAACGGCGAGCGGTAAGAAATATGAGCTACGGTTTGCTTCGTTTCACTTTTGATATTAGCGATGATTGTTGTTTGTCGGAGACGAAGCAATTGTGTTTCGGATTTCTGTTGTAGCAGTCGAGTTGTGAATCTCTGCTTGCTGTGTTGCGGCAATGCTCGTCTCTGGAACACTACTCAGAGCTGAGCGTCTACGAGGCGATTCTTGTCTCTGCACCGCCGTCACCCACTTTCACATCATGGTTGGTAGCACTTAGCACTACGCCTTGTAAGCAGCTCTCCGTCACTCTTTGTTCACCGTACCTCCTGCATCATCGTTCTCCTTTTCTCGCCTTTTAATTATCATGTCGAGAGCGTTGTTGCTTTGATGCACAGTCAGGAGCCGTCCACTTGGCCAGTGATGATGGGTTATTATAGTGTGAAGGGACCACGTTGAATGTAAACGAATTATGTATGGTGCGCACAATTGAGATCAACTTAGTACGGTTATGTTAGGTTTTGCAAGTCTGTTTATGCCGCCATGTTCAGTTGTTATGCACTTTAAGCCAAACCGCCCTCTTTCTCTTTTTTTACAACTCTTACGACCCTCTCAATGATGTCAAAGAATCCTGCATGTTTCCTAAAAGTGGAAATCACAAGTTTGAAGAATCTTGCATACTTCAAAACTGCCAGTAACCTGGGCCGTCATCGGTTTCAACCTGTGCATAAAGGACGGTGAAGTTGTTGTACGATAGTTTGAATTTGTATTCGACAAATAACGGTTTCAGTTTCATCTATTCATGAATTGTCTCGATCCAGTGGAGTCGTCCTTCGAGTTGTCGTTCTGTCGGTTTGTTGTGGTAGTGTGCTTGGTGTGCATGAATTTCAAATCTCACAGTTAATTATAATGTTGGAACTATGTCGCTGAAATGGTTTTTTGCATGTTTAATTTATTTAAGAACAACTGTTGTGCATGATTTGCCTAATAAAAAAAACTCTCCCATAATCCCAACCATCATCACATGCCCATACGAATCGATAAGTTAAAGCTGAATTGGGTATGGGAACGAGCGAAATGTGTTGCTGTTATGTTTGGTAGTGATGTTGTTCGCTTGGCTTCTATTTGCTCGTATTGATAACAGATGTCCTCAGTGAAAAGTCATTAAATTGTATTGTGTATATGACCTCTGCCGAACCCGGGTCTGTCAGCTTACCGGACTAGAGCTCTGCTCCCTCAACACAAAAATTCTAACCAAGTTTATAAATTGTATAGTACGCTGTTGTTCGATGTTCTAATTTATGCGCTCCTACTACGTTTCATTTTGTGGTCCCTTTTAATGTCAGCCCTGCCGTTCTCGATTCTCCGTTAAAGCATGTGAGCGAATGTAATGATTCTGATTTTTGATATTCTTTGCGATAATTTGCATTGCTCAAAACGTTTTATTGTCTCATTTCGGGCAACATTTCCTGCTGTTAAGTCTCTTCAAACGATGAGATTTTGGTCTATCTGGCCCCGCGATCATATGGATTTTTCGATATTTTCTGCTATCGGCTTTTTTCCACAAATCGCTGTACTTTTTGTTTGTTCATGGGACTTTTTCAGTTCTGCGAGTACCGAACAACCCAGAAATGGAACAAATGTATTGGGACAGATTTTCTTATTGCTTTTTGGGTAGAATCTCTTTTGAAAGAACCATCCTTTGTTTCAGGAGCCGTCGCTAATATCGGTGGAGTTGAATCGTGGGCCAAAGGGGTTCGGTTTTTCAATTCGAGGTGGTCAAGAGTTCGATGCAATGCCGTTGTTCGTGCTGCGAATCGCCGAAGATGGTCCGGCGGCTTCAGACGGTAATTTGAGGGTTGGTGACCAGTTGATGGAAATCAATGGTCAGTCGACCAAAGGCATGACCCATGCGAGCGCTATCCAACTTATCAAGCAGTATCCCACCGTAAAGCTGCTCGTGAGGAGGCCTCAGGGATACTAAAATTCATTTGTTTTCCATATCTTCGACCTCTTGCCAGTTTCGCGCATCCCCTCTCTTCTCTTATCGTAGATCGTGAAATTTGAAAGTGCACTCTGGTCGTAAAGAGAAGATTTCGAACTTATTATTTTTTTAATGGAGATAAGTTAAATTATCTGTTGAGGAAAACAATTTGTTCTTTTCATATTTTCTTCCATCGAAATGTAGAGATGACTTTGCTTACTAATATCCCAAATGAGTTCAGAATCTTCCCATTTGCACTGGAAGCTCGCTGTATCCTCAGAGAGTTAGTGTACGTGTAAACCGTTGTTCTTTGTATCTTTATGCTTCGTTGGGCATATGTTATAGGTATCCCTTCTAAATTGTCGCTCTGTAGAACACTTTCTTGAAGCGGTCCTTCAGTTTTTTCTTCGGGGGAAAGGGGCGGGGGGAGGAATACGAAAATTTTTCGACTGCATTTTTGAAAGTGAGCTGTTAATCAGGGGTGAAATCTTTGGCTCAGTATTTTTTAAATGCTCCTGGGATTATTCGCACTGCGCATTGACATTAAAACCTGTGAATGTTTTTATTCGATTGTTAGACTCGCACACCGACTGATCTTCATTTACTTGCCACCGGACAAGTGGTCATCACATGCAAACACTGACCATCGAGTCTGGATTAAGCCTTGTCATAAGTACTGACAGTTTGGAGAAAATGGCGGTCTTTGCATTATATAATTGAGCTGTAAGCGAGAATAAGTGCTGTCCGCACTGCGAATGAGCACTAGCGGACTTATGTGGATGTCACATTTCCGAGTTTAGACGCTTTTTGGTCAATTTCGTTTTTGAAGCGCACAAAGTTCTATTGATGCGCTAGAACAGGAAAGGCACTGCAAATGAACCACTTCTCGCTAAGGCTTTCAGGTAGCGAAAACGAATTAAGTCGTTTTCAGTCTTGATCCGGTGGTTTTTAAAATGCTTCTTTTGTTGACATTGTATATTTCATCAAATTGTGTGAATAAATATTCCAGAAAATGGGTCTTAACAACCGATGAATCACAGCATGAAAAATACGCATGAGGCAAATTATATCGGCATAGTTCAACCTCATCATTCGATCCCGTATATGTTCACACAATTTTCTTTCATTTTCTGCTTGGAGGAAGGGAGGAGGGGATGGGTGGAATTGCTCATAACTTTCCTTTAATTTGCACTTGGTCTTAGCGTGACTACGGTACGGTTGGGGGTGAGCCATGGGTCAAGACGACTGGCTTGGAGGGAGAAGGGAAGAAGGCGGTAGATGGAGAAATCCGGATTTAGGGAGGTTATACTAATGCAAGTGACTTTTGTCGTACTTGCCAATTATTACTAGTGGTTGTGGATTTCCGTTGACTGATAATTACTTCGGAACAGATGTAAGCCGACATAGCCTAAGAATAGCGCCATGTGCCCTGGGTCAACATGTTGCAGTCATATGTGAGTAACGAAAACGAATCAAGTTTTCATTCTTGGTCGGGTGGTTTTTTTTTTTTAAAGAAGAGGAAAATAACTGGTCTTAAGCTCCAACAAAGAGCCAAGGCTGTGAAACGTTCTGCTATGAAACAGATGCTTAATTTTATCCTAATGCAGAGGCCGAGCGTAGCAGATCCTGTTTGGTCTGTAAAGTTCACATGGCCTCTACCATTCATCGGTGGGTCGGACGTTCTGGCCAACGTATTATTGCTTGTCTGATCCCGACGATTTGAATTGACAGAGCTACGAACTTATTCACGAATCGCTCTGAATGGATTTCGAAATAGTTATATTAGAGCACTTCGACCAGATCGTAATAGTTAAAGGACGACGATGAAGAACAATACGAAAAGAAAACACTAAAACGCAAATAAGCAAGCAAAGGTAGTACTATCAAAACTCCCTTTAGTAGGTACTGTGTTACTTGTGGTGCAAAACCAAAATAAACTTTCACTGGCGACGTCTCAAGATTTGTTTTGCTTGCTATTTTGAAAGCCGTTGAAGGTGGACAATTTAATATTACGGAGTTTTTTGCTCGTTTCATGACGAGTGAGTATCAGAATTGCGGTAACGCTAGCAGCGAAACCTTTCTTTTGAACCATTGTTATTTGTTTCTATCATTAAAACATTCCGTTCATCGGTTAGTTGGTTGCCTAAAAGTTTACTGAATTAATCGAACATCTTCCTACATTTTCTTCGACGGAATTGGGAGTTCGCCAAAAAATTTTGAGTTTTAAAAAGACCAAAAAATATAAATTTCCGGACATAAAAAGTTACGACTGAAGGAGGAGAAGAGGAATTAAGAAGAAAATAAACGATAATGAAAGAGCATTAATCTACTGGATAGTAAAAATGTGCTTTTTTGCAGTTGACTGAGTCGTTAACTTCATATGTAAGCAATTTTAAAAGCATATAGCAATTAGTGAGTGGCTTAGTACGATAACTGATGGAGTTAAGAGAGGAAATTTGAAAGAGTTGTCACACGGACTCCGACTGGCCTACGCTTGATGGTGGTTAGAAGCCTGAAGTCGTCTTGCGCACTTTTCATTCGGCTTTGTCAATTTGAATGATTCTATTTTTTTGGCTTATCAACTCTTGCTTGTTCAGTCGTAATTCAACCTCGCTCCTCGATCTCGATCGTCCACTTGAAGTTCGAAATCTGATGTTGAGAAACTAAATAACCATAGAACGCCTATTTACCATGTTTTTCCGATCGAAACACAATCTGAAGCAACCAATAGTTCCGATATGCAGGCAGAGGGAGTATGATTGCTACAGTTGAAGCTTACCACCTCCAACGCGAGGCTATTGTCTGCACGTTCTTTTCGAATAACGCCAGACGTTGAGTTCCTGCATATCAGCTATCCACTGATTATTCAAAAGTTCTGATTCTTTCGTCTGACCATGCGAACAGAACTGCTGGTTTCCACTAAGTTGATAACTCGCTAGATTTAGCACATCTTTGTTGGTAAATGGTAGGGTTTCCAAACGAAAAATAGAAACTTTTGAATCGACTATATCTTCAGCTTCTCGAACCGAATGTAGACGGACATGGTGTTACCCATTTGCACGATAGGATTTACTAGCGGACGGGACCGCTGTGCGAGCAATGTGTATTTCTCGTCTGCCGTTCTTTACAGAACTGCTGGTTTCCACTAAGTTGATAACTCGCTAGATTTAGCACATCTTTGTTGGTAAATGGTAGGGTTTCCAAACGAAAAATAGAAACTTTTGAATCGACTATATCTTCAGCTTCTCGAACCGAATGTAGACGGACATGGTGTTACCCATTTGCACGATAGGATTTACTAGCGGACGGGACCGCTGTGCGAGCAATGTGTATTTCTCGTCTGCCGTTCTTTTTCTTAAATGCCTCCTTTTCATGCAATCAACATCAATAACAATGTCATTCTCCATGGCATGGCAGTGGGATTAGCCGTTGTTGGGCAATGGAACGAGGACAAAAAAGGCTGGTCAGTTTTCTTGACAGACGATTTCTGAAGCGAGTCAAGCAGCACGTATGATTCGGAGACTGCTGCAGTAAACGACCCGATCCGTTTGTTAAAGCAGTGAAACACTAAGCCTCCTTCGAACAATTCGATTGTGTCCTTTTGCAGTAGGCCGTGCCTGCACAACGAATGTCGGTCAAAAGAAAAAGGAATAGCTGCTTGCTTCTTGAGTGGTTCAACCGGCTGCACACGTTCACCGTTAGGTGTATGAGTCTACCACAAAGTATCACTTTCAGTTGTAAGGATACTTTCAACAAACTTTCTTACAATTCTATCTCGAACGAATGTCGATGTAGACCCCAATACCCCAATACGCCCATATGGGCAAATTTAAAGAGGAACTATAGCTTTGTTTGCTCTTAAGCCCATCAAAAAGAGGTTGGCCATAAGGTAGATTGAATACGAAAGAGACATTGAGGCTGATGATGATGCTTACTGTTCCTTAGCCGTTCCTTTCGTTCCATTGCGAAAGATCGTATGTGTTGATGCCTTCGGCCGTTCTGCACTGTCATCGTTCTGTTTCCTTTCTAACGCTCAATACTGAACGAATTCAGATTACCGAATTCAGATACCGAACTACCGAATTCCGAATTCAAATTACCGCTCAATACCGAATTCAGATTCTCTTCAGCTTCCGCGCGGCAGATTTGCATCCTTTAGAGTTACTTCACCGACCTTTGATGAACGATGCCTCGTCCTCCGGGAGGGTCTTTATGAAAACGCATGCGTTTGCGAAGCATATTCAGATATTCTTTACTAAAACTTCCAATGTTAGAATAATTTTTGTCGACTGTCTGGAGCTTCTCTCGGAGGCTTGTTTTCAATGTTATCGTTTCGTCACGATGAGCCCATATTGTCCCTAGAACTGCAACAATGTGCAGCACGTTGATCGTTCTCATCAGTTTGCTTGTTCATGAAGGAAGAATTGGAAATAAATCGCATAAGATCATTTTTACTGATGAAAGAATTTGCCTCAAATCATGCGCGACAAGCTTCATGTACTGATTCTTCGGTTTCGATTAGTTCAAATGTTTTTTGCAATTTGCTCTGCCCATCTCAAGTGCATTGCGAAACATTATGGTAAACAGAAACGGTGAAGAAACAGCAGCGAAGAACGCTTGACGAAAACCATGAACAATTGTAATTCGTGTTCGGAATTGGCTATTTTGGATGCTTGACCTATAAGGATCATGAGACATCCAGTCTTAGTCACCCAAAGCTACATGAACGAATGCGTTCTCGTTATCCCCAACTAATATGAATTTTGTTTGATGGAAACGCAGTGGATTGCCAACGGGATTAGGTAAGAGAATCATTCCGAAAAAAACTGTCGCCTGGAGATTTTCTTGGCGGATAACATGCGCTTGCGTTGTATGTGCGATTCGTAGTTTTGTGGTTCGTTGAGTTCCGGAAAAAAAGGCCGTTGTGGAGTACATGTGACTAGTGGCTTTGCCGGTCCCAAACGTCCGTTCTTAAGTTGCGCTGTCAACAAACAAGACGAAATCGTTCGCTAAACCTGGTAGCTTTGTTTCTCACAGCCACCTAAACTGTGATCTCTTTGGGGGGAGAAGAATAACCGACATCTCGAAAGGCATCAGGGCTTGTTCCTCATCCACGAGTTCATCATCCAAATTAACGCCAGCATTTCCGAGATTCCAAAGATCCGACACCGACAAGCGAAGCGCCTCAACGAGAACTGTGTTTGTTTGGACGTTTTCGTTGTTGCGATCAATCACTTGCACCCGTCCACACTATAATCATGTATGGCGAATCCACATTTGAGGTGTCTCACACCAACCAACAGTCCAGGAAAGAAATGAAATCTGCATCTATCAGGAAATCTGGCAGTGCGAACTTTAAGGGCGAGTGGCAGTGCATCGCCTATGTTATTCCACTGCGAAGCTATCTTGGTGTTGTCAATTTCTGCTTGCAAAAGCTATCTATCGGTTACTTGCGGTAATATGAAAGCTATGATTAAATGGCCGTGACAGTATGCGGTTGCGCCATTTCCGATTCCTTTTATATTCATTCACCTCGTCTTCACTTGTCTTGGTGAGGCCAACCCTTCCAACTAATTTCTCGGTGATGAAAAACAACTGCTTTGATTTAGCAATGCCTTTACTTTGAAAACAGTGCTTTGATTTAGCAATGCCTTTACTTTGAACACAGTGCTTTGATTTAGCAATGCCTTTACTTTGAACACAGTGCTTTGATTTAGCAATGCCTTTACTTTGAACACACTTTCAGATGGCATACGATTAAAAGCTAGTGACAGCTTCCACAGCAGAAAAGATGCATAATTCAACAGAAGTATTGTCGAACATAACACTTCCACTGAAAGCAATTTTAATTCGTTCATGTGGTACACCTCTTTTCTACATTCGCATTAAAAACAGAACGTTTGACACTAGGTCGATGTGTTCTGAGGTCTATTATACATAACTCCGTTCTGCGGTGTATCGATAAGGACTATTTTTGTCGACAAAAATTTCCGATAAAAAATATGGAAGTTGTACGGCTCTGAGGCGTCGTTATCTGATTGTTCGTAGTGGGCAAAGAGTTCTGTTGGAATCGATGCTTGGAATACGTAAGACTGATATTGTAGACTGTAATGGTTGTGCGGAGGCCAGCAGACGAGCAATATCAAGAAATAGAATTTCGTCAATTTTTTGTTGTTAAGGCAGGTATGCGTCTTTTTTCTTGGTGAACAAGAAGACTTATTTCTGTTGGCAACTGTTCTTCAATATCAAACAACGCATGCGAATTCTCAATTGATTGTTCCTCGGGCTAGCCCTTAAGACGGCTGAACAATAAAGCTCGCTTTTTAAGCTTTTTGAGATCAGTCTGTTGATCAACAGCGGCACAAAAGATTGCCTAAAATTCTTCCCGCTTTAGAGTCTTAGCGCGAAAAACTGCAAGTTCCATTTTTGATAGGGAAATTTGCGGTCTTGCTATTGGAGGAACAGCATTTGACTGCGATGGTTCAAAAGTATTAGTAGACAAAAATGCAACTCTCACAGATGGTGTATTTATCATGCGGGATGGCAACTGTATATTTGTTAGTTGTGTAGCCGGGGGACTTTGTAAGGGACTCAGTACTGGTCGTCGTGCATTTGCTTCGTGATCCTCGACCGAAAAATTCAGCTTCCAAATTTCAAAATGAATCAAATCAATAGTAGCACAGAGTCCGCCTGGATCGTTATGCATCGCTTTAAGTCTTGCATTCCTCCTGCAACAAAACCCTTCGGATCCATAGAAGTCAATTGTTTAACCAAATTTTTGCACTCAACGTAGAGCTGTTGAAGATGAGATAACCTTTGCTAGCAAACACTTCGTTTTCCCTTTTTTTCTGATTCCCTATTTTAAAATTTTGCATTCGACGGCACCAACTGCTTGCCCATCCAGAAGGGACTGTAAAGTCGTTATCTCACTGAGAAAAACATTGCAAGCTTCAGTCTCTCTAAGGGCTACCAAAGGGCAATGCGCTGAACATGGGGCTTTTGTCTTTTGTGAGTGAAGGGGGGAGAGGGAGGGGGAATTAGGTTTCGGTAAGGAAATGAGTTTTTGTTATGAACCGCAGTCATACAGAGATTCGGATTCCAGTAAGGAAAGAAGCGGCTGATATACATATCAGGTCAAACATTGTGAAAAAGGGAGTTTTTCGAAAACAAACAGGCTTAAGTCTTGTTATGAAAGACATAATACACCGGCGGTTGAGTTCGAATAAGTAGCACGTGCTTTGGTTAACTAGGACACACAGGCTTAATGAAAAAGGCTTCAACTTGAGTTAACTTCCAGTAAGAAACACATGCTCACACTCATTTGTGAAATAGAGACTTATGTTAAGTGATGCAACAGAAGTTCAAGTTTCAGTGGAATGCAGAGGCTTATCTTTATCTACGAAACAGCGGACTTTTTAAAACAAAAATATGTTTATTTGCCACCAGCGGCGATCATCAGTGACCGGATGTCACCGACTAAGGAAGGTCAAGACGCGCCATCAAAGGTTTGTCCATCTGGCGCATACCCGTTCTGCAAGTTGTATATGCACGGTTTTCGTTGCCTTTTAGGAAGTTAAGAAGGGATTCAATTAGATCTTCGAAAAAAAGCAGTAGATTTCTTACGTTTCATTGTTTCCATCCGCGCCACTTTAGCCAATAATTATTGCCGATCTCGTAATGTCGCGAAATAATCGGGCGGTCACCCCAGCCGTCACTCATTTGCGTTAGCCCAGTGCTAGCACGCTTACCTGAGCGATTCCGCTTCTTACCAGATGAAATGCCTCGAGTAGTTCGAAAAAATGCCATCCTTCATTCATTCAACTTCGTGGATGCCCTTTATCATTGTGAAAATATGCTGTCGCTTCATCCATTTAAAAAGAAGGGGCTAAAACAAACCAACAGTTGCAAACCGCCGCCTTCTTTGAGATATTCAGCATGGAGTTTTGGAAGAATTTTTTGTAATGCAAAACCATGCAAGCCCATCGCCCTCCCCTCTCCCCTTGATTTCCTCGTTCCAGTGAATCACCAATATTTGGACGACATTTTGTTGGTCACGATTTTGGGATCATAAATAGTTTCGTAGTTTGAAAACAGTCCTCAAGCTTTGAGTAACTCGCAAATGCTAAAAGCCATAGGCACCGAAAATCCCACATTTCAGACGGTTCCTTCGAAATTTTTTCCGGAACGTTCAATTCCTGCTTGGTCACGCCTGAGAACTTCCACCATTCGCAAACAAATTCCGCCCGCCCCTTTTCCTAGCTTGCCGACTGAATGGGGAGAAAGTACGACATAGGAAGGATGCCCATATCTGAAGCAAACATCTTGCGCGTTTTAATCGTGTTTACAATCACCATTCTCCTGTACCTTTCGGTGCGTGGATTCGACAGACTGGTGCTGAGGTCTTCTGTGATTGTCTATTTTGACATATTCTGCAAGAATTGGACTAATTTTTAATAAACTTACTCCGTACGATAGTTTCCTTACGCAATGATTTTTTGACTTCCTTTCAGGTGGAAGATTTATTCTCTCACAGCTTAACGACGATTAATCTTTTTGATGTGCGGCGTTAATCTCCTCAAACAAAGCATCAACGCATTGAAACCTGAAGTTGCCGTAAACTTCAGTTGGATGGTAGATGTCAACCTTCCGGCATATGAAATTTTTTCCAGTCATACTTCTGCAGTTTGTAGAAGGTGAAATCCTAAGGTGACAGGGAAAAATGAAAGGTGCGAAATTTGGTGGCAGTAGCGAGGTTGCACAAAAACAATTTTTTGGAGTCGATGAGGGTACCTAAAAACGCGCGCAGCTTTTGTCAAGAGACACGCTTATTATCATTCGAGCTGCAATAATAACTGAACTTACGACATTCAGTACTCGGACAACAAATGGTGCCCAACTCTGACTAACTTCCTATCGCCCTCACCAAGTTCCTTTCTCCATTCCACAGCAATCCATCGTTCTCAGAAACGACCCAATACTTCTATTTCTCGACTTCACCTCAAAGATGGTATGAAAGAACAACTAACGTCCCTCACGGTATCGTCTAATAACAATTAGTACATGCCGGTAGCCGGACTTCCGGACGGGATTATCGATTATTATCTATGACTCCTACATTCGGAAACATGCTCTCACCACGTAATCATATTCAATTATATTTGATACGACTCCGCGTACTTGGACTGATTCTTTTCAAAAAACACAAACCCAAATGTTGCATTACTTAGCCGTACACCCCATCTGCAATACGTTTCCATGAATACAGCAATGTAGAAGTCAAGATCGACGAACTGCTTTATTTCTAAAATACTTCCGCAGCAACCAAACGGCTGGCTTCCATCGCCACAAGCGAGGCGCCATCCTATGTTACACCCATCCGTATATAACATAAGTGGTAGTAATGCTGACAACATCACGCGAACACTGAAATCCCATCTCGCCTCTCATCTCAAAATTCCCAGCTCCCATGTTCCCGATCCAAGCTCTCCTCAACCGCACTTCTATGGAACTCAGAAGCCGGACAAACCTAACAGTCACATCAAATGAAAACGTTACGCACAGACTTGAGTCGTGAATGCTATCGTCACCTCAAAAACCGGCCATCGACAAATGCTGCCATCCGGCGGCTCACGCACACCTCATACTTGCCATTTTCGCCAGCATTCCTCTTACAAATGCTTCCGCATCAATAAATCCATAGCCGCCGCCAGATCTCTAGCTCAACAGATATTCCTGTTTCAACGTTCTCCACAGTGCTGGCTCACTGACGACAAAAGCGCAAGCCTGAATCCAAAACAACAGCAGACATGCACTTCCAGTGCGAAGAAGCGATCAAGCAGCTCAGCTGAGCACGCCTGCACAGTGTTCTGAGGGAATGATGACATTTGCGGCAAAAACCAGACGGTGTACTTTGCATTTCCTTAAACGCT
>JPKZ01000642.1:55521-69561 GCA_000803305.1 Toxocara canis
CCATTACCATACCAGAAGGCTTCCTAAAATATCTACATTAGGCAAACGAGGAAGAAAGATCCTTAACGCTTTCGTCAGAAGTTTGCGGTCAAAGTGAAAATCTTTCCTTTACAATCTAATCGAAATTTCCCTGTTTCTTCCTAAAGCTCATTTTTGTCTAGCTCTCATCAATATTAGAACCAATAGCTCCTCCTCTATTACATAACCATGCATATCCAGCAGTAGTGGCATGGTTATAATCATGAAAAAAAAAACTAGCCAAGCAACTCAATTGCACGTGATGATACACTAAAAAAAGGTTCGCGAAAGACTGAAAAGGTGAGAATGAAGGGGTGGCGAATAATGGACAAGCACAGTTTTCGCCAGAGACAAAAAATAAATCATTTCTAAACCGTTTCCATCACTGCCCGACGACACATATCGCTAACAATCATAAATAAAAATAAAACTGCTAGTAAGCCGGTATGATGAAGCCAAGGTTCAGTGTTAACGGTCAAATAGTGAGGACAGAAAGGGGTATAGGACGATCAAATAGTGATGATGTGATTTTCACTGACCACACGTATCAGGGGTTTTTTTAAAGTTATTTTCCAAATTTTCCAAACTATACAAACCTTCCCTTCTTATATACTTCGGCAGGACACCTCTGCGTGGTACTTGTCACAACATGTACATTGTAAAAAAAAACCCACAATTTTGTTAATGTATGCTTGCCAAGACTTGTCGAAGAAGTGCAACACTCATGTTTCCCACTCCCCTCCCCCTCCCCTCCCTCCTCCCCCACTCTCTCTTTCTCCTCCTACTTCGTCCCAACAGTCTAAGTTTATTTGAACCTTCTCTACATTAGTTTTTGCGTAAATTATGCTTGTCCGAATACTACCAACATCGAGGACACCTCTCGTATAGGTAAGTACATCTACAGGCCGTTTATTTTCGGGGCTCGATTCGAGTCAAGCCTAAACGCCTACCTTAATTGGCGAATTACAAAGGCGGCCCAGCATTGGCGGAAAAGAAAACGGCGATGTGGTCGGCCGCGTCGACCTGCAGCCACAGTGAGCGTACGAATGCTGCTGAAGCAATTCGCTGTCGTATATGCTGAGTGCGCAAGCAAGTACAAAGCGTATTTTGGTGGTGATGTTCAGGCTCACTTAGTTCCCTTTTTGCGTGCGCTTCACTTAATTTTTTTTCATAGCGATCAGGAACCGTACGCCGTACGCATACCCTCCTAATGGCATATGCCCCCCTCTATGAATTCCGTTGTACGGAAAACAACAACATCAACTCGCTTATCCCGTCATATAGAGCGTGTTGCGTTGGCAGGTAGATGTTATCGGTTCTTTTACCATAGCAGAAAACATGTCAGCATATAGTTGATCGAGTCTATTCGCGCAGTTCCAATGAAACACACAAAAATATCATGTCCGTTTATCGTAATCGCTTTGCGCACCCTCCCCCTCCCCTTCCCCTCTCCCTTTTTCCCTGATTACGATATAAACGTGCACTTACTAAAATGCGTACCCCAACGATAAATACGTGCGTTTTAACGCAATTAAAACAACTTATGGAAAACTGCAAGAATGGAAAATATTCACTGCATGTACACACAATTAACGTGGCACCTATACAGATCAGTTACTATAAACAGAAAGATATCTATTATACTCGCTCCAAAATCTTTACACCGGTGGTCCTATCCCGTTGTTTTTATTAACACATGTAAGTTACCCACTGGAGAAGTCCGATCATTCCCCATACACTGATTTAGATCAGATTGCATTGCAATTTGCTTACATGCAATATTTTGCATCTTCATCACTACGATAGACATTTTGACCAAATTCGTAAACTCTATCGTGCACATATACATAAAAGATGAAACATCAACACCGGATATAAAAGGATGGAGCAGCGAATAGGTGTTTTCTAAAAGCATATTTAATGAATGGTATATGTTATTATCTAGTTACCTAGTAGGTCATAAATGTTTACAATGTTGTAACAATCATTTGGAATTGAAACTGCATTAAATCAACAGCGTAAAATTCCTAGTGTACTTGGGCGTGTACGTAACGTTTTTTGTTCGGTAGGGCTTTTCTGTACAATTGCGGCAGCGTAGAAAAGCGCCAAAATGGTTACGGTTTACTGTGTGAATTACTTTTCGGGAAAATGATTGTTTCTCTTTTTTGGGGGGGGGGGGGGGGGGGGGGGGGGGGGGGGAGGAGGACACAAAATTTTGCAGTGCGGAGAAGTATATAACATGAATCACATATTTAAATTTTAGTCACCAAAATGTAGATGTAATAAAACAACCGTGTAGAGGTTCTGATGTCTTAACTATGTGACAACAGAATTTAGGAAATCATTCAAAACCAGGAATTGTAAAGTGAGCGAATAAAGTAGAAATTTTGAGTAGAAATTTTTGTTGAGTAAATATTCGATTCATTTACACGTCACTCACTATGCGATAACATATAACGCTTAAAGGGTATGCGTACGACAAAGCAAATGCTAAAACAGGTTTTTTTTTTTAGCTGTATCGATAAAATAGATGAAATGCAGCAAGCTGAAGCATTTATCGATGGAGACGTTCAAATATTTACTTCCGACTGATTCAGACAATTAACGACCGTTCATGAAAAGCATTTAACACAACCTTGCTAATACAATATGCGTTGCAAACACACAAACAAACACACACATATCGCTTACCATTATATCGGTTGTGTATTTGACCGTAAAGCTCGTTTGAGCAAAAATACGATGAGTTGTTATCGTCTAGAAAAAAAAAGACGAATAATTTTTCTTAAAATATCCTTAAAAATTTGCATAGGACTCCCATTAAGCTAAACGAATGATACAGGTAGAGGAATATTGGTATATTCATATATGGTAAGCAACTTGTATGCACATATATATCATAAAAATTTCTACGTAAAAAAAAACATTTTAGAGCGTAACATTTGTTTTTAGATTATATTGTCGGCTCTCAACAAATAATTTTTCTTAAAATTTTTAAAAAAAAAATTCGCAATGCAAAACACTATGCAGATTGCAATAATGATGTCATCATAGTCATTTGCTGGAGTTGTTATTTTTCAAAGCAGACAAGCAATAAGAAATACATTCCTTTACTCGATTCGTAGGTGTTAGTTAGCTGTATCAAGAATGTCAACAAAAGGACGCACCTAAGAATGTTAAGGGCGATCCCCTTCTCATCTCATGTTTCTGCTCGACTAATGGCTTGCTTACTAAGCTGAACAGTCCTTATTTACATGATAGTAAAGAAAAGCAGCTTTGTTATGTGTCCAACTGTTCTTAGCATACTTATGAATCCCGAACTGCGGGAAGGAATCGAACAAACACAGAGTCTTGACGCTACAATTAGGCGAAAGATTGCTTTTAAGTAACGTTTACTACGCATCACATAAATTAGCTAAGTTCTTTTTCTTTATTACAAGTAACATCGTAGAGAATAATATAGAATACTTTCTGTTTTCTCTATTAAGAGTTGAATACATCGTTGATCGCATTAGAAAAAGGGGTTTTATGGAAATGTTCTGAATGCATGTTTGTATCTAATAAGTACAGCTAAGTTCATAAAATAAACGTTCAAACACATAGCAAACAGTATTACGCTATCCTTTGCGCTAAGAGCTTCTAGATGATATGATAAAGTAATGCCATTCTTATTCATTTCGTTTTCTTAACTTATATGTCACGCTCTTCTCTCTCAATNGCATTTTTATGCAATTAGAAATCTAAAAGGAAATTTGAAATGCACTAAACGTTCGTAAAAAATGTTTACCTTAAAAAACATATATTTTCCTGGATAGTTATTGCATAGGAAATTTTACATCTTTCCGTTGACTTTTTCTACATGAACACTCAAAATGTTGAAAAATTTCAAAAATTCCTTCAAAAAAACGATAAAAATGATTGAAATTTTCATCGATCTAATTGTGCGTAATTCAGCTGCGCAATAAAGAGCATTTAAAACGATTTTCGCAGCACGGGCATAGTTTTTATATGTTATCATCGCAAACATGTTTGCCTACTATATTTCTTACTAGTTTACTCTAAATCTCATTATTATGTGCTACCGTCAAAATGTTGAAAAATTTCAAAAATTCCTTCAAAAAAAAAACGATAAAAATGATTGAAATTTTCATTGATCTAATTGTGTGTAATTCAGCTGCGCAATAAAGAGCATTTAAAACGATTTTCGCAGCACGGGCATAGTTTTTATATGTTATCATCGCAAACATGTTTGCCTACTATATTTCCTACTAGTTTACTCTAAATCCCATTATTATGTGCTACTGGATTTCGTTGAAAGTGCAACAACAATCTGCTTTTTCAGTACTGTTGAGGGGAAAACGATAGCCTCGTATTCAAATGTACTCCTCAAATCTTTCATCAAAAATATTTTTCCATTTTTCAACCTCTTACAAGGTCATCATCCATTCAAGAGTCTACTTAAGTTCAACGCGAATAAGCTGTACTGTTACTATATTTCCCAAGAGACACTATTTATAAAATTCCATGCGCCCCTTTTTTTTCACAAAAGACTGAAGAAGGTACACCGTTTCGAACGCTTATCTTTCCTATGCTTAGTGGTAAATAAAAATTTCAGGCTTATTGCCTACTAAATAAATTCGTTCATTCATATATCATGCCAGATTCAATCAGTCGAATTTCATCAGAATCTTCTCATAAAACTAAAGACGCTGAAGCAGTTATATAAAGTTATATAAAGTTAGGCAGTTATATAAAGCGAATACGATGGGCAAATCAGTATCAGCTGATGCGAGCAATTAGTTGGACGCTTGAATGACTAGAAGGTCACAACTGGTTATCGAATTTCAATTGTGCAATGCGATCGCTGTTCACCACGTCTATAAAATTATCGCTCACACAATTGAAGTCAAGCCTGTTTGTTCAATAAAATCTTCATACCACCCACTACTGTAGTGTATTTGATGTATCAGTAAGGCTTGATAATTAATTTTCGTTTTAGGACCATAATTAGTTTTGCTAAGAATCCATTGCTCATCCTCCACCTATGTATGCTTATATAATGTGCAAGTCTACCTATATCATCTTTTTACATATAGCCGTTCATCTCTATTATCCAGTACGATAGACCGTCTCTTATCGTTTTCATCCGTACAGTGATAGAGCTCTCCGTTAATACCACCCACACATTTAAAGGTGCTTTTCGAACTAACGAAGGAGAAGGAACGAGATGCAATATGATGACGATACTCTTTCATAGTTTTGATCGAGCAGCTGCTAGGTAAGTGAACTCAACTAGCGTTTAGAGAATGATTAGGCGAAATGAATGGGAACGAAAATAGGATGTTCGTTTTTGCGAATGAATAGTTTCTAGTACACTGAAGATATCGTTGCGTTTGATAGTTTTTTCTTTTTTTTTGCCAATGAACGATGAAAATTTCTTTGACAGTGCAGCAAATTCGATTGGAAAATTTGCATTTCTTTTTGAAAAATTTGCATAATTTTTTAAAAAAGATAATAACAATTGAGACAATTGATGATGTCATCTCAAAGCTGTTCCTTTGTTGCATCAAAAATTCAAAAAGTTTCCTCCAACTAAGTAGAGCAGATCTATAAGAAGACACACAAAAAAATAAATAATCTTCACGTATAAAGAAGATTAAAAATACGAAAAAAAAAAACACCTATACAATGATCATTTGGTTGCGTTTTGAGAAACGATTAAAATGAACATCGGCATTACCAATAATTATCGACTAGGCTACTTTACTATTTTAGATGATTACAACGAAACTGGCTACAATTTTAGTCCTAATAAGACTCGACTCTTTTTTATATCAACTGAATTTGATTACTAAAAGCACTTGGCATTGCTAAAATGCATCAATTTTAATGAATGTGACGCTTGAACGCTCGCAATGACACAAATGCAATAGCGCTCAGTATACTCTCTTCAATTTCCCATAAATCTCACGAAAATGTTCAACTATAAATGCTAACTAGCTATAAATGCCTCCTCAAGCCAACCAATTTTATTCTGATACTTCCCTAAATTGAATTCAACAAAACAACAAAATGTGCTCGACGTTTTGCAAATACCCGAATGGAGATGAGTCACCTAAATGTCACCTAAATTTGACGTAAAGTGAAAATAAATTGTCCAAATTTTGGCCGACCCAATGCAGACAGATATTTTCGATATAATAAACTAAGTTAAGTAAAATTAAATAAGAATTGATCTCAGTTTTTTGACGAAAAGTCCCTTCAAATAAACATTGAAAAGCACATTTTCATACGTTTTTACAAACTTTCTAACACAATTTTGACGTCATTTTTTAAAAAAAAAAAGGCATGTATGCTATTCACTTTGATTGTTTTAGTTTAGGGATTAAAAATCGATTCGATCATTTGAGCGATTTGCTCAACGTTTTTGAAAGTTGATTTCTTTCAACGATCGATAACGCAATCTTCTCTTATGCAGTTTGTGATGTTTATTCAGTTCATTGAAATGCACTTGATTTTCTTTCAACATTATTTCAAAACTTAGTGTAATTCAAAACAAAAAGGTTTTTTTTTTGAAAAAGCGACGTTTGTTGCCTCAAGTAATTATTTTTTAAGTAAGACGTTTAACTCATCTATTTCAAAGCATTCGCTTCCCTTCCATCATACCCGACGAATCATATGAACAGATTTAACAAATTAACTTGCGACTCATTCAAAAAAGCGACCGACAAGAAAAGGCTGGCTCACTAAGAACACAATCAATCCTCAGCAGCTGAATTGCAGAACCCTTCAAATAAGCGAAGAATCCATAGAGACTAAAAATTGGTCAGTGTTCTGTGTCGCACTCCCTACCATGAGTGCATTAAAATAAATGAAATTACGTTGTCTTCTCGGCAACATTACTTCTGTATTTCGGCACATTTCAAAAATGTTTGTGGTCTTTGCAAGATTTAACGGTAAAAATCAGAGTTTCATAATTACTGAATTAATCATATTGTTTGTTAAACAACACACTGATTTCCATATTTGGATAAGTGAAGCACTAAAAGCACTAACATAGCAAACGCAAATGCGAGAGTTGGATCGATGCAGAATGAGTGAGAGAAGAGATATTGGAGATGCCAGTAGAGTATTTTTGAAAAATTTCTATTCAAAAATTAAATTTTTCACATTTTCAAGTAAATTTTGGCATCTTTTGTGCCATCGAATTCTTTTCTTAATGAAAAGCAAATAGTCTGTGAAATTCACACCGAATTTTATGCCTCAAAATTTCGTCCTCTTAAAAAATTTCTGTGAAATCATTTTGACGGTCACTCGAATGTCGGATGCAATAAATGCCTTAAAAACAAACACAAAACCGGAATAGCGTAAGTACAGAGGGATTATGACTTTCAGCGCGACAATCATAGTCGTTACTTAAAAACATGGCATTCTATGAACGGATGACACATCAGCAACTACGCGCACATCATTCACTCGGTGAATTTTTTTTGTTGCAGCTAATATTAATTGAATGATATTTCAAGCGATCACAAGCAATGCTTAAGTGAACGTCTCCTCATCAATTTTGAAAATTTCCTACACAAAAAAACTCATATTTTCGGGTAAATATCGAGATTACTTTTTCGCTTCAACAATACTAAATAAAGTTCGTTTTATAATGTGATCCGAAATGATCACACTAGGCACAACAGTATCAAAGGATACTCTCAAACGATTTCTCGCATATAGAACAGAAATTTTCTCGTCGAATCTACGGATACATTATTTAAACGTTTTTATTGAGTTTAGCATTAAACGAATATCACTATTTTTTCATACTATAAGTTCCCATAAAAAAGCTTTTGTCAAGCTCGTTAAGAGTTTAAACCGTTAAAAAATGAATTATATGCGGTCTGTTTTAAGAAATAATTATTAAATAATCACTTAATGGCCTAATAGTGCATCAAACAATTTTTTTTTAAAAATGAAAAAATTCGTGATTTGTATGCGAGAAAATTTAATTGAATGCACAACTACGGACTAAAACTATTTTCATAATGCTACTATATATAGCACATCAATTTAACGCAGGTTTTAACAGCCGTTTATCCAGTTGATCTTTTTCAGCTCATTTTGTTAATAACGGTGAAATATGTGCCAACATTCAATAGTAGTTTCGTCTTGAAAAAGAAACTGATAATCGAACGAATACGGAACAATAAGTTAGAAAACACGCCGATGAGCGGATACGATAAGCGCTTTTATTAAATTCTACTTGGAACAATTCAATTAAAAATCCGAAAACCAAATGAATCACAATCCTAATTAAATAAATATAGTCGTCTATATTTATGTAATTAGGAGAGTTGTCTATCATAGACCACAATTGCCTAATTACACATAAATAGAGTTGTCGCTCGACCAGTGATCAAACAATTCTGCAGTGTTCAATAATGGTGGTGGTCAGACGAGATCGGAACGTATAGCCTTTTGATGTTCATTTTCTGGAAAATTTCGTAATCGTTTCCTCAAAATGCTCAATTTCCCATGCGAAAATTCACATTCGGAATTATATTTGACATGTTTTGCCCTTTTAAACTTTTAAAGTTCCGCATCGAACGGGCAAAAAATTTGTTTTAGGAAATGAAAACTTCCCTTACTTTACTTCTTCGCCTGATTTACGCTATAATTTATCAAAATTTGCAGGAACTTCTGGCAAAAAAAATTGGACTATTATTGTGCTTTCGCTTCAGCAAAAAAAAGTCTAAAAAATAAATCAGCACTGAACAATGCGATATTAAGTCAGATATTTTAATAAGAATTCGACATCTGTTACACTTACTTGTCGCCCCATAGAAACTGAAAGGTAGTGAAAGAAAGAGAGATGTTAAAAAACGTCTTTTTTTTCTAAAAAAGTCATTTGATAGCTTCGAAGCTGTCAATTTTTCTACTCGATGAAAGTTTTTGCAAAATTTGAAAAAAAAATCGTTTTTTTTTTCGGAGAAGCTACTCGAATAAAAACATGACATTTTCGGCGTATTGGTACCGTTGAAGTTCAACTACTTCTCGTTAAGTGAGCTGGCTACAGCAATCCTTGGGTACGCGGCTTTTTTTGGGTCATGGACCACAATTGCAACCGGCCTACTCCTTCGCGTGAAGTGTGGAAGGGAACTAGTTTTCTTGGATCACGGTTATGGTTAGCAGCCCAGAACGGTTACTCAATGACTTAGAAAGTTGAACTTCTTTTAGGGAAACTGTAAGGGCAACACTGACATACCACTTGTCGAAGGTTCGAGAAAATGGATGAAACTGAGAAGTTGTTCGCTGACATCCCCTTCAAATTGATTGCCTCAAGTCGATGCACCACGATAAGTGGAATAAAGTGAAGTGAGCGGATCCGAAACGAAGACGATTTTTCAATGTCTTTTAACACACTTTCCAAATGAGTATATTTCACCTGCAAGTAAGAGTTGCCACAAAAAATTTATTTACTTTTTTTTAGCAAAAAAAGTGAGTAAACTTTTTTCAAATTTAATTACGCTTTTCTCAATAAACACAATAGCGCCATCAATAATACATTTTGCAAAATAATCAAAACGTACAAAAAAAAAAACCGAGGTGATTATGCTTAGAATTAAAATTAATCAGAAGACATTAGAAGCGAAGCACTACGGCAATGGCTGTGCAATTGATATATAATGATTGTATAGTTGATAAGAAAAAAATACAACGCGGCCTATAACGTACGCTTTAACAGTCTGCTAGCATATCGTCGTCAATTGTTATCCCTCACGAAGCGACGTAACACATAACACAGAAATGTGTTATAAAACATGCATTGGCATCTTCTCCCTCTACGCCCCTTCCCACCCCCGCAATATTCGACGGATTTTTACCTGTTACGTCTTTCTCGTCAAATTTTGTGAACAATTTAATATTTCGGCTTAAATTTTTTTCCTCACTAATATTGAATGAAAACCTTACGAGCATTCTGCATAAGCTCTGAACATGAGAAATCATGCGCAAACGATTGTATATCGGTGGTGGCTGAAAATATGACCGTTTGAAAGAAGCAAAAAATACGATGATAATTTCACATTTGTCTGTGAGTTTTAAATTGTTCTAAATTTCGGTCTTTTTTTGGCAGGTTCGCCAAATTTTCACTTCTTTCCAACGTCTGTTTGCAAGCGATTTTGAGCTTTTCCTCGAAAGTGCCACTCACATCCTCCGACCTCCCTAATTGACTGCGATGCGAGAGCACCAGTTTACAAATAGATTATCACACATTTGCGACAACTGGATTCCCGATGGGATACGAAGTTGTGCAACATATTCAATCTTAACTTCTGAAGCGCAACATTAGAGATTTAGTTGGTGGGTCTCATGTCAGTGACTCTAAAAAAAACGTAACTTCGCGCTCCGTAAATTTTCATGCAAAACTTGGCAATGACAATCTCATATGAGCACATATGAACTTCGATGGTCTTATTGTAAGATGTAATGATGCCGGTGGGATTCAAGTAGGGTCGAGCTGTCAGGCGTACAAAGGTCTTATCTTTGATACGAATCACATTTAGCTATAAAATGAAACGTACAGAAGTCAACCCAGTTGCAATCGATTAATGATGGTCACGACGATTAAGGAAACCGAATACCTTATAGATTTGTGAGTTTCGAAGTTCATTAAGCTATTTTGCATATGTCATGCATAATTTGCATAGACGGAGAAAATCTCAAAACGGCAGAAAGTTCTTTATACTTCGGTTGTGTTCTCAGTAAGTAAAAACGAGAGCTATTCGAACCATGTGCACGAAAGGATCATCACAGCAAATGCAACGTTTCACCTCATAAAAAGAAATCCATGGAGTATCCGAATTAAGCAAAAGGGGACACACATCAAATGGCCATCTTTCTCATATTAATGCATGAATCATATGCGTGGTCGACGGAGAGGTAAGGACTGGAAGCAGAGAGGAAACGGTGCTGATACGCATACAGATTCTCGATAAGTTGGAACGACCGCCTAAAGCCTCACATGTCGAAACTTGCAAGGAATTTTCGGGAAGAAAGAATTCCCATTTTCGGTATCTCTCTTCAGGCGCATTGAAAATTCTCTTGCGAACGTCCTACCTTACCCCGTCGCCTAAAATATTTTTCTGACAGTTCGCTGACTTGCAATTGAGTAGAATAGCTATAAAAAGTGAGAGTAAGATTACAGGTTATGCAAATTAGAAAATAACAGATTACAGACTATAGGATAGCTTGACCGAAAATAACTTGTAAGTGTTTGAGAAGGCATTTGTTACATAGGAATATACTCGAACAACTGCAGACCGGACCCGGTTTTTGAATTAATCGCCCAAAGGTAAGCCGAATACGCGCATATCGGAGAGTGAATTACTAAGTCATGTACAAAACGCGCGAACTCCGTGTGATAAATACGTATATAGCTCGATGCAAATTGCTCTCCCATGCTCACGCACCTTTCTGTTTACACTTCCTCTCCCCTCCGCCCTATCAGAATTTTTCTGATGGCTAAGTGAACTGCAAATGAGAGGAATAGATGAAGAAACTGGGAATTGTATTATAGAATGCTTAACAGTGTATTTAGAACGATCTTTCTATCGGTGAGCTCAACATAGGTAAAACAAGCTGTTCCTTTCGACGACTACGCTCAAGCGAGCTACTCATAGCAGATCTTTTTTCAAAGGCTCCTCTCTTTTAAGAAGCAGACCTCGGAAAGGCAACGTTAGCAGATCCGATCGATCCTCCTGAAGGCATGCAGATATTTTAACAAATGGTTTGGGCTATGTAGGGGCCATATTTGGTTGAACGTTCTCCTTGATTAAGGGACGATCGCAAACTCTGTTAAGGCTAGAAGGCTAGTAAATAAACGTTAAGGCTACTTACTAATCGATTTATGATTCGCAAAATATTTCTACTCTTCTCTTTATTGCCATAACTTTCGAAACGACAAACATTTTGATGTCACCTTTTCTATGGCGCATAAACTTATTTTCATGATGTTATATGAGTTTAGTTTCAAATTTTGCGCGTGCCCTTGAGAAAGAGGGAAACGAGAGAATGGAAAGTGCATTCCAATCCCCTCCTTAATAATGAAGAGATAAATTTCTTTAAAAGGATTTTGAATACCGCTCCACATTCAACCCTGCTTGCTTTTCACTCTATTCCTGATCCTCTGATTCACCGTATTCTAACAGTCACCATATCCTGCATAACATATGACAGACCAGAAGGATCATCATCTACCCTCCTCGCTACACCCTTCAACAAATCGCATCGGAAATATGCACTTCCTGAAATGATGAACCCTGTTTACAATCACAACCGGTACATTACAATGATGTGATCAAAAATTTGACCGAACCTTCTACATAGGCCAAAGCTGAAGATCGCTACACTAATGGGGCGCGGGGTCCCTGTAATCTCCGGGTTCTCGGTTCTGAATTCCCTTTGGCCGAACCTTCTAAGATCGCTACACTAATGGGGCGCGGGGTCCCTGTAATCTCCGGGTTCTCGGTTCTGAATTCCACAACCCCTCTGCGACTTTCTTTGGACAGTGGCGTTTTCGGTGTCCCCCTTGTCGGTGTTTTGTTTCCAGCTCTTTCTTGCCCTCGAATGCTAAAAGCGCCTTGTAAGTGGAATAATCGGATAATTTTCCGTATTCCGCCTACCATTCCCTAAGCAACCCCCATTTCCATTTCCAAAATCCTTCATCGCCAACTTCTCGATTCCAAAGCACACTAGCCTATGTCGATGTGCTGGAAGCGTTTCGTCGTTGCTTTGTGCACTTAAGTTCAACGTCAAAGTGGTACGGAAAATCGCATTGCGTCTTTCCACAGGCTTACGCTACGCACAAAATAATTTCGCTTCTATGTTGGTGCGACGCTACTCGACCAAACTTCAAACCAATGACTCATGCAATATATTAAATTCATCAGATTCCGACGATCTATTTCCCTTTTCTTATCGAAAAGACAATCTTGAAGCGTTACGACCGAGCAAAATTGTTGAGCCCCGAATTTTCAAGTTTTAACTTTTATTTACTGAGTGAAAAAAAAGGTGTAGTGTTTTTCTATAGGCGCTCTCTCTCCCTCGCCACCAACCCCAGGTATACTCGAGATTATTTCACTATCGTCTCTCACTAGTTATTTTACTATCAGATTCTGTGTGCTTAAAAATTCAATTTACTAATAGTCATAACTTAAAGATAATAATTACCGCATGCTAATACTGAGTTCCTCATCGTAAATGAGGTTGAAATGAACACCAGGAAGCTAGAAAGACATGCTTCTTTTGCAACAGAGTTTTAAGTAGTGCAAGAAATGCTCCAAAAACCAAAACGAACTGGGCACAAATATTTCTGCTCGGTTCGCGATCACGAAGTTGTCTTCGACGTCGAACAGAATTGTTGAGCGATTTGTTCACAGGATGAATGAGTGATTTGTTTAGTTGTCGTCCATTTTAACGAAAAGTTCGCGTTTGTTCTCTCTAAAATTACTTCCGTCTCATTCAGAAAATCATGTTCCGAAATGTCTCTCATACTTGACGTAGCCTGTAGCGTTCTGCACCGTATGATGAGCTCACACTTCGATCCCGGGAAGTGAACGTGATAGAAATTATTTTATTTCCTGTGGTCCCTACAACTCCTAAAAATCAATGAATCGTCCCCACTTGGAACCTTTCATAATACCATACGCTTTGTTGACCAACATTCATCGCGCAAGCTCCTCTCGTTCCTGAACTGAAATTACCGGACAGACAGACAAGCAGACATGCACACAAACACGTGTATGGTAGTCCCAAAAAGCGCTTTCGATGCAACGAAAAGCGTAGAACTGGAAGTGAGCTGCAGACGCTGAAACAGAAAGTCGATATGAGCAATTCTTCCGTTACACAGTCAAAATGATGCATTTATGAAAAAATAACTATAACATTGAAAAGTAGAGCGGGGCAAGCTGTGCATGCACACTTGACGCTGTTTCGTTCCTCCTCCTACCCCCCCCCCCCCCCCCCCCC
>JPKZ01000642.1:77075-90870 GCA_000803305.1 Toxocara canis
AATAAGGCCCCCGAAAAATCATCACTACAAACTCTCTTGGTTCCAGCGGCACCCCTGCACCACACTAAATGAGGCAACGCAATGCTGTAAACTCGAGGCTCCACACCACACGGCCAGCAAACGCCACAACCACAACACTGCGAGCCTTGTTTCAAAACAACGGATAGATGTTGGAGCGAACAAGGGAGGGTACCAGGATTAATTATCAGGTGGGACGGCATCGCTTGAACACCGACCAGGGGAGAGCGGGGAGGGGAGGGGTCCTTGACATGTTAGTTCAAAGCGAAAGAAAAGCCCTTGAATGAGATATATGCTTGGATTTTTGCGTTTATTAAGGATTAAAGCGCGCAGCACTCCATCACAGCAGTTGCCACAGTGTGGAATTGCTGCTTGTGCCTGTTTCGGCAATTGTTGCACGTATTTCAATTTTCTTTTTTATGGATGCTCAGTTGGACGTGGTCGTGCTGCGTTTTCAATGAGCATCTCTGATTTGATTATGTGTTTCTTTACAAGCGTTCGAGCATGGGAGAGATCCGTGTCCGCTATTCTGAGCGAATGTGCTTCTTCCAGACGCATAGCAGAACCAAAAATTTGTAGTTGAGGGGGTAGCGATTTTTACAATCTCAAAAAATTGGGAACAGGAACGGCCAAAAAAATACAAGTCGGTGCAACGCGTTGTCTTATGCACACTTGTTTCACATTATCCTGTGGCCCCGAAAGGGGGATGACGGGGCGAGCGAGGGGAGGGAAGGCGAGGGTAGGGGAAGTTTAAAATTTCAGTATAAAATTTTGTGGGTAAATCTGAAGAATATCGTCTAGTGCGGTAAGCGCTTGAGAAGAACGAAAGCTCCTTTGGCGAGCTACCAGACAGCATCCGGTGGGTAAACCACAACACGCCTGTTTCTTTCTCCTTTCAAATAAACCCCGTGATGGATACAAGGGCAGAAATCACGATGGGACTGAGTTGCATGTATGCGGAAAAGTGGGCGTTTTGATCTGCTGCACCGTATGTTCCCATGATGATGTCCAGCATTCGTTATCGTTGATTTATACTGATTGTTACGTATGCAACTGCTATTTCTTAACTCATTATGGGTATAGTAATCTACAGGTGTGCAAGGTGTACTATTCTCGTGCGTGCTTGGTCCGGTTTATATTTTGCACCTGTGCGTAGGCTCACCCACTCCTGACGGCCATTTCATTTAGGCTGTTTTGCTGAGATTCGGAGAGACGCGTAAGGATGAGCTAGTGGTGAAATCTGCACATAAGGGTATCCGAGCGCAGGGCGAGATGTACCATGATTGGGTGGATGGCATTGGTGAGGAGTGAATGTCATTTTTTGATTGTGTTGATTTTATTTTGTGGCGCTGCACTTTGGTTTTTGAATTTAAGCATGACGACAATATTTTGCCAAAGATTATTTGCTAATCGAAGTCTTTTAATGGTTTTATTTGTTTTGGGTGCAAACCATACATCCTCCTTCGCAATACACACTACTGATTTGTTAGTTTTTTGTGCTGCATAATAGAGGCATTGCCATATTTTGGAGAATGGTGAAAACAGAAAGTTAGTGTAATCCTGTGCAAGTTTAGTTTTCATGATATGAAGCTGAGAGCACTATGGCAAAATTTTTTGGCTGAGGGGAGGGGTGACATGGTGCAAATGAGTTCTGGTTCATCTAATTTTATCATCGATGGCTGACAGCGGAGTCCATTCACTGCAACTATCTAATGTGTATTACGTTTAGCCTTCCTCAAACCTGGATCGAAGGTTGTCAGTTTGTATGCGTCAACATAATTGTCGCAGAATGTTTTACGTCCGTTTTTAAATTTTTGTTTGTATCACCCCTGCACGGCTTGATTTGTAATTTTTCATTTTAAATTTTCATTTGATAAGGTCTACTGAGGTTTTTTTTTAAATATATATTTAAGTGAACGTTTGAGGTTTCTTTTGATGAGCGGGAAAGTTGGATTTATTTACACGGTTGTGTGCATTTTGTTCGTTTCATGATCATTTCTCTATCGAAAAACGCTTCAGCTTTTTTGCTAATGATTTTGCCATCCTTTTTTGCTAGTGATTTTGCCATCCTTTTTTGCTAGTGATTTTGCCATCCTTTTTTGCTAGTGATTTTTCACGTCTGGTGTTTCTGCCTACTCTACCAGCCGAATGTGCAGTCCGACTGTTGAAAATACGAGGAAGGTTTTTATCCGATTATAAAGGTTATTAAGCGAAACGAGTGGTGGTTTTTTTTTGGAAAGAATCAGTTTCAAAAATTTTCTTGCAGAAGAAATCAAAGAGAATAAGACAAAAAAAAGGTGTAGTGGCAAGATCTAGAACTACATAATAATATTATGTTAAGCGGTGATAATTATATGGGGAAACATTAAGCGGTGATAGTTATATGGGGAAACATTAAGCGGTGATAGTTATATGGGGAAATGTTAAGCGGTGATAGTTATTATGGTCATACAATCGTTACAATTTTGTTGGTAGATTAGAGTAAGTAAAGTTGAGTTTACTGGGACGAAAATTATAATCTGTTTTAACGTCTCTCCGCATTTGTCCGTCTACATCTGTATGCTTCGAAAGCACATATTCACTGCTGATATCTCTTTCTTTAACCATCATAAATGTATCCTCTACATAATACTCCCAAGTGGATACTATAAAGCGATTTATTTCAAAATTCATTGTGAACGAATCCTGAATCATTTAAAGGTGTTTTTCTTTTTGCACTGTTTTATACTTCGACAACTAGCTGCTGTAAGCTGAGGTCCATGTTCGGTCAATTAATCAAAAGGTCAAAGAAACAAAAAAGCAGCAAATAGATAAGCGCAACTAAACGAACATCGTTCAATTCTGTGCAAAAAGTACATTGCTAATGAGCATCGACTGCTCTCCTTACTTGTATCGTTGGCTGCATAACTGAGTCACACAATCTTCTTTTTCCAACCATTTGCAACCAAATATTTGTTAGTGTGGTTGTCAAATTAAACGAGATACAAGTCCACAAAACACTGTTTCTCGAAACTAAAAACACTCAAACAGCTACTGCTCAACCAGCACCGGGATATGACGAAAAGACAGATATTCGTCAACAACAACGACGTTACCATGCATCCGTACCGCTCGCTGAACCATCCGGTGCAAGTGAACTCGAAGTCTCGATAGAGTTGCCCTAATCAACAACGCTTCAACGGTGTTCAACTTAGTTGGCGTTTCCCTACTGCTTGCTCCCTTATCAGTAATGCTTTTTGTTGTTATACACTCTGTTATACACTCACATTTCATCATTCTCACTTTATTCTAGCATTTCTTGACATTAAAATAAGCCAAACAAATAAATGAATCAACAGAAGTGCGTTATCCGTTCATTGAAAGGATAGGACAACAACATATTTATTATACATATTTATGCGAATGCGAACCGTTCGTTGCAGCTGTTATCCGCAATGATCACGTTGACGCGCTTAATACACGTTAACGTTATTGAAATGCATTGACATACCGTATGCCTGCCCTTATTGGCTCGACGTTACAGTATGCTAATGAGAAAAATACTAGTGGTCTTAAAAAAATGAAACGAGAACATCTCAAAAGATACTTAGAAACAAACGAAACGAAGAGATCCAAATACTTTCGTTGAAAGGAGTTAGTAAATAATAGCAAATACAGACTCCGCTTACCGAAAAAGGATTACCTCGCTGTCCGTAACGCAAAATAAAAACGATCGCAAAATCACTAGCAAAAAAGCTGATGCGTTTTTCGATAGAGAAATGATCACAAAACGAACAAAATGCACACAACCATGTAAATAAATCCAACTTTCCCGCTCATCAAAAGACACCTCAAACGTTCACTTAAATATATATTTTAAAAAAAACCTCAGTAGACCTTATCAAATGAAAAATTAAAATGAAAAATTACAAACCAAACCGTGCCGTTTGAATCGCACAAAAGACATCCAAAAAAGCGGTGGGAAAAGATGGTGAGAAGCTATAAACATCAACAACAACAGCACACTAAAGCAATCACGTTCAACGTTATACACCATCTCGTTCGCTAATAAATCCGAGAACGAGAATCTACTAGACACACAAATATGAGCCGATTATTAAAACAAGCTGAACATTCACCTTTATATAGCCCATCATCAATATGGCAACTGTTACTCGTCCACTTTTCCAGTGCTCGTATACGGACTCTGTCTGAAGTTAACTTCTCACACCCTCTCCCCCCCCCCCCCCTCCCCCTCTATTATTTTTGCACACGTGTATAAAAGCTTAACTTCATTTAAACATCCAAGACTAAGTGCAACGTACAAGCCGACCAAAAATTGGGTACGGTATCCAAGAAGCTAAGAGAGTTGTGATGCAAAAGTGGGTATAGTATTGTGCGACCACCAACAGACACAGTATTTAAGTGGCTTACATCAACCAAACATATAGCCCATCGGCAAATATAATATTTTAGTTTTCATTCATCGAAGGAAACCAACTGAAACCAATCGATAGCCTGATCTTTGCGTTGCCATTGCCCTAACTCGGAAACTTTCAACTGCGTAATGAAATTGTCGAGCAGGTTCATGTAGACACTCTCACCCCGTTTCGCCTCCGAACAGCTCCACAGTGGCTTCATATCCTCACCCGCTTTACTCAGCACTCGTGACCAACTCTCGAACAACTCTGATTTGCACAGACGAGATGGCGATCCGGTTACGGTGCGCCCGGTCGACGGGTCGAGACGCTCAATTGTTCCTTAAATAAACAAATCTGCTACACTAGGCAATCTGACAGGAGGACAACTAAATGCACAACTGTAGCGCACACTACTCAAGCTATAAATGAACTATTTGAGGACTACAGTTCTGTCCAGCATTGATTGTTTTGATATTAAAGAACTCGCCCAAAACATAGCAGACGATTCGGTACTTCTAGGAAAGTGCGCTAACATAAGAAATGATCCCAAATGGGGTGATACAAACAAAAATTTAAAAACGGACGTAAAACATTCTGCGACAATTATGTTGACGCATACAAACTGACAATCTTCGATTCAGGTTTGAGGAAGGCTAAACGTAATACGCATTAGATAGTTGCAGTGAATGGACTCCGCTGTCAGCCATCGATGATAAAATTAGATGAACCAGAACTCATTTGCACCATGTCACCCCTCCCCTCAGCCAAAAAATTTTGCCATAGTGCTCTCAGCTTCATATACTTGCATGAAAACTTGCACAGGATTACACTAACTTTCTGTTTTCACCATTCTCCAAAATATGGCAATGCCTCTATTATGCAGCACAAAAAACTAACAAATCAGTAGTGTGTATTGCGAAGGAGGATGTATGGTTTGCACCCAAAACAAATAAAACCATTAAAAGACTTCGATTAGCAAATAATCTTTGGCAAAATATTGTCGTCATGCTTAAATTCAAAAACCAAAGTGCAGCGCCACAAAATAAAATCAACACAATCAAAAAATGACATTCACTCCTCACCAATGCCATCCACCCAATCATGGTACATCTCGCCCTGCGCTCGGATACCCTTATGTGCAGATTTCACCACTAGCTCATCCTTACGTGTCTCTCCGAATCTCAGCAAAACAGCCTGCATCAAATGGCCGTCATGAGTGGGTGAGCCTATGCACAGGTGCGTAATATAAACCGGATCAAGCACGTACGAGAGCAGTGCACCTTGCACACCTGAAAATCAGTGCGCACCGCTTATAAAAACTTATAACTGCATCAGACATCCCATTTTCAAGGCTACTTTTCACTAAAACACCCGAAACCTTAGTGGATGATTCGGGCATGCTTGGTGTGCTTGCTCCAGCTTACCCTTCGAATCGCCTTTTACCCTGAGGCATAAGCATGAAAACAGTAGTGTATGGCGTTCGAAGATTTTCACGACCTCTTCCCCCTCCCCACCATTCTCTTTTTCCAAGAGTGTGTCATCTACGAATTCATGTGCGCTTTCCGCTTATTGTAACTATTGTTGGCTCATTGCCCTGAATAAAGACAACAATAAACTAAAGAGCAAGACACTAGCCGAGATAGTTCCACTTGAGCATTTTGTCGGTGACACTCATGACGTTGACTTGTCCCGTACTCGAGATTTCATCCATTGTCTGCAGACTGTCAGGAACATCGTGCGCTCGTGAGTTGCCCGTATAGCACGACAGCTTCTGTTTGCCACCGCCATACGGTCGATGCATCACGGGAGGGAAGGCCGAGTACAGAACCACTTTGTAGCCCGGCTGAAACTCATAATAACCTGAACCAATGCTGATGGTTCAATTAAATTCCATAAAGAGAATTTCAAAAGACAGTTTCAAACAAATTCCCATAGCAATAAAAAGTTAGAAAGCGATAAAAACCTTAAGACGGAATTTATTCGAATTCGGCGATCGTTCCAGCACACAATTCGGGTCGTTGATGTTCTCAAACTGCTTGTGCAAATAAAGCACAAATCCACGTCGTGCTAACACCGCACCTGCAATAGCAATCACTATGCGCTAAATTTCATTCTACAAAATCTGATAACACAACAATGAGTATTGCTTTAACCGCAAAAGATATAGCAATCAGATGACATAAAATCGGGTAACATAAAATCGAGTAAAAAACTGCGCGATGGTAGTGGAACTGCTGAATTCATGTATTAAGCTGTCATCAGGAACGTTTAGAGAAGTTGAAATAGGTTCTCCATTCACAGGGAAAAGGATCAGAGAAGTATCCATACGACGAAAGGAAATCATAGCAAAAAGTGGGCAAATGTCGCCAACTCCTTTTGGAATTTTCGTGTTCAGAATGAAATACGAACTATCTAAACGCACTTAGTCTGATGAGCGACCAGACTGCAAAAAATATCGGCAATTCCAGAATCGGAAGGGAAGGGAGGGCAGAAAAAACAACCCGCAAATTTTGGAATTTTTTGAAAGTAATCGGCGGCGGTTAAGTTAGAAGGAATGGAGCGAAAAATTGGAAAATTCGAAATTTCAAGAAAAATCGCCAAAACCTTAAAAATTTGGAGGCCTTAGGCATCTATAATAACTGCTCTTATCAAAGTCCGTCTGCTGATTTATTATCGATAACCCACTGGTTTTTTTCAGTCCTAAAACTGATGACCAGCGAAATCCGATATGAAAATCAATTACCTCTTTCTTATTTTCGAAAAAAGGGAAAGCAAAGAAGGAAGGATGTTGATGTGTGACGCGTAGCAAATTCATCCAAGTTTTATCGACAACTCCGAATTTTAACACAATCGAGTTCTCTTTCAAATTAAGGACATTAATTGCTGTATAATAAGCTCAAATTATCCGAAAAAAATTCTCAGACACCCCGATATTAGAGGTAAAATGAACGCTTCGAGCTGCCTCCTTCCCCTCTCCCTCCAAAGGGAACGTTTTGTTCAAACAGATAGCGCCAAACAACTCTTCTAGCCGACCTCAAAAACTTAAGGAAAGAAACTCACTTTGCATATGGATGAGTACAGTGCCTTGACTGTTGGCCAGAAGACGACCGTCGACCACCCAGTTACGACCTGCACCCAGTGAAACCATCTTGCGCTCACCCTCTGGCGATATTAGCACGAACCTTAAACAACAACAAAATTGTACTCGCCAACATTCCCTCTTCCTCTCATTGCTTCCGTATCCCCAGGTGAATCAATTCATATCGAACGCTTCATAATCGAACAAAGAATGGCGTTTTTTCCGAGGGGACATTTAATTGAAAAGAGATCAATTGTGCCACAAGGTGACATTTGAATGCGAAAATTGATCGACTGCTTTGAATTCGTTTTCCCTTTTTGCCTCGCCAGCGATATTCCTCGTTTTTCTCTGCCGATACTACTGACCTCGTAGGCTTCACGTGTGTGTATGTTTGATCACTTTGATCAAAAATTGATCAAAGTGCTGGATAAACGCTTTTCTTGGTCGTACGTTCGTCATACTTTGGATCGTCAGCTCTTCGCCTCACTTCAGCAACGGCCTTAGGCATCTATAATAACTGCTCTTATCAAAGTCCGTCTGCTGATTTATTATCGATAACCCACTGGTTTTTTCAGTCCTAAAACTGATGACCAGCGAAATCCGATACGAAAATCAATTACCTCTTTCTTATTTTCGAAAAAAGGGAAAGCAAAGAAGGAAGGATGTTGATGTGTGACGCGTAGCAAATTCATCCAAGTTTTATCGACAACTCCGAATTTTAACACAATCGAGTTCTCTTTCAAATTAAGGACATTAATTGCTGTATAATAAGCTCAAATTATCCGAAAAAAATTCTCAGACACCCCGATATTAGAGGTAAAATGAACGCTTCGAGCTGCCTCCTTCCCCTCTCCCTCCAAAGGGAACGTTTTGTTCAAACAGATAGCGCCAAACAACTCTTCTAGCCGACCTCAAAAACTTAAGGAAAGAAACTCACTTTGCATATGGATGAGTACAGTGCCTTGACTGTTGGCCAGAAGACGACCGTCGACCACCCAGTTACGACCTGCACCCAGTGAAACCATCTTGCGCTCACCCTCTGGCGATATTAGCACGAACCTTAAACAACAACAAAATTGTACTCGCCAACATTCCCTCTTCCTCTCATTGCTTCCGTATCCCCAGGTGAATCAATTCATATCGAACGCTTCATAATCGAACAAAGAATGGCGTTTTTTCCGAGGGGACATTTAATTGAAAAGAGATCAATTGTGCCACAAGGTGACATTTGAATGCGAAAATTGATCGACTGCTTTGAATTCGTTTTCCCTTTTTGCCTCGCCAGCGATATTCCTCGTTTTTCTCTGCCGATACTACTGACCTCGTAGGCTTCACGTGTGTGTATGTTTGATCACTTTGATCAAAAATTGATCAAAGTGCTGGATAAACGCTTTTCTTGGTCGTACGTTCGTCATACTTTGGATCGTCAGCTCTTCGCCTCACTTCAGCAACCCCTATACTCGAATCAACACGTCGGCGAGGTATAACGGTTAGTATAGGAGTCTTTTCCGAAATGCAAGTGGAAGCAGGCGGCTCTCACTTATTTTCAGTGGCAAAAACAAGCACGAACTGGAATCCGGTCGCCTGAATCGAAGGCGTCTTGAAACCCGAAATTAAATTCCCCCCTTTCCTACTCACGCTGCGGAAATCCTCAAGCTTCCCTTCCCCCTTCCTCCGCGGGCATAGCCTGCTTCTAAAATTTTAAGCATTTGTGAATTATTTCCCCTCCCCCCCCCTCTCATAGTTTTTGCGGAAACTCACCTATGTTCTTCGTGAAATGGCGGTTTCGTCATTCGCAGATTCAAAACTTGAGTAAAGAAATTACCTGTTAAATGAACACGATATCTGTTAATGATATAACTGGTACTAGTGAATACTACCGATGTGCAAATGAGTTCGAAAGCCTCCCTTCCTTTGTGAAGGCAGTTAAGGTACTGTGTGGACCAGGGCGGACTGAAAGTGCACATTTCACCCCATCTTTTCACAATTTTTCTTGGCGGTCTGCATACGCTTTACAAATGCTGCTCGTATTTACCACAATCGGTGGTGCTGAGACAAGAAAGAAAAAGGAGGAGCTAATATCCTGTTCTTGAGCGGCTAACCACCGAATTATATATAGGTGCACCCACCTACCCCTCGAACCGGTACATACAAAGAGCGCTTACGCAGCAATGTGCGTAGTGAGAGGACATCCCTGCGCATGGCATAGGTTTTCGTATTCGGTGCGCACAAATTCCGCAACATCCGAACAAAACTCCAACGCTTCATCCGTCTTCATACGCTTCACCGTGAACATCTCCAGAGCATCTTCGGATAGCATGTCCAACTAAGATACGACTATCATATAAAACGTCTAGTCACAGCATAAAATATGCAACAGCGGCATAAAATGTTCAGCTATAACAAAATGACACGCAACGACCAAAACAATTCCAACAAACATAAAACTTTAAACGAATCATTTGTTCAGAGTCTTAATTTACAGCGTAATGTTTAATATAACCAAGCATTGTTTATGCTCAGTTTTTGCTTTACTTTCTGATTGAGCCTGCCAGCATTTTACCACTTAAATCTGAGGGTCGTTGAATTATGACATCTCCTTCCCAATCCTGCCGGCATTTGCACGTGCACAATAGCGCGAATGGACCACCAGCACTCAGCGCACTTTTGAAAATTAATATAAAATTTTACAAAAGAAAAACTAACATTGAATATTTGTATGAGTGCCTTTTCGGCGGCTGCGCTCTTGGCGGCCTTCTTCGACTGGCCTATCCCTTCGAACGTGTCTTTGCCACTCACAGTGAGAGTACACTTAAACGATGGTGGCTTGCCCACTCCTTCGCTAATGTCCACCGCCTCACTGTATACCAAATCCGGAGGTGCTGATCGCTACAATCAAAACAGCAAATAAAATTGCGCAGTTCGCAAATGTCCGCATGCAAACGACTTATACATGGGTAGCCCCTACCACTCTTCCAATAGATTGGAGGAGGTGCTATACCACGGATTTTGCAGGAAGGAAGAGATTACTCATTACTTTTACTCTAAGCAACAGCTGACTGAACAGGCCGCTTCCGAAACAACTTTCTGGAGCTTTCTAGAATGCTTCTCAATCAATATGGATAAGGCAGTCATTTTCAGGCCATCAGGCCGATATGCATAAATTAAAAATGTGAAAAATGTTCGTGCTGAATTGATGCCGTCAATGAAAGGAAACAACGCGTTCGATAAAAATTTTCAATGAAAGCTTCGATACCAAAATGACTTTAAATGATAAACAGTTCCATAAAACGACGAATCTCTGTTCTGCCTCCCAGTGTGAAAATGCACTGAACTTCCACTGCTGCAAGCTAGGCTTCATCTATTTTACTGCTGTAGCATTTGGTGTGCCAAATGGGTTGTAATGAAATTATAGACCATGAATGTTGAAAACAAAGCAGCTAACATTTTGCTTGAGCATCAGATGGTGTAGAGCATAGCATGGGGACAGCACAGATGCTGCTCTCTTCAAAGTGACATCCTCTGCGGTCGGCATACTCAGCTCAAGCTCTTCGGTTAGTACCTTCAAACACGCCGCATCTTTCGCCTTTTGCTTGCTCTCCTCTTCCGGTCCAATTATCGTTTCTAAAAGAGAGCTGTCTTTAACTATTAAAAAAACTGGCTTCGCCTTCGTTTTTTTCTTGTCTACCTATTAAAAAAATTAGCGGAAGGCTTTTCAGAGATACGCACATAAAACACTGTAACGCAAAGGAAATCAGACGGCTTGTATGAGGCGTTCTCCAGTTTGACGGGAAAAAGAATTTTTGAAACTTCTGGATACGAAAGTTCCTCGATTCTTACGCGGATGTGCAGCTAACTTTCGAGTAAAAGAAAACGGTGCAAGCCAATATTCCCAAGTGGTTGCATGAAGTTTTACGTGGATTTCATGAATGAACAAAACACTTAAAACAGCCAAATTTACTAAAAGTTTGGTGCAGCAAAAATGACAATAGGGTAGACATATCGCTGAACTGATCGTTAATGGAGCGCCATCTGGACCCGCCCGATCCAGATGGCGCTCTAATGGCGATCAGTTCAGCGATATCTTCTGATGATCAGGAACTCCGGCTAATACACCTCCTTGAAAAGGTCTCGACTTTTCTTGGCCAACGCATGATACAACGAGACCTCCTCCTCTCCACGTTCCGCACTTTTAGGTCCCTTCTCCCTCAGTCTTCGGTCTAAAAGCCGTTGGCGTACAATGATGAAGCGTCGCAACAATCTTGTCTAAATTGTATGCATCGATTTCGCTTCTTGATTTCCAGTCAAAATCTGCTTCTGGGTCTCGTTGCATCATAAGCACAAACGAACTACCATCAAACACGATATACATCAAACACATGCGAAAGCGGTCAGTGTCAACCGAGCCCATTTCGATGGGCAACGCCTTCTGAGGAAAAAATAACGGATTTCAATTGGTGCGTTCCGCTTCTCTGGATGATATCTTGGAGTCGGCGCAAATGGATCTCAGGAAAAGTGGAGAGTGGAACAAGTCGACACATGCCGCCAACGCATGCTTACTTTCATTGTCGAGTGTAATTTTGGCGACGAAACGGCTATTTGGCTCGGGTGGTTTGCCATCCGCAGTGTCCACATCAACGCGCATCGTACGATCGTAGAAGCTGAGCGCTTGTAGAAGCACCTCAAGTAGATATTACCACCACACAACATTCACAAAGCGAATGATCATTCGAACGGCCAAAAGTCACCCACCCTCCTCTCTTATCCCTTTCGCTTTCGCAACAACCGCTTTCTTGCGAGACAACTCGCTGTTACTCGAAGTGATTACTCCACTAGGATGAGATCGAGAGAAGAAGAAAATGGGGGAAATTGAAATCATCAAATATCTCAGCGTTACTCCACATCCAGAGAACGAATAAAGTGACCCAAACCCACTCCCCCCTTTTTCGTCTTCACTGGACCCCTCCTGTTGTTAAGCTGTCTTACATCTAGGTTACTATCAAAAAGATAACGTTAGAATTAAGCATGCAGTCAGTCTGCGTTATGCCAATCCAATTCTTGAAATCGAGATAAAGTCTAAGAACATTAAAGAATGAAAACGACTGATCATCCCATCTGCAAGCATGACAACAAAACTTTTTAAAATATAACACCTGGGGGTGGGGGAGGGGGCTGGGAAGCATGTATAATAACTCGAATTTCACATTTAAGACTGCATAAGTTTTATCATCCCCTATACTCCTTTAACCTACTGGTTTCCCCACTCTGCAACGTTGCAATTTCAACTCTCCATGCTTCGTTAATATGAAAACATCGCCTATTTCACATAAGCAGCGAATCTGCAAACGGTAATATCAAACAATATAAACCGTCAAGCAATTCGCAAAACAAATGCGAAACTATGCATTACAGTATTAATTTTGTGCAGAAAGATAACGTCCTGTAGCACTACATACGTTGGCTGATACATTCGCTTCGAAGTTGTGAGATAATAATATTGGCGCAAATGTTCGCCAGAGTTGCTCACATTGCGGTCATAACACAAACTCTTTCCTCATGTTACTCTTGTAGCAAAATACAATATCTCGAAAAGGTGAATACATAAATGTACGATGAGTGCACCAACGGTACAATCTAGATGAGGTCTCCATACAAGTGCATCGAACCACAACAGTCACTTAAGCGTTTAGCCATAGCTAAAATCGAATTTTGCTCAAAAGCTAGCATCAGTACGAAACTCTTCAAAATCATTATGGACCGATCTTAAACAAAAAAAAGAAACGTTTACTGGCTAAAACTAATTAGATAGTTAAGAAAGCTGAGAAAAGCAAAATATATTTCCAACTCCAGTTCCACCCCTCCTCTCCCTTCCTCCTGTTTCCTCCACTCCAGGTGGAAAAGTGGAGAGTGTAGAAGGGAAGAGATGAGTGAATGGAGGCGAGAAAGCGAGCATTGCAAAAAGAGTATAAATACCGTGACAGGGTTCCCAGGTCGCAGCGTTATCGCACGACGCTCAATTGCTTTTAGCTCCGTATGACCAACGTTGAAGAGCTCGATTAGAGCCTAAAAACAGCAATAAAAGACGTCATCGAACTGTAAACGACAAATTTCGTAAATTAAAACTCCCACAACAACTAATAACTCGACTTTCCTCCGCAATACCCAATCGTTTCTGTCCTTATGCACGTTCTAGTGGGTAAAGCCAGTAGCAGCGCTCTTCACTCCTCGATATGCTAAAACTCCTTCGTCTTTCCGTTGAACTCCGACCAACCCCCCCCCCCCCCCCCCCCCGCTCTTT
>JPKZ01000642.1:95320-110868 GCA_000803305.1 Toxocara canis
GGGACAATAAGGAATGATAAGCCAAGGAAGTGATGCGACACTAAATTAAACCCAGCCCTCTTCGACACCAAACAAGTGTTGTATGCAATTTCAAAAAGCAGAAACGATGAAAATAATACACAGCCAATGTAACCCGACTAAATACCGTAAAAGTTTCATCAGTAAACAACATCACAAGTTACTCCATAATTCCCTTCAATGGTCTCTTGCTTTTGTCTACTAAAAAGATATCACAGCATTCTATGGAGGCGATTAGCGTTTATCGTCCTCTTTAGTGACGGCTAACTGAGTGGTCACCAGCATGCATCTGGGTTTAAGTAGCGAATCATGAACTTCTTCCAAGTCCTTGTCCCCTCCCCCACCTCCCCTCCTCACCCCTCCAATCCATATTTAGAAGCAATAACTCTTCACCAATGGCACGTGATATACCTGCATGATACCGAAATGCTACTAGTCTCTTATTTTAACGAAATTCGTTTCAAATCTCGAAATCGCCTCTTGAAAAGTGATCGATCCCAGATCGACGTTCCCACATTTGGGTATTTCAAATTGCACCTACCGTTTCATAGGTGCACTGGTCCTTAAAATCGGGGTAGAGTTCGTTGAGAATCATAGCCGCCGTCTTGCCTGCTGTCGAATACTGTTTCTCTTTCTTGACTCGCATTTGAGATCCGTTATTCAATGCACCTAACGCTCCGAATCCAGAATAACCGTAACTCTGCAAGTTTATATAGACCCTTTTTTCTAACTTAAATTTCGTGTACTTTCTTCTCGAAACTCTGTAAAAACGCGCTGATTTTACATTTGAATTTTGAAGACCAAAAAAAAAAACGCATGTGTCGCCGCATCACAGCTAAAGCAAAAAGTAGCAAAAATCGGTGCTCTACTTCGCTCATCCCTGAAAAGACGGAAACAGCCCGAGTCCGAAACAAATGACAGACAGCTGCAATGACCAAACCATATCGCTAAAGAGAACAACACACAAAAAATAAACTGATTGCAAAAAGTTAAAATACGAAAGGTTACGGACTGAAGGAGGAGCTGAGGTTACGTTCTAAGCCCGAAAGAACGGCTATTTTAAGTTCACCTTTAATTTATTACTTCTCATACCCAAATATGCCTTTTAAAAAAATTCTTCATTTTTACCGAAAGTTCCATGTACAGTGCATCAGAAATATATCACCTCTAGATAGCACGGTCATTTCCGATGTAAAAAAAAAGTTCGAATGAAGTTAACGATTGCTGTCGAAGAGTACTAGTGAGAGCTCAGTTACTATACAGACGATAATGATAAAACAAATGCAAACAATTTCTTACGCGAATGTCATATTTCGTTTTGTGGCTTTCATTATGCAGATAGTGTCGAACAAGCACAAAAAGCAATATGCTCTTCGCAATAAAACAGCACGCTCACCTGCTTTGCGATTTTTTTGCTTGATGCATCTGCCGAAAAATTCTTGCCTTGAACGGTGAACTTGCATAAAAATCGAGGAACTTTCATATCCGGAAGCTAAAAAAAGCGCGATAAATCAATACAGCAACTCACCCTGACTTTCACAAATCATTGGTTCCTGCTCCAAAAATGGACTTGCCCAATGCGAGGGCGGAAAGTGGCTTAAGATTGATGAAATTTTGAAGACCAAAAAAAAAAAACAACATGAAAAGTCCTACAGATGCGATGTGGGGATCGAAGAATTCGTTGTTTCAAATCAACTTTTATGGCTTCAAGTATGTATTCAGAACGCAAAACATGAGCATATGCAAATTTTTGGTAATCGGCTATGGATCCTAATGCCTAGTTTATAGCTATCGAAGGTAAAAATTTGCATACCGGCAGCCATATTGCAGCATAAATCTACTGAAATTAACATTAATAAACGATGTACTTGTTTTAATGAGAAAAAACAGTAAAATATCATAAATGGCTTAAATATGAACTCCTAACAATGCGACTCTATATCGCACCATTCGCGCGCATTTCACATGAAAAAACGACAGAATTTTTCATGGCATATAATGCTCTTCTACGAGAACGTGCTGACAGTGTACTTGTACATTTTCACTCAACCAACCAGGAGATCGTTAGCATGCGATGCAAGGGGATAACATAGAAGGATGGGGCTTTAAACATCATCTGCGGATCATAGATCAGATCTAGAAATGATTCATATTAATTTTTATTTTTAAACTCGAAACCAATATAATCAGCTTTCAATTGTCAGCCAAAAAAATGAAATCAAAACCTTCCAACTAAATCAGATAAATGAATAATTAAAGTCCAAGCAGCTTACGCAAAAACTGGTATACACACAACTTCTGGCGGTCCATGAAACAATGGCCACTTCACTCGAAGGAGTCTCAGTTGTTTCTATAAGCCTGTGTTCTTTTGACTGATCATTTTCTGCATTCTTTGCAATCGTAAAAGTAGTCTCCGTTACACGCGGTTCTACGATCGCCGTGTTAAAAATATGATACAAACAAGAAATGGTTATGGGAAGAAACGAGAAACATTTGGGTAAAGTCTGATTCTTTTGTGTAAAGGTTGGTTCTATTTGGGTGGGCAGACTGCACAGACAACGAATTATACCTTTAAAACGAATCAGATAAATTTATAAATGACTGATGTGGTTTCACTGTCCCTTTTGAAGAGGTATTCAACATGCTATTTACTAGTCAGCACTCGCTATACGTTAGCAAATACCAAAAATTGAAGGTGTAGTACCCTAACAGCTTCTGAATAATTAGCCAAAGCAATTGTAAGTATCACTTTTTCAGAGATCTTTCATCCTCCAGATGTAACCGAGAAGCGAAAGAATGGAAGTGTATTTCGACTGTGCTCAGAAACGTCCTATCAAATAATAATTTCAGTTAATCTGGCGCAGATTAAAAGTGGAGAAAAAAGACGGAAGAACGCATATGATATTTTCCGGTTTAGATAGACAAGCTAAGACACGAATACGAATGAGCATTTCGGTTGGCAAACTCGAAATATGAGTAATGCTATGGCTCTCAAATTTGTGTCCTACTCTGCCAGTCGCTAAATTCATAAAAATTAAAGTGCAACAAAAAACTTTCGGCGATGTAGCCAACTTGTGATATGTTTGTTGCAAGCAGATTACCTCCCAGCGCGTTTACTGAGAGAAGTTTGCGAGCACTTCGCAGTCCACTTCTACTGCGAAATGGCTGTCTACAAGCATTAGGCGAGCACTGCAAAATCGATTGCTTATATCACGCATCTGCAGTCGAAGGCTTTAAAAAATGAAGCGAGAGCGTCTAAATTCCGTCCCCCAACCCTCCCCAACCTCATACTTTTTTAACTCTGGCACAGATAATCGCAACATGCTAATCAGCCTTTGACCATACTAGGAAAGAAAGCATTCAAGAGTCAGTGTCAGTTCATCTTTAGCACTCCACGATTCGGTTTTTCCATTAAATGTCACATACCTCAGAAATAACATTCCCTTAGAAATTCGCTTGTGTATTTCATTACAATGCTACCTTCGTAGAGGTACATTTGAAAAAAAACATGAATAATAAGCCATCAGTTGGGTACGTGTATTCTAAGTTATTAAAGAAAAATATGGGCATGAATTTCTAAACGAATCTGGCGCCGAAGACACCTTTCCTTGATGGCTGTTTTCATTAAAGAAGTAAATAACAGCTTTATTTGACACTCACGCTCTGTGACCAAAACCCTTCATACAGAAACTGTTCAAAGAAAACGAAATCAGCAAAGAAGGCTCACAAGTTATTTGATCTCATCACCATTCCTTTCGTGCTTTCTGTACCTGTACTAAAAAATTTATAGCAAAATTAGATACTGTGGTGCTAAATGGAGTAAATACGCTTAAAACTGTTCGGCATAGCTCCCTATCCCTTTTTCCTCGCAAAAAAAAAATCGAATTTATGAGCAGACGATAATTTTCAACGCAGATAGCAGAATAACAGCGGTGGCGCTACGTGAAACAATCGCCGGCATCACTATGTTTCGTTTGGCATTTAGAAGATCTGAAGTCGTCGAGCTACCCGCATCAATCTGTCTGTGTGTTCATGTGCCTCTTACAGCTGTCTTCGCTTTATTTATACTGTGGTCGCTGGATTGCTCAGAAGGAATAGGATTATCTTTCCTAAAAAAGGTTTTTCAAGAGTACTGTCGAGTTCAGTAGACCGTTTTAAATCTCTTTGCAATTTATATTCCTAAAAAATTGCATGACTGCTTGGTTGGATGCACACATATGATATATTAATGGCCAACCAATTAGTGAATGCAAACTGTCGCTTTAAAAATAACAATTACGCATGCAAAAGATTATGGGGGGAGACGATTTAGTCTGGAAAAACATAACGCTTTTTAAGCTCTTAACACTCTCGTACTCCATAAGGAATGCATATCACAGCTTGTGAAATTGTCTATCTCATTTATCCAATAGCCGCTTTGGATGCATTCATCTCTCTCATTCACTATATGCCCCCCCCCCCCAGTCCTCCTCTCCCCTTTATGCAACCGAATACTTTCGAGATATCATTATAAAACTCTCAGAGGATGCTGTAGCCCTCCCTTGTGAATCGGAATTTAGTAAATAGTCTCATTTCACTAATGTCGAATGAAAAACTTTGACAAATATGTTCAAATTAATCATCGATTCGGCTGCAGCGGTTCACTTTAACAACCTAGTTTTGCTAATTAGATTCGATAAAAACTGTTGGTAAAGCTTTCGTAGCGACCGCAGAGATGATCCGCAACGGATGTGGCGTTCAGGAATATGCATCTCTTTACTGATGCAGCTCCATCTCAACTATATGAAGCGGGCAAATTTTTTTTTCGCTAAGCTGAGGAGAGGGGATATTACTAGAAAGCAGTATATTCCCGATAGCACTTATGCTTACAATGCTGCCTTACGTTGAACGGCGAATTAACGCGCTCTGAGTTTACTGAGCAGCTGGAAAAATGTCGATCCGCGTGAACTGTTAGAGATGATTTGTTACGAGAATCGATATTAATTCATCTGAGGAAATATGCAGCGTATCTTACTGAACGTGAAAAATTTTAAATGCCGCATCTGCTTTGATGTCGATTAACGGGTCTATCTACGATACTGTTTTACATAAAAGTGCTGCATCACAGATACTACCGCAAAAACGCTGATTTTCAAAAATGGCCGACAAGCACTGCCTTTTTGGTACGATCATCAAAATTTTGATTTGCCCCACAAGTGTGGCTATGCACTAAATATCGGCTAGACGGCAGCGCCCCCGGATCGTGGATGTGCGCAAGATGAAAAGACACCAACCTTTTGACCACGCCCTCGACCACCAAGCCATCCACCTCGACCACGCTGCGCCCCTCCTCTTGCACCAGGTGTCGACGTCCCAATTGGCGGATAACCGGCGTATTGACCACCGTAGTATCCAGCACCAGCTGCACCGTAAACTGCGGCTGCAGCATTCTCATTGGTGCCACTTGCAGCCAAGGGTACATATTTGGAGCCAGGTGCCGTCATCCCTGCCGTCTCACCATAGTACATTTGAGCTGCTTGCGTCGCCCCATAGCCACCACCCAATTTTTGTTGTTTCATATTTGAAGCCTTACTCCAACCGGGCGCAAATCCGTATCCATCCATAATACGTCAATTAAGCAGCACACAGAATGCTACCCTAAAATGAAAACAGCTCATTAAAAAAAAACACCTGAAACGCATAAATCAGCGCATTTCTTCTACACATTTTAACTAAGCCTAGCCGTTAATCTGAGTGCTGTGGTGCGATCAGAACTTTCAAAGGTACGCTTGATATCTGCATATATACATATCGTTTATTCTACATAACGGCTGCTGCTCCCTCGTTTCGCTTCCCCTCTTTAACAGTCCCGACGCTTAAACATTCCACTTTCCTCCTTTTAAAATGTCCCAACGGTTCGACAGTCTATTTTTTCCATTGTTGACCGCACTACTGCACTAAGATTTGCCAACTCCATCCCCCTCCCATTCCCCTCCTTCCAGCGCCACCTATCGTAATGGTGCCAAACAATACATACGAATAAGCGAAGCAAAAACTAAGTTCACAAGAGCACTGTTAATGAAAAGAGCACTGCGATATGACGCCTTGAAAGCATTCACCATCAAAAAAAAGGAAAAAAGAGTCATGTGCTATGCGTTTCGAGGTATCACCCAATGGCACTCTTTACAGCGATCACATTATAGAATTTCCGGCATAACACAGCCCATACATTCACCGATCTGATACGCTCATTAGAGCATCTAACCATAAGCACTAATTATATGGCACACTCGAATCAATACACGCTCAATACATTATGCACAGCTAAAACGCTTAACCATCTGCGGATCAATCACAATTCTTATATGAACGAAACATTAGAAAATGACTTGTTCGAGAATTTACATAGTATTCGAGATTATATACGATGTTTTATATAGTCGATAAAATAAGACTTTATAAATAGATGGAAGTCAAGGATTTCGTATGATTAACGCAGCATTCCATCTCCCAGTTAGACGATGAATGGCACAAAAAAGCTACTGGCCAACGTGCACTTATCAGAACACATTCTAACACGGGTTCACATTCGATCATGCGCATAAACAAGAAAATATGAAAAGCGGCATATTTAAACAGTGGTCGTCGCCAATGCTGCCCGTTAAGATGCTGCATGAAGAGAGGCCGGTAAACCTTCTGGTCTAACCGCTAAGAATCGCCTCGCAGTGCTTAGCACGAAGGTGTAGAGACCTGAACGGTTAGCCTCCGCATCCCTTGAGTCCTTTCAAAGAATGGCCCAGGTGGCGAGCCAAGCAAATTACAAGCTAGTTGGTTACGAGTTTAAACTGTTTCTGCCTTCTACTCGTATTATGTTTACTTAGCAGTAATAACTTAAGCTGAGCTATATCACTTCTACATCTCCCGACGTACGCTCCTTTACCCGAATGTAAATTGTGCACGCATGCAACGAGCAGTGTACCTGGGCTTGGATGAAAGCCAAAACTTCACGGCTCGCCCAGTGACAAACTATCGATTTGCTAGCGCACAAGGCCTGAGCTCTCAATGGGTGGCAGCGCTACAGAACCCTCAAAGATTAAAACTGGGCTGCTACAGCCGTTTGAGATCTTGAAGCGATTGATTTTGGCGCATTTCGATACAATTCAATTTGGCTTATGCTCGATTCTTTCATATTGTTCGTCTTTTATTTCCGTTTATTGTTTATTTTTTGAAGCGGGATGGAAAGTCTACTACATTACTTTTCAAAACGAAGCTGTAAGAGTACGACGTTGGCAGCTAGTGCCGAACGGTCTTGTTTCGTTCAGTTATAATCGATTGGTAACCTCTTATCGTGTTAATCATTATGCAGATGTCCTCGGTTTCTAGCATCACGAAAAAGAAAGCCGCTCGAACGAGCCTCGACCCGGGTGATTATCACAATCTTTGTTTATTGTGACAATTGAAGAGCCAATTTTATTTCGCTTTCCCGCTTGTCTCATACCTCGCAGATGCTATTTTAAAGTTGAACAACTATGCGCAAAGCACCGCTTTATGTCACACTTCCTTCCACAGACTGAAAATTTTACCGTTTCAGAGATGTGTGCTTATGGCCGATAGACAATACGTGATAGTTGTTCTGATGAACCCACTCCTCATTGAAATGAATTGTGCACAAAGGCAATCTGGAGAGGGAATTGAGTTGGTCGGAGTCGTTATTTTGTGCGAATCATAACTAAGCGTGTGAGAAATCATTTTGTCCCTCGATAGAATAGTAATCCGTTTTTCAGCGACAATGTTTGAGGAAGACAGCGACTCCGATGAATCGTCGTCGAGAGTCAAGCTACAACGCAATCGATCTAGGTCACCTAATAATAGCCAGCGTCAGGTTGAAATCGCATTTTGCATTCATTCCCTTTTTATGTGCTCTTTGCAAGTCATCATAGCAAATTATGGGCCTACAGAGAGCGGCTGGTGATTCAAAAGTGCTCTTCACAAAGGATTCAAAAAAGCATTGAAAAGAAGCTAAAATTGTAATGTGCGCATATTTCAACGCTCGAAAGCGATCAGTGCTGCACACTTTGCTGTTATGGATGTGAAAATGCCTATGGCGAAGCTTTTTTTTGCAGTCAAGGCTTGTTTGGAAGTCTCGCGAATGCAGAGCAGCCAGTGTCTTTTTTTTTTTTTGGGGGGGGGGGGGGGGGAAGGAGGGGTAAGGGGGGGGGGGGGGGGGGAAGGAGGTGCTAAGCTTTTCTCTTTCTTCCACCCTCCTCCCTCCCACTCGCAGCCTGTCATTTCTCTGGCAACTTTATGCGCACACTTGTGTTTGTAATGGTGTTAATCGGGAACCTGCTTTCGATTTTTCTTAATACTTACTCGATGTTGTCCAATATATAATTGGAATGCAATATAGATGGCCACGATTTTTAGGACAGTAGTTTACAGTTTATACGAAAAATATTCGAATTTTTTCCAGGAACAAGTCTCATTTGGTTTTTTTTTTTCTCAAATGTACGGTTTCTTCCCTCTTTGTTGGGGGAATCAGGCAAAGGCTATCTATCTTCGATCCTCTGAAAAATGGGAAAAGTGGTCGCTGAGTTTTCCATTGCTCTGCCAGTTCTAGTCGGAAGAGGCGCGGAGTTCCATAAAACAAAATTTTCACTTAAATTTGTTAACGATTAGTTTAGTGCGTTATCGATAGGATAGCATATCTTCCGATTTATCCACTCCTCACATGCAATCGAAACTATTGAATCGTCTGAACATTATAGAATGCCGCATCTAGTAACATCAAATAAGTAATTATCACGTTCAGGATAAAGTGAAAAAGCGTAGACTTTCTCGTGGAAGACGCTCGACTATTAGTGTGATTGTTCACGAAGGCGATGATGAAAATTACGTAAGTGTATTTGTTTATTCATTTATTTGTTTTTCTTTACAGTATGTTTACGGTCGATCTTATGCAAAAGAACCGAAAAAGAACTTAAAAATATCTGCATTGTTTTTGTTATTGGTAAAATTGTAGAGTAATTGACAACCATAATATGATTCGAGTTAATTGAATTTATTATTGCTTGCAATAAACTTTACAACCAATATTCATTATCTGTCTTCTCCTTCATTAGGCTTATGCGGTTTTTAAGACAGTAATAGCCTCATTGAAATCAGCTTAATGAGATAATTTCCTTGTGAATTTACTCTGTTCTTTTTTTTTTCATCGACCATAATAGCTTAGGCAATCATCAAAACGATGGAAATTTACATTTTATGTTTTGGCAATTTTTCATCATTTCACAAAAAATTGGTAGAACGATGTCGCAGTGATTTGCGTAAAAATTGACCTTTTTCTTTAACAGTCTTTCCATTCGAATTTGCATTTGCAAAAGGTTCAGTTGAAATTTGGAGAACTTGGATGGCCATCGCATTGTTGCAGTTAGCATGGAAGGAGGTGGTATTGTGAGTAAGACTGTTATTGCCAAATATTTATCGTCGTCTAGATTCTGTATTCGATCAGCGATGTTAAAACCACCGGTGGCCAATGGGATAGTGCCAGGCTGTGTGTGACATGCAAAAGTGCGCTAGGATTGCACATGAGGGATGTGCGTGTACTCAGTTGCTCTCTTCCTCAGCCTTCCTACAATCTTGTATCCCCTGCCGTTTTGCTTTCGCCGACGCCCATGCTCTCTAACCGTGTATACAAAAAGCTACTAGGTAGCTGCAGGCTTGGTATTCGGGAAGGCCTAGAGGGTATAAATGTTTATTGTCGTTTAGCTTCTGGGACTTAGCATTTTCCAAAAAAAAAATCTGAGCTCAGGAGCTATGTGATCCACAGTGACTCTCACAGGTGTTGTGCCTATATTTTGGAATCCAGGTAAGCTCAGTCTACCAGAATCTCCTCTACGTTACATCATTTCTATGTTACGCTTAGGTGCTGTAAAACGCAACTGTTACATTTCTTTTTATTCAACTCGTGTGCACAACATGAAGGAGATTAGAAAGGTGCAAAATTTATGTATTCCTTTACATTGTTGCTCCTGCCTGAAGCGTTTCATGTTCCGAAATTATGACGTTAGGAAAAGGCGAAAGACGTACTTAGGATATGCTTAGGAAAAGGAACTAAATAGATAAGAAAAATAAAAAAAGAAACGTTTCGCAGTATGTAGAAGAAAGGTGCCACAGAAATGAGTGGCTAAACAGACGTTGGGGCCAACGACCACCGACGATTGTTAATGTATGTGTACAGCCAAAAACCGTATGAAGCACTTCATGAGCAAGTTGTGAATTTATAGGAAGAAGTGATAGTACCTCTGGAGGACGACTCGGACGAGCCATCGCAGGACGGCGCACTCGCAATGAAGTTGGTTGGGCTGAAGGCTGAGATCGCTGAACTAAAAGCGTATGAACGTAAATTGCAGCTTGAACAACGCCAATGGAAAGAGCTGTTCGACGAAAAACAGCGCCAAGCTGTAATTGCTGAAAGGTTGGCATTGTTCGTACTTTCTAGGGACCTATTGTTCACTTGAACTACCTAATTTTGATTGGAAAGAGCTGGATTTGGAATATTGACTGGAGATTAATTTATCGTGCCCGACCTCTGCCAGTCGAAACCATTAAAGAGCAGCCGGAAGTCGAACCCGCGCATTTCGCATATCGTGCAAGGGCTGCTTCGCTGAAATACTGCCCCGGTTACCACTGACTTTTTTTAAAGAATTGTGGTGTGAGCCGCACCTAAACAGATGGCTTTCAACATAAAACTTCAATGGATTAATTTACATATTTAATATTAGCATTAAGGAAAAAACTGGCTTTCATGAAGAGTTATTTCAAGGGCAAGGATCAGCGAGATTTGTGGGAATTAGGCATTTCGGGTTACCTCCAGTAAGAGTTACTTATATTTAAGGGATTGCGGTCCGAAGCAAATTTCGCAGAGCAGATTTGAGAAGGTGTGCGCGACGTACCTGAGTGATATGGGGCCTCTGTATGTGTTCGATTCGAATGTTGCCAGTTTTAATCGCAAGATGGAAGAAAAATTGGCATCGGTGCGTGTGATAATCACTGATTTTTTTTTTGATATCGTTTATTAACGCTCGTTCTGCTTAGCTATTTTGCGCCCACTTTCATGCGTTACTCACTTCTTGCGATGTTTATGACGTGGTGCGTAATACTGGAAGAAATCTTCCATTTTTTAATAACCACTGTTCTGAGCGCATTAATGAGTTATCCCTTATAGTAATAATAAGATAGTAAAGTTTTGAACATTTTGACGTTGTCCTCGGTTGTTGTAAACGGTTTGGTGCCGAGGAGATAGAAAATGATAAGCGTTGCGACGAATAAAAGTAGCCTTCACAGAGATATACTTCGCTCGTTGCATCAGAACGTTCGTTTTGTGTCTCATCCACCTTCACCGTTAACCCATTTTGACTGTTTGGCAGTTGGCCATGATCTTCTGTCATTTATGAGTGGTTTATCTTTCTAAAAAGCATTTGGATTGATGAAAGATTTGCAAATGACACCTGATGCCACCGGGAGATTTCGACCATATCCTAACGATATAATTGTATCGTAATCCTCTGCTCACAAATACATTCCTTTGTTTGGGCATGCTATATTCTTTTTTTCGTTCTGGTAAAGTGACGTCACCATCAAGTCCAATCGCGTTTCACAATTACCTTCCTCTGTAGCAGTGGCTTAAAAGAGTCTCTGATGTGCCCAAATGGCCTATATCTCCGCCACCCATTGCCTCGTAAAAAAGACGGCGATGGTAAAGCGCAGTCAGTAACTATTGTAACGTTATTGCACCCAAACGAATCTCTCGCAATGCTTTGATTATTCAGTTGGCAGAAGGGGTTGGGACTACTATCGTAACATGCAATTTCAGTAGGAATTCATTTTAGAACGCATATGGTGATGCTTTGCGAGAAGAAGTGAAGCAATTCGAATCCGAGCTGAGAGAGTTGGAAGCTACAGGTGACGCTTACGTGGAACACATCAGAGAAGTTGAAGAAATGATTCGAAAGCAATTGCAAGAATACAATGAAGAAATCGAGCTATTGCATAACTGGTTTGTGGAGAAAGAACTGAATGAGATGTTCGATGCAGTTGTCAAAGAAGAACAATGAGTGGTCTATGTGATGATTGCGCTGAATATCACTTTGTGAGTGTCTTTATTTGTTTAAAACAAAAAACGCTTTATTTATATGTGCCAGTTACTTTAAAATCATTTGACATGTGTTTTATCATATTCAACATTCGTATAATAGGCAAAAGAAGCAGAAGTGATTTTGAAGTCTATCGCACGATGGTCAAAAGGTTTGAATTTTGAATTAATTTTGCGATTGCACTGGTATTGTTTCATTGCATCGGTTCGTTCGATAATCGTTTAATTTTGCTTTGGAAAATCGAAAAATATGATATTTCCTTGGTCAAATATTACCAGTGGTCGAAATTTGATTGCATTTTAGAATTACTTGGCTGCCTTTCGAATTTTTTTTTGATCTTTGAGGAAACCAGTTTCAGCAACCTTGTTCGATACCGTCAATTGCTGACTCTTTTCGCTTCTTTCGCTGTATCATTTCTCTTCTTTTTTTCCCATAGTTATGAGCACACCTCAGTAGCATTCTTGACATCGTTTCAGTTAAACGGTTAACCGTTGCATCTTTCAAAGGTATACGCTTCGTGGTGTTTTATTTTTGCAATAACAGATAGTGCGGAGGGGGATGAGATGGGGCGAGGTAAAGTGAAAGTGCGTAGAGAGGATGGGTGAATGAGTTTCTGTTAAGACTTAAGGTAAATTTGCGAAAAGCGCACGGTAGACTTTTGCTGAAATAGAAAGGAGCTACGATCAACAGTGTCTTTCCCACTTTTGCGCTGTATAGGTCTGTGTTCGCGTTCTATACCTCAGCATTTTTCAGCTACCTTCATGCGCTCTTCTTTGCTCTGCATTTTTCCTATGTTTGGTTGCTGTGCAAGGATCCATTTGAAGGTTGTTCGATTAGGGATCATTATCAGCCAATTTGTAAAGTATTTGTGACGAGTGGAGATGTTCCGCATTAATCTAGCAAATCTATAAGATTTTGGACCCCTTCGACTGCACTGTCCATCGACACTTGTACAGATTTATGGCAATTGTTAGAAAATCATCTTTGTATGTCTAGTTTAATTATTTAGTCGGCAAATGGTGTTTAAAGGCACAGTGACGCGTCGCGGTATTGTATGATTTGATTTTTTGTAACAAAATGTAGTATGAAGTTTGGTGTTGGAAGATGTTCGAGGTTTTTATGTTTTGCAAATAAATGCGTACATTTTATTAATGAGTCTGGCCGTAATTAAAGGTGAGTTTAATTTTTTTTTTCCTGGCCGTAATTGAAGGTGAGTTTCTGTCTTTGAGAGTATTGTAGATGTGTGTGTGTATGTGTGCGTGCGTGTGTGTGTGTCGGTGAGTGGTATATATGTGATGTGTGTATACATATAATCATATGCTGTTATTGTGTCGAAATTTTTTCACCGTCAAAATTCAAAGACGTTATTTATTTGTGGTGATGAAGAAACTCTTCATGCGATCAGTTTATGAGAGCTCATTTCGAGTTTATTGTTCCCAATAGCTGTATGTCGTCAGTTCTATTTTTCCACTTTAGCTTTTTGCGTTCCACTCGGCTGCCCGACTCGAATCGGGTCGTTTTTATCACAGTTGTAGAACAACATTTCATGTAATGATCGAAGATTATTTAACGTTGAAGTACAGATTCGACGTTACAAGACCGCGAAGTAACTACCGAATACGCATTGTTTTCTCCACTCTTCCATATCGCTTTCGTTATCTTCACGTTTCTCGTAATTGTTGCCCACATATTTGTGTGGTGATCATCGCTCTTTGAGACCAAATTATTAAGCGTTAGTTTGGTCGTAAGATTTGAAAGTCGAAGTCAGTGAAGAGGAGGCGATACTTCCTCACGTTATCGGCTTTGAGCGAGCCTTTCTGTGTTCCATGCCATCTTTTGGGTCTCATCCAAAGCAGTGTGAACGTTCAAATATTCTCTCTTCAACGATGCACTTTTTTTCTTCTCGTTAGCTTAGCTCAATAGCTGTTCATGCAGGTTAACTGCCAAAAGCTTAAATGTCTTTGAATCTTTATTTAAGTTTGTTTGAGAGCGTATGAAAAGTGTAAGTTATTTAATATGGATCTGGTTGAGATAAGTGTAAAAGTAGGTAATGTGGAAAAGGTTAGATTTGATGAGATTTGGTTGCTATTTATGATAACAGGTGCTGGCAAATATGTTCAGCCGTTGTTTGATTTCTCATTAGTTATGCTATGAGGTTCTGCATTATCTGCGGCGTAGGTGTGCTTATTATTCATCGTTTTCTGAACTTCGTTGCAATGTTGACATTCAGCTGTGTTGATTTTTGGCCTCACTTTTTTCGCTGTACGTTTTCAAAATAATTTTTTCGATGCTATTCATCTTTCCTAGCCGTTTGTAACCTCAGCTCAAAGTCGGATCGTGACCCACAACTATCTCCTACCCTCGCTTCACCACCTTCCTCCGCCGTCCATTCCGGAGAGTATTAAGCGAGACTGTGATTTATAGAATGGATAAGTCAGCTAGTGCGCAATCCGGAAAGGTCGAGTCAAACGCCAAAGTAACGGAAGGATTAAACGAAACGAATGATTCTTCTAAGAAACAAAAATATGATTCATGGTCAACTGCGCTGGATGTGGCCGCAGGGGTCGACTTGAAAGGGAAGACAGCACTTGTGACAGGTTGTGTCGGCTCTGTCCTCCTTGTTTATCATTTCCACTAGTTGATAATTTGGCGAGTTTAACCGCAGGTATAGCCATTCGTTTGGTGAAACGAAATAGCGTGAGTGTAGGTGGGCAGGGCCATTTGCTTCGGTTTTGCTCACCCGCCTACATTGTTATGATTTCTTTTATCGTTAGGCTGAAATTGCCGTTAAAAAAAATTGAATTGGTTGACTGCCATGGTTGCATCCATCATGTAGATTGTCGAAAATTTCAGTTTTTTTTTCATCGATTTACAGAGGATGGTCAGGATTATGGGATGTTTAATCTATGAACGGATGTAGACTAAAAGAAGAATGGTTAAAATCGCTAAATATTCTTTTTATCCGGCGCTTACAAGCGGATACAACCGCTCACAGAAGTCCAACGCCTCTATATTCCTCTGTGCTATAAACGAGGTTATCACTACCATACCATTAAACACAGTTCGCTGTTGGTTTTTTGTTCTAAAATTGTGCGTACAAATGTGTTTGCCAATTTGGACAGACAGGAAACCAGTTGTTCTTGAAATGAGTCCAAGTCTATTTTTTGTAATTCACTGCTGTTTTTGTGATAGGCATAAAAAAACAACTCGTATATTAACGGGCTCGTCCACCTTCAATTTTGAGAGGCGAGTTTCCAAAGTTAGATTTCAGCTCAATTGCGCTATCGACTGTGAGCGGTGGGAGGATGCCTGTATGCACGGCAAACCAAGAAAAAGAAAACGGCCAGTCGATATCGTTGTTTTTTGCTTTGTGTGAATGGCCACAGTGCGCTAAAACCA
>JPKZ01000643.1:0-16212 GCA_000803305.1 Toxocara canis
AAAAAAACGCAAACATTTTCACCAATCAGAACGAATATTTAACAGATTTCTACGACGGGTCTGTCGGGCAAGATTTCAGTTTTCACCACTCGTGAACAGCTTACGAAATGAGCTAGCTCTGACGGCTGTTCATCAAAGTGCACATCGTGAGAGCATCTGGTACGCATTTTCATTTGCTGTGCGATACAGTTAATGAAATACGCAATCGGATCAGTGGAATAATGTATGCAAATTTTTCACTCATAAAAGCGATCACAAACGCCTCGGCGTCGGTAAGTCGTTTTGAACTTTGATCTGAGATGCGATGGTAAGGCTAAGGATTGTATCAATCAAATTCCATGCCTCTGACTTCAGTTGTTCCGAAGTTGAAACCATCGTACAGAAAAAAAACGTCGCCGTAATGCGCTTTACAAAATGCAAATTTAGCAAAGCGCATAAAAACGGATATGAAGATGGCTAACTAAAGGAGTGTCTTTATTTGTTCTAAATATTGAACGAACCCACTGGATAAAGAAATTCTGACAAAGGCGACGGGGGCTGTTGAGCACGCAGGCCTCAGTTACAACAAGTTGAACGAATTGCGTCATCGGTTGGAAACCAGTGGAAAAAAATGGTAAAAAAAATCTCATTTATCGAGAGCATCACATCCTCTTTTCCGAATCGCTTTTTTCTTATTTTGTTCTTTCACTATCTAGGTGCCCCATAATTACTCTTGGCTTTGTGCGCCCTCAACAACTTCTATATTGACCGTCGAAACGGCATATAACAGATATTTATGTTATAGCAGACTTCAATAGGCCCTAAATTTTGATTTGTAAAAATAAAAGGATGATGGACGTGACATAGAAAATAAAAATATTTAAAAAGCGATGAGTTGTAAATTTTAGAGGAGACTGCACCTCCAATGTTTAAAATTTTGAGGCATAACCCTCACCGTACATCTCTTCTCCCATCCTCCTCTTCAAACGCAGAGCCTAAACGACCACTCTGAAGAACGCCAACTCGTGGGCAAACATTTCAGGACTGTTTATTGAAAGCAAACGATAAGAAACGGGAAAGTTCAGGAGGATTGGTGGCGACGTTTGAATTAGCTATGTCAATCAAAAGACGTATGAGTAAACAACAATAAGGGGTATGAGAGAGAAATTCCTGCCTCTCTCTCTCTTTCTCTCTCTCAACAAAAAAAAACGGGTTTTGCATGAAGCAAAAGAAAAAAACAAAGTAAGACAATTAGAAGAGCATTTAGAAAATAAAAATTGCAATGCAAAATTCATTAAACAACAATAAACAATGGACAATGAAACGCGCGTGTATTAATTACGGAATGTAATTAACAGTAGAGGACTCATAAGGCTAAACCGCTCGATTGTCGTCGATGTAGAAACATTATGAGCATCTAAGATGAATGCTCAATTTGAAGATTTGATCGGGAAAAAAAATCGTGATTCGCTTGTTTTAAAAATTGTCATTCGTCATTGTTTAAAAAAATCATGATTCGTTAATCTTAACCGCACGTTGCAATTCACTGTGATTCACATTAAAAATATAGCATCTACAATTTGTGGCGTTGGCACTCTAAATTCACGCGAACTATTTGTCATATCCTTAATTCAATAACTTATTGTTGTTTAGTCAATAAGTTATTGAGTAATTAGTATAATTTATTATAATTAATTATAATTAGTGTAATTATAATTTATTGTAATTTATAATATAATTAGCATCCTAATATTATTTATCTTAAAGATCGCTAATAAAGCGAAATAATCTGCGCCGATTAATTTGCACATTTTCAGAACACAGTGACCACCATATTTTTTCTTTACAAAAACCCTAAAGTGCACCAAGTATTAAGAGACACGCATAACCGACTGCGTTTTCTAGCTTGTTTTGAGCTTTTCTGACTGGTTACAATGAAACTTCTCTCACCCTCCATCGAATTGAGTTCAAGGAGGGCTAAATCTAAACAAAAAAAAGACGAACGCCCATCTGATTCCCTCTCCGGGGTCATTTCCATAGCAGTCGGCGGAAAGCACTGAAACTGAGAAATGGAACAACGACCTTGCGCTATTGAGAACAAGATAAACTGCTTCCGGCTTATTTGTCACGATTCAAAGCTGAAAGGCGGCAAGCGCACTACCTATTCAAACATACGCGATCGCGATCACGTTTAATAACCATCCAATTCAGAGCGCTTTCGTTCTGGTTAAGAAAAAAAAAAAAATGATCGCTATAATGTGCGGTATAAAAGGATGAGGGATTTGGTAGTAAAACGAAATCTTTTGAGAGTTGGAGCCGATGCGCTCCTCTTGAATGCATCGAACTGATTCTAATTTTTTATGACGTTACATTTTCGATGTATAAATATCATACGAAATTATACTGCAGAGAGAGGCTTGAGCATAGTTTTTTTTAAAATACAAATCGGTTTTCGGCAGAATGCGCGCTAGTGATCGCTATTTGAGCACATGTAGCGAGGACTTCCGCGAGTGCCTGAGTAGCGCAGTCGGTTAGCGCGTCAGTCTCATAATCTGAAGGTCGTGAGTTCGAACCTCACCTCGGGCAGCCACGTTTTCCCTCCAGACGTTTACGCGATACCAGAGCTCATGTTGTTTTCTTGCCTTCCTCAGAGCGACGCTTTTCTTTGCCTCCCTCGAAACAACGCTATATCCTACTATAACCGCGATTTTTTATCAAACAAGTGTTGACTGATTTACATATTAGGTCGGTCAGGGTGTCATGTTGCCAGAAAGTTGAAACGCTGGCAATACAACTCCTATAAAGCACTTCGAAGTTTGTATACCCTTACAGCTTCTCTTCTGATCACATACCTACGAATGTCCATGAAAAAGGTCCTCGTGAACACAACGTTTGTGAATGAGGATATGGAATTCCACGTAATCACATCCTAAACGAATCAACATGTTTTTTAATTTTTGCCTTCATATAAATGAGAGTAAAATCGAGAAATGCTAAATCAATCGAAATTTCGTCAGCATTTTTAAAATATTTAAAGTCATACAAGAAAAAGAAATAGCAATGCAGCGGTCGTCGTATGAAAAAATGTGAAAAAGCTTTAGCGAATTTTGATTCTCCCAGCCGTGCATATTTCCTCAGTAAAATTAATGCATATTAGGCTACGTGTTCGACATCAGCTGTAGTTGTAAGACGTCAAAAATTCGTCCACAACATCTGTTAAGAATGATAACTGTAGAAAGACTTCGACTTTTAGTCCTAAAATGATTTCTTTCAACAACCGTAGGCGACTGAAGCCATAATGTTTCACACTACTACGATAAAAATTAGCGAAACTTGGATTGCTCATGAAGGTCGATTATACCTTATAATACACAGATAAGGACGTAGACCGTAAGCATGAAATAAAGCCCCGTCTAAACGAAATAATGAAATCAATTTTTCACTTATACGCACCTAGTAGACTATGTCTAAACGGGAAATTACATAATGTTGGCACTGTGGCAAGCAAGAAGCAAACGAATTTTAAACTGCGTGAAATGTGCCATTAATATCAAAACTGTTAGGCCACTTTGTGATAGTTGTGCTGATTCGACCATTTGTAAATGAAGCGTAGCAGTCGAATGAATCCAACGACCCTTAAAAATGCTATAGAATGCAATAGACTTTTCTAGGAAAAACACCATTCAGCAAGGACTGGAAAAATGCTGCCGCCCATCAACATGGTTTCCAAATCTTGAAAAAAATCTTTTAATCCAAAAGTACAAAGTTTATAGCGACCAGATGCTTTAGCCGAGATGATAGGTCATTTAAAAGTGGGCATCAACGTTGAAACGAATCGGAAAAAAAAACTTGTTTATAGATGGATGGGAAACATAGATAGCGCAAAACTCGAAGCGAATGGTAAAGTAGAAAAATAACAAGCATTGTGAAGCGGTCAAACCTCGACTTGCAACTTCACGTACTTCATCCAGAACAACAACAGCTAGATCCGCCTTAACCGCCAATAGCCCTTAGTGATCTTAAGACGAGTGCCACAAACGGAGGCTAACGCATCTAACGAAAGGGCAATCGAAGGGATCTCGCCAAATGGCAGTTGTGTTGCCCACTGACCCACAGGTGACCAGTGCGCAGCGAGTGCTTTGTTCAGCGTGAGAAAACAGGAAAACATGGGCGCATAGATAACTGATGCAACCCAAAGGCTTACCAAAGATGTTGGCACACAGCACTCGGCCATGATACGAGCTCATAAAGAAAATGCATGCATTTTGCCGATTGCATGCTTCGATGTGTCCGCTTTTTTTCTTGTTAGCTAACATAAAAAGCGCTCAAACCTATCAACATTGATGCTTTAATGTAGCACTGTTTCCTAAACGAAGCAAAATATAAGTATTGCTCAAATATCGCATACTTTTATGCAAATCACAATATGTATTAGAGTAAAATTTTAAGCGCATCACGTGGCACAAATATCGCTTAAAGACACTGATTAGTTTGCCGAAAGACCGTCAAGTCATAGCATGGCCTACCTCGACACTTTTTCCTAGATACGGAGAGAAGATTCTGGTAAAAACATAAGATCGTTGGTTCTAAGAACGCTAAAACACATTTCTGTACATTTTGACAGCGATTATCACAAGTGATAAATGTGTGGTGATTAGGACCGATAATCATGCGGAAGTTCACATGCTTTATTCGATTGACGACAGATCATACTGACGATATTTAATAAGCTAACTCTGCAACAATACAGAATTTGAAAAAAAAAGAACGCTGCGAATATCAATTAGTAATCATAATGACAGTTGGAAATCAGCCAAAAACAATTCTACCATTTCTCAGACTACGCAATTTTCTGTTTCTAATGGCAATTTTTTTCATATTTAAGCAAAAATATAGCGAATGGATAGTGCCCGTTTGATTGGGCAATCGCCGCAAAACGTCTTGGCATTTTCATTTTGAACGCGCCTTTGAAAAGAGCATTAAACTACTCGGCATGTTTGGAAAACTTTTTTTTAAAGTGCTATGAAGTTTTGCAGAAGAGCTTTTAGATGTTTTTTCACCACAAAAAAAGCTTATTCATAGACGCGATCATTCACGCACCGATATGGCAAACAATAAGGGTGGGGGTTCATCGTACTGAAGCTGAGAGGTAAGGTTGTGAAATTTTGGAAAAATTTTTAATATTTATTTTTATTTAGCAAGCACGCAAAACAGTTATCATTTTTATGAGCAGAAACAGCTTAATTTTTTTTCAACCAAAAACCTTTCATGCATTGCCGACATTGCTTGCAATCAACAACCGCCAATCTCCTCTTGCGCCTTACAATAAAGCTCTTGAGTATGCTTATGTTCGCTTAATTGAATCGGTCAAAACGGAATAATGGCTCAAGGCAACCATTGGTAAAAGTTGATCGATTAGGTGGAACTTCAAAGTAGTGATGATCATGTTCCCTGATCGTTCTGCCACTCTTTCAGGAATAATTAATCAAGACACTCAAGTGCAATAGAAATATGCGAAGAAAAAAAGCGAAACTGTTCGCAAAACGTTAACTAGTTTACTATTTAGGCAATAATTTAAGGAACACAAGTAGCACTCTCGTTACGTCACATCAGCGCTTGGCCTAAGTAGACGGCACACGTTGAAAATAAGACACAGAGACGCAAAAACACTGATAACGAACGTGATTTTCTCTGCGTGTTTCTGTCAGATCAATACTGATAAGCTGTGCGCTCTCTTGTTAACAAATAAATTCGCTCATGAAAAAACAAAAGTTTAAAGCTGTACACTCTTTTATCAAACAAGTAAGTCTGTTCGTCAAAACAATGTCGCGATGTTACTGAGGCAATCGCACGCCGAGCACAGCCATCGCTTTGGCTGTTTTAGACTGTTGTTAACCACCCGCTGGCTGGGCTGTCAGTGGTATGGTGGGAAGCATCCAGGAATTGAACCCTGGTCTCCAAGCATGCGAAGCCGGGTTCTACCACTGAGCTATTGCCGCCCGCAAATTATATATGTATATATATATATATATATATGTATATATATATATATGTATATACATATATATATATGTATGTTAAACTGTGTTAAATGATATGTTATATACGATATATTAAATATTTATGTGTTAACTGTATGAAATATAAGTTGAATGAAAGGAAACAACGTTAAGTATGATATGCAGGTTGGAACTACATAGTTCGAGGAGCGTTAAGCAGCAACGGATATGGTGTCATAAAGTGTTATACAACATACAGCAACTGCTGTATCCATCTTCGCAGAGGTGGCTAGCAGTTACGTTATACGAAGATCTGGTGATCATACACTCTCACCTCCACCTTTCTCCCCTCTCCCCCCCCCCTTACAAAAAAGTCACTTATACGTCCGCAATTATTAATTATTCTTGCGAAACTTCAGTACGGTTAAATCTAACCGTTAGCACAGCTACGGTTATGTTCGCCATCTACAACCGATTAGATCATAACAAATCCCCGAGAAACTGTTTTTCCTGTTTTGAACAAAAATGAAGAATACTTAAACGCTGACCTGGTTCGAATAATTTCGCATATTTGTTCGTAAGATAACTCGCTAAGAGGTGCATCGTTAAGAGACACAATTCGATCACCACATCGTAATCCCGCTTCGGCTGCATAGCTTAATGGCTCCACTCGTGATATCACTGCACTATGAATTGGAGCCAAACGCAGCTCCGAAACAAAGCCGTCTCCGATCACATCGCCGTCACATTCATCAAGTCCGTTCTAAACCTCCTATCATTATTGTGACTTTCGCCGAAACTCTAAGAGAGTAGCATAATTTTAAAGGATAGAAATAGGGCAACAAGAGATGAAAAAATAATGTAGACCGTGCTCAACTTTGGCAGATCTTTTATGTAGTATTCCAAAAGTGTGCATTTTGCTGTATATGGATCTAATCAGAAGTATTCGAAATTCAGAATGTTTTCGTATTGGATATCATTATTCACATAGACAAAAAATTGTTCAATTCTGTGAATGCGGTTTAATCCAGTTGAATTTACTTTTAATTAAACTTTTAAAAAAAGCTTTCAATTAAGCTTGACCAATTTAGGCTGAAACCAATGAAAATTCAATTTCTTTTTGAGAATTCGGTAAGCTTGTAGTGAACGTCAGATGGAATTTCCAATTTGAGGAAACGTGATGATGAAAAATCATAATTACCGACTAATAGGCCTCTCTAATGCGGTATTTTCTTAAATGGCTTCATTTTTGTTCGTTTTTCTCGTTTTGTAAAGAAATGAACTTTTTTTAATAAACGAAGATGCAGGAGAAACGTCAACCATATTCGGCTATTTTCTCTTCCCAAATGGCGTCAATTCGGCTCAAATGGTGGCTCATCATGCCTGATACATTCCGTGGACAGCGCAATTGATGAGAAAGAAAAATGATATGCAAAAATATTTGGGATCGATGTGCAATGGTCGGAATGGTAAAGCGACTGCCGAGGACGAAATTGGTTGTTCGTTCAAGCACCATTTACGGGAACGTTCCTTCACGGCATTACGTACGACAGTCAGTAAGTCCGAGCCAAACTAAAGCTGACTTTATCTTGAAAAGTCACCCACACCTACGCAATAAGTCGATTTCATTTCTCGTGTAATCGTTTGTGAAGATGTACCTAATGAAGTATTTTTGCATACTGTGCGTAAGGAGAGAAAGAAAAAAACTCTCTCGAATGAAATAATGACTGGATAGAACTCTTTAATCGAATCATCTACTAGCGCACATCAAAACATGGTTCAAACCGAACTTCAAATTGATGGACATTAATGAAATTCAAATGATAAGATCGTAAGTTGTCGGACATAATTAAAATACTAATGATTAATTTTTACTGAATATTCGGAAAAAACCGGACGGTTTCGATAAAATGAAATTTATTGCAACCTTTTCAAGCAAAACAAGTATTTCAGCTATAGGTAACGTTGGCTTGAAACTGAATTTTTTAAAAAAAAAAACTCATGAAACCGACTTAAAAATCAGATGATTGGAATGACACCATAAAATGCTTTTCGTAAGTTCACAACCATATGATAGTAGAGCAACCTAGGCAAGGGGGGAGACAAAACATTTTTGATCCGTCCGAACCGTTCTAAGTATGCTATAGTTACTGCGTAGACGCGAGCAAGTTTGACGCAATATCTTAGCGACTGATCTGTGAAAGGGTAATTTGATGACCAAGGCGACAATCGATGACTGTCGCCTAATATTCCCCTGGGTCCCCACCAAAACGATTGTTATGCTCCCTGCGTCGGGGCATAACAGTCATTTTGGTGGGCACCCAGGGAAATACTAGGCGACAAAAAAGTTCAGTTTCAAGCACAGTTACCTAGATTTTCCATTCCCGGAGACTGTTTGGCAAACGGAAGAGCGATGTGGAACCTTACTTAGTAGTATCATCATTCCGCTCAAAAATAAATCAGCGAAAATAATGCGACTCCATGCAATTATTTTTTCATCCTTCCCCTCTCCCCTTCGGCTACCATGTCATTGACACTAAATGACCACGCCTTCCCCCCGCCCCCTCTAACGTGAGTAAAATCCAAACAATTGTCCTTATAATGTCCCTCAACATTTCTAAAATGACTGCCATATAAACAAAGGATATTACAAACCTACCATTAAACACGAAAAACATGTTAATATAACCTAACTCAAAAAATTCCAAGTTCACCCTGAAAACTCATCAGATACAGTACAAAATTCTAAATTCTGCTTGCAAACGGTGCACTAAACCCATACTGGTTCCGTTCAGTCCGCTACGTATTTTACCAGATGCCGGCCTGTCAAAAACAGTGAAATATTAATATGAGAGATTTTTACGAATATTTTCATGAAAACATATGCGATGGCACTTCCGGACAACAGATTTACGGAAGAAAAAAAGGGCTAGATGAAGGGTAAGGATTTGCTATAAGGATTAGATAAACGGTTTGGTTTATGTGGATGAAAATATTTTCATGAATGGCACTTTATCAAGAAAAAAAATCAAAGAAAAAGGAGAATGCCGTTGATTGTTAGAGGTATCCTCAACAAGTGTTTCAAGTTAAAGTTGTACCAGTTAACATGAACTTTTAACGATACTATACTATTCGATAGTTGAACACTTTCAAAAATTTGTACTTCTTGCTATACCGCAGTAAAAAAAACAATACAGAAAATTATTAGCGACAAACTGGCTACAATTGTAAGCCATACCTGAGGCGGATAAACAGCTACATGACGAATGGTGAAACCGTAATTAAAATCCGGTGAGGGTCGTTCGAGCAGCACATTCCGCACTGTCATATCGTTCTCTATCTCTACATAACACCACTGTCGATGGTTAGTCGGTTTCACTGAAAATTTCTTTTTGCTCTTTAAGAAAAAATTTATGAAATGTGCTTTAATTTCTATTCAATTCCTGCATAACGTAAAAAAAATTACGCCGAACACAATTCACACACTTTTAAAAAAGTCTCTATGCTAATCTGATCGATTGATTGCTGCAGCTCTTCCAGGTTTGTAAATTTGTCAATATGAATCGATTCCGAAGCATAAAAACTGACAATGACCGCAGACAAGATTTAAATAAAGGAAAATATCTGAGGTGAAAAAACGGAATCCATGACATCTTTTGTTGAAAAGCAACGAGCCATTTGTTAGTGATAACGTAAAAGTAGCCACGCATTATGATATGTGATAACATACTATGTAAATGATAACATACAACCACATATTATAAAACAATACGCCAAAGAAGTATTGCAAAAAGTGGAACAACGAGATGAAACTTATTTTATTGAATTCAGTTCAACACATCTAAACATTGAGCGAACTTATAATAAACACCAATGAGTCGAAACCAAAGTATAGCTCACCCAGAAACCCGCACAAATATGAAACGATGCGCAATACTGACGCGGTAAACTGTTGCCTAAATACTGATAACGAAACCGTATTTAAATTAAACTACAGAATCTTTGCAGCAAACGGTAACATTCCAGGATATTGGAATTTTGCATACAGCAACGTTGGAATACAATGCTCGACTCTAGCATAGCGTATATATTGCATGCATTGGGGCGTATGCTATAGCGTAGATTGCATGATGTGCACTCATATGCATCAGTCGATGTCAACAAACAACAGCGGCATACGCCATGAACCACTGCTATTGCATGGAAAATTTTCTCCGTTAGTGTTCCGGAATTAATTCTCTCTTGGGTCCCATCTCCGGTTCAGATTTCTGGCTTCGGAAAACCAAAACAGGAGCCGGATTCCTGCTCCGGAATCTCCACGTTGTTAGGGCTCATATGTTCGTTTCTGAAAACTCCTTCCAATGCAGCCTAACCAGAGTGCAGTGAAGCGCAGTATGCTTATAGCATCGTAACACTACGCCACCAATTCAACAATATTCGTAGTGAGGCAAAACAGTTGCCGAACTTAACTTTCCACAAGCTTGAATGCATGCAAACTCTCATGCAAAGAAAGGATAACCATTGAGACACCAAAATTTGCCAAATAAGAGAAGAAAGGGAATAAAATTATAGGTTCACATTGCTTGAAAGACGATGATAGCCGAAACTCGAAGTTTGAAGTCACCACCGATTGTGCGCTGCGTTAAAGCAAATGAAAAAAGCCAAAAGGCTATTAGATAAGCTCTTAACAAGATAAAGCTTCTTCAAACCTGTTTATAACCGAGTTTGTAACTAAATCTATTCATAATTTATAATTAAATTATATATACGTAATTAAACCTACCAAAAAACTACTTATAATTAAACCTATATAATTATTTATAATTAATCGATTCGATTGTGGTCCTTAAATGAAAGAAACAAAAGTTAGCTTGCGACTGAATGTAAACAACAAGCGTTTTGATTCGTGCGAAAAATTCATGAAATTTTGACAAACGAAAGAATTTCTTCGCTTTATCACTGCTTATCAGCGGTACGGATGTGAAAAACAATGGCACTGATAACGACTAAATTTTATGGCAGATTGCCAAGACTTGCAAAATACTTTGATATTATTCTCCACCACAGCCTCTGAGGGAATATTTTGTTAAATGTTCCATCTCTACCATCTAAACAAAAGAACTGTGTGAACTGTTCACTGACTATCTATACGAAGGTTCAAAAAAGACAACGGATTAATCACAGAAAACTGGTGAACTATCAAAAATACCATTATGGAAAGGAAACGTTCAGGATTACATATGTCATTTCGGCGAGAGATCTACTGGAAGGGGCATTCGCAAGATTGGGCGACAAAGAAATATCTTAGCGGAGCAAACAGACGGGGAGGTTCGAGGTGAATCACACAATAAATGAATGAATCGTTCCTAATTGGTAAATAACTATCGTGGCAAAACCAAACCTCGGCCGTACTCGCACGATCGACGGTTTGACACCTACAGAACATCGACATGGAGAAATTGACTCAATTCCGAACGCCAAAAAAAAAACGAGAAAACTTCTTTCTCAAATGAGCAATCCTGTAAGAGATGGCTGGTTCGCTGATTTTACTCGTTTCACTTTTATGGACATCCTCTTGCCAACTTTTGAAGAGGGCCGGAAACTGTCACGACACAAGGCACAACCATGTGTGCAGCTGAAAAACAACACCTAAAATTACATAAGATACCCCCACCCCTTTTCTCCTCATCCCCCTCAATCGTGTTATTGGTTTTTCTTGAGCGAGTTCAATTCACTACTGAGAAAGGAAAAGAAAGAAAAATTAGGATTTCCTCGCTTGCAATTTGTCACGCTCGGTCAAAGAAGACGTCTTATTGTGTTTTTATAGTCATTAAGCCGTAGTAGAATATCAGTGAGGCACATCATAAGTGGACGAACAGTTAATAATTGAACTAATTTCTCCCGTTTCATGTGCTTCCAAAAAAAATTCAAACCATAAATGAGGGAGTGCAGGAAGGAGGGGAGAATGTTGGGGGTTAGGAAGGGGGGGGGGGAACAGTTGAGAGGGGTGACAGGGAGTACCAAGACGCAGCGAGAGTGAAGTGGGAGCATGAAGGCAGTACAAAAATCGCAGAAACAATAGGCCGAATAGCTTCCTGTACAATGCCAAATTGAAATTGCTCTGCGGCTGAATGAAACAGCCAGGAAGCTTATTGGACTGCATTAAACAAACAGCCTTACTTTCCGCTAATTAGGCGAAATGATTTATCGAAATACCACAACGGACCTCTATGTCAGTCAGGAAAGTGCTTTTTATAATAAACTCTTTCGAGAGTTAACACACACAAAAAGGCTAGTTCAGCAGATTACGCCAAACACACACCTTTATGCTCTCTATCACAGCAACCGTTCTCGAGTGACGACCTTCTCACTTGCAACGCACAGATGGGAACGGGAGAAGTGCATTGAAAACGGACGATGGGGAGAGGGCGGGGAGTGGGGTGGGGGGAGGGGTGAATAGTTACTCATATGTAATTCAAACTGCATAATATCGTTACAAATAAATGAAATTGAAAATTGCTCTTTGATCAAATTAAAAAAACACCTAGCATACGCAAAATTTTCGATAGCTGAACGTAACTGCATAGACTGCAAAATAAATTTCTAAAACGCAAGTGAGATTTTCTACTTCTTGAACAGACTCGAAAAAGTATGCTAGGTTCACGAAATTTTTTCAGGTCCCCCTCCAGCCCCGCCCCCTCTCTCCCACCGCTTCAAATTGATACGGATTTAAGGATTACAGCTGATAAGCGTTTAAAGCGAGAACAAAGAATAGATGTAGATTAATTGCGCTTCAAATAACATCACGCAAAGCATGCAAACAGGAAATTTAGAACAAATGAAACTCAACGACGCGTAAACAAACACACATTCGTAAACTAATAAATAAATAATAAGCAAGTAACTAACGATAGATAAATGCGTGTAAAATTTAGAGAGACAGAGCGAATTAAAACGAGAGAGACAATGAGACGCCGATTGGAAGATCGATGGTGATGCGAATCAAGACTGCGAAAATTGTGTGAAGTGATGAAAACATGTTCGGCAAAACCATGATCACAACTGATGTTGCTCAGCAGCAGATGATATTAGTGTGAAAGAAAAACACATTGATCATCGCTATCAAACTGTATTACCTTAAGCAGTGCATGATCCTTTAAGAGAACGCGATGAGAAGAGGAAAATTAAAGGTAAAACGTGAGGTTGACTGGTATAGACAGAAACCTTGTTCATTTGATTACCGATCGGAGCTCAGATCCTTTTAGCGATCGCTGCATAGAAGCTTCATTCTCCGGTCAAGAAAAAAAACACCCATAAAGAGATAAAAATATAAATTTAAAATATATAATAATATATATTATATATAATCTAAATTTAGGTTTATCACCACTTTATGGATGTAAAGATAATAATATTGTATGTTGGGGAATGAAGACTGATATATAAGAGGCGAATGCGGAGAGGTGGAGAGAACACATAGCATTAAAACTTTGCGAAGAAATACCATTTGCATGAACACTCACAAGTATTATACGCTCTACGTGAACGAGTGCTAATGATGAATGGCGACGTTAATATAAAAGACAACTTATAGCAAACAGAAGATCGTAGGAAACACTCTGAATACGCTACATTCCACTTTTGGCTTTTATATTAGTCGCTTTACAGAATTCATAGAGAAAATATGTGAAACGATAGAGGAAATGCAATCGACGAGAGGAAAAATTGTGAAAAGACGGACTGAAGAAATCACTCGTCACATATATGACGGGCGAATGGCCTTCATAATATCGTAAAAACAACAAAACGATCCTCAATGGATGATCGTTAAAGAAATTCGTTTAAAATTTTTTCATAAAATTCTCAACGATATACTTTACATTCCACAACTCAAAAGCATTTTTTTTAAATTTCCAAATTCATTTTATTCGAATAATTTTCATAGATTATTGATTGAAAAAATTTATGATCATCTATTTTGATAACTATAAATGATAACAATCGCGTTGGGTCAAAAACAAATTACAAATTTGAATATACTTTTCTGCTCTCATCACTTCTTTCATAGTTTACTTATGAACGCATCATTTAAATAAACTGTCTCTATACAGAAATATTCATTTAATAAGTATTTGATCGAGAAATGTCTTTAGAACGAAAACGTTTCAAAAGGGAACTGAATGATTGCCCGTTAATAAATATCGAACTATACGTCGATCATTTAGGTCGCTTGTTGATGATTTACAATTCGCAGAATATTTTAGCACATTCTGAAAACGAAACGCACGATTTTTATGAAACTTTTATGAAACATGAAACATGAATTTTTATAAAATGGAACATGATTTTTCTAAAACACGAATGATGGCGAAATATCACTTTTATAGTACCTTTTCAAGATATGTGAGTCGGTTTTTGTGCCACGATGTTTGCTCGCCCTTCCCTTATGGTTTTCATTCTTCTAGACACGATTATCATCAAATAGTCCAGTGAATCGGCAAGAAATTAGTTGAAAAGGGATGCCTCAAAGGGATAGTTGGTGAACGGCGTTGCAATAAGGCGAATGAGGGCATAGTGCAGATGAAGGATTAAAGGGGCAAACTGCTAGTAACACATGCGGGACACATTAAATAAACAATAACGAGTAGCTCGAGCCGAGGACTGCCTTAAGTAATGGCATTCGATTGCGCACAACCGCATAACAAACCCATCTCTTCCATCCAAAACGCATCCCAAAGCTATTTCTGTTCAACTTTATCGGTTTAGACGATCGCACGAGTTCAGCGCTTTACTCACCCGCCACCAGCGACATCTTCGATCAGCATTAAAAGTTTTGATCAATAGAAAAATTTCGATACTAAGATGAGATGTTGATTTGTAAAGGCATTAGCTGAGGCCTGGTTTAGACTAATACATGCATTTCGCATAGTTATAGAAGTTAACTTCCGTTTCTACAATGCCATCCTTTACCCATACATCCCAGTGCCGCCGCAAACGTTTCGAAACTGGTGCACTTTGAGCAGCGAATTAATGATGGTGTGCGGTGATGCGATTCGGCAAGAAGGAGTGCACCGAATAAAGAATCTGAGTGGAATGGTCCGGAAGTAAAAATCCGGGTACTGATCCCCGTCGAATTTCCCATGGCACAGCAACTGAAATGCTTTGATGAGTGAAACAAAAAATGGCAATGGATCCAGAAATCGAGAAAAATAGCAAAATTATCGAAAATTCCTAATTACTCGTTGAAATGAATAAATAGTGTTTGCCAAACTTATACTAGTAGTTTCACTGGTTAAAGCATTTCAGTAGTCGTGCTATATACGGTAAGATAAGTTTGGTGATATGGACATGTGATCGATCAGTCGCTGCTGAAATGTGAGAAAACAAATGCTAAAGTTCGAATATTAGGGATCGTAAGTTTACTTTACAGATTGCTGTATTTTGCAAATGACGACTTCCTGCGTTTCTTATCCCTTGATAATCTGGCTTAATTCAAATCCTTTTAGATTTTACCTGTCGTTTTCATCAAGCCGTTTTTAAATTGCCTCTTCTTTTCAAATTCGCCCCTCTGGAACTTAAATTGCAGTTGATCATTTTTAAAAAAATAGCCCAACAAATCCTTAAAGCAGTAGCAAAAGATGTCGATCAGTAATTGTGCTGCCTGTTGTTGCTAAAAATGCAGTACCGCCTATTGTCATCAAGCATTCACAGCGCACTAAGACCGTTGAATTTTTAGCTCGCAACAGGTAACATCTGCCATTTGGTAGGTCGTCATTCCTTATCAGCCAATAGACTCAAAATTTTTTGGGCTTATAAAATGGAAGCCATTGAACGAGATCCCCATCATTACCATGAATGTTGGAAAGCGAACACTACCAATGTGGAATCAAAAAGGTGTCACGGTGAGCGATGAAAAAGAACGGATAACAAAAAGCGAGAAAGCGATACATTCGGCGGAATGTGGCAACCGAGAGTGTAGCAAGCGATCAGGCGCGCAGATTGCATGGTATATCGATGTGCGCATTCGTAAAACTTCCGCCGACTGGAATTTCCATTTCTTTCACGCAGACGATAGTTTCACTTGCAACAATTTGAAGTTTGTATGTTGTGGAAAGTTGACTTTTACTCCAAGGGAGTGGGAAAGGGAAGGGTTGAGCTGGAGGGAGTTATCCCAACCCAATGGGGTGGGGGGGGGGGGGGGGAAGGAGAAGGGGGGAGGGGAAATGAGGCGAAA
>JPKZ01000643.1:24093-35526 GCA_000803305.1 Toxocara canis
ATCTCCTCATCCCATCTTCCCTAATTGCGTGTTGGTCACGCGCGGTTAGATGTGAACAGATGCACGCTGCAGGGACGACTGGTGAAGGCCTTAGGGAAGATCAAAAAGTTAGCTGTTCACGCCTAGAGCAATTCTTAATCTTGTACTGAAGGGGGACAGAAAGCGTTGTATACAAAGTTCACAAAAGATGCACATTTATCTCCGATCTCTTTCATATTCTTTGATTTTTTCGACTTCAGCCAGCTGTACATCACCCCCCAAAACGGTTTACTCTGAGCTTACGAAAACGACTAATGGTCGACAAGTGACAACCCGGGTTTCTTCTCATTCTCACTCATCAACCATTACAACTAGCTATCAACAACTCTTACTGTTACTATTCGCCTCTGTTTATACGATTGCATCATTTCTGCGGTTCGCTTAGATTGTCGCCTTTTACCTATTTGTTACTCGCTTACGCCGAGTAAATTTTGGAAAAACTGAAAAAAGTCGGAAGTTACATTAAATAATATAGATATCAAATAATTAACTGTTTGCAAATTGCAATATTTTTCTAACGTGTGGAGGCTTGCGGGAATGGTTGCCATCCTCAATTTTGCTCCATCCTTCCCTCTTCCCCTCCTCCCCTCCTCCCTCCCCCTACCTCTCATCAACCTGTGGTATTAATTATATAGTTTTTTTTCAATGCTGTATTAATAATGGTATTAAAAATTTATATTAATGCGGCCCGCAATACAACCTTTCTGTGTGCTCATTTCGACTCGATTAATGCAGTCGAATATGATTTAACAGTTTTTCAACCGTTCTACCTTGTTTATATATCACTTTTCATCATTTGCTTACACTTGTCTCACTTCGGATTTCTATGTTGAAACTTTGCGCTTTTCTATGTTACGTAGGCGCTAACTGCTCTAGCGTAGAGGGCTTGTGCTATGCAATTTCTGCGTCTTCATTTACGGCAACCTGTTTCCGTAATGTCCAGCCAAGCTTAAAGGTTTCCAACTGCTTTTAGAGGGAGGGATGTGTATAACCGAGAGTGACACTAAGATTTATTTAAGATTCCCGGGTACGAAGCGTACAATGTACCATACCTCTTATAATGAAGTCGACATAACTTTTCAGTGCGGCACTTTCTGAGTTGATAATTTCTGCCCATTTTGTGTTGGTAATTTCTGTGCAAACTAGACTGACGTAATCTGATATGATATTCGAAGTATCACACCATACTCTATCAATATGACAGGCACATTTAAGGAAAATTTATGAAATGAAGGTGTTGTGATTTGCCCAAAAGGTTTGATCCGATATTGGTATTTGCCTTTCTCAGAGCTGTATAGCACGACGTGCTAGTGAACACCATTGCCTTAATGTGTGTGGGTGTGTGTGTGTACAAGTTAACCTCCGCTTAATAAAAACGGAAGTCACTTGAATGCCATTTTGCGGTTATGGAGGTCACCTGATTTCCGTGGAAGGCCATTTGTTTTTCGTAAAGGTGTGATATTCTTTCATGGTTGACCGGCTCGAGCAGAGGGATCGCGCTAAATTTGTTTCTATTGATGACCAGCACATCATCCATTAGCATCTTTCCCTCACTCCCCCCTCCCGTCCTTTCCCCCACCCCCCCCCCTCCCCTCAAGCAAGTCGGTGATCTGTTGCACTTTTGAACGCCTCACCAGTGCGAACGATTGCGAACGCTGTCACCGTATGCATGTATGAAGATAGTGGTTCAGTTCAGAATACAGCAAATTAATTCGTAATGCGCTGAGCACACGCCTGCCAAATGGTTTATCTCTGTTACTGTAATCCAGTGTTTTTCAACGTTAATCCATGCGTACGTTCCGCAAATTAATTATGCTCCGCTCCATGCTATATGAGTACGCATGAATCGCGCCAACGCTTTGATAGCGCTTAGAAGGACTTCTGACTACCCAGTAATATTCTAAGCAATAGCCTGACAAAGGGAGTGAAATCGTCCGTTTTAGTGTGATTATGAAGAAATTTTGAAATGAAAATCATTTTTTAGTTATTTTTTTGTTATGTTTAGTTATATATTTTTAGTTATAAAAAAGTTATGAAAAGAAAACTTTTTAGTCCGAAAGTTGTTATTTTTTTCCGATATTTCCGGTTTTATCCTAGCAAAGCTCATTCAATCTCCTAGTTGGGCAAGACCAACCAGCCCGTTTTCGCTTCAGTATTTCGATAATCGTATGCTAGTGCATTTTGTAACCAGTAGTTTAATTTTCAGAATAGTGCTAAAATTTTTGTTAAAAACTTCGATCGACGAGATGAATTCTCAACTTCCACTGACGGTGCTATGGCAAATTCGTGAGATGCTAACAATAGGGGATCGACTACGAATGCGTCGGGTATGCCGATGGTGGAACTACGCATTAGCGGGGAAAAAAGCCGAAATCAATGTCATATGTGCATATGTCGATTGCGCTACTCCTGTGTTTAGAACGATCACCGATAGCGGTACGAATAGATATTGTCTAATCTAAGTCAAACAGAAAAGTTACTAGCAATAGATAGACATTAGTCCCTCGGGCAGCAATTGGTCCAAAACGTAAAAGTAATTAATTTGGAGAAAAATGGGCGTAAGTTTGGGTTAACGAAATTAGAAATATACATGTATCGCTTCGGGCGAATTACAGTAAGTTGTGAAGTTATGCAAAGAAAAAAAACATTTTCCAAAGCTAGCGCATCGGAGGATCCATTATGTAAAAGGGCTATGTTGCCATAAATGATGCTAAATACTGAGTAACAGTTTTTACAAAAAGTATTAATCATTATCGGCTGACTGCTTTGGGTTAATAGTAATTTTATTTGAGAAGACATTACAAAATATCAATGCGTCAATACTAATAACTTCGAAATTTGCTGTGATTGACCCCAAAATTTCGCTACACTTCCTCCACCAAACAGCATTTAGCACAGTCATCTCCTGGAGGGATCTATGTAGAACTTTTTACAACGCTGATTACCATTTTCAGTTGATATAACAATCTAATATTTTCCACTCAATCTTCCACTGATAAACCTTAAATTAAGCGGAATTCATATGACATTTTAATCGAATTAGATAACCGGTGAAATTAGCTGCGGCAAAAACAGCTACATGGAATGTAATTGTATAGGGGGTTATTTTTTGGGTATTGTTTTCGGCTGGTGATTATTTTTTGGGTATTGTTTTGTGCTGATGGTTATTTTTTGGGCATTGTTTTCTGCTGGTGGTTATTTTTTGGGTATTGTTTTCGGCTGATGGTTATTTTTTGGGCATTGTTTTCTGCTGGTGGTTATTTTTTGGGTATTGTTTTTCGTCTACGTGCAAATCCGTAGAAAAAGATTTTCCTAATTGCGCCAAACTTAAATTCCTTTGCTGACCCATTTTATACTTTTTTTCAGTATAAAAATGCGAAGCGAGTCAACTGAACGAAATTAAAAAACATTTGCACCTCTCACATGCGTTTCCGAGAAGTGTTGTTATTTCTTAGAATCTCAGTGTACTTCAGAGGGAATTACCGTTCAACATGTTGTCCTTTGAACAGCTATAATTAACAAAAAAGAAGCTGAATGCTTTATTCAAGGTGAATGCTCTTTAAAGTTGACTTATCATTTCAGGATTACGTATTTATCGCTTTTCGACTATGGATGGTGAAATGCAAAACGAGGATCATCAATTGTACAAATCGACGGCGCTTATGAACTTTTTAAGCAATGTGCACTCTATAGGACGTTTCGAATTCGATGAGGTCAGTGAGAGGACTATGGCGTCTTGCAGCCAACTTCTATGTTCCATTCGAGAATCTCATTTGCGCATTAACGTCAGCGATATGTCTTTCAAATTTTGGTAAGCGCTTTTATTCGCTTTTCGCAAATTTGCATTTGCAAAGCGCATCATCACGATATGATGCCCATCAGGATATATATATTCCATTTGGTATGGCGTAATTGCATGGCTGGGCAAACCTAAAAGACGGTATGAAAGAAATATGGTACGGCGTACGTAGATGGCTTATACCACACGCGCATGGTGTCAAACAAATGGGCTCCATCGCCTGAGGTGAAACCCGTATGACAGCATAATCAATGCGGACATCGAAGGCTAATCTACGTCTTCATTTTTTGCTGCCTCCTCATGTTCCTCTTCCGCTTAATAGGCTTACTGCTTTTATGTTTTCCCCAAACAGAAGAATCAATAATTAAATAAAAGAAGTATTCCACCTGATTGCCCGATTGCAGTGCACCGTAAGCGAAGTACCGCAGACGAAAGCGTAGATGATACCTTTGAGTCGAGATCCTTCGCCCTATCGTTAGCCATGCTCCTTCGAATCGCTGTTTGAAGGTGCATGGCTAAGGATCTCGAATTGAAGTTATCATCCACATGGCTAAGGACCATTTGCAACACATTTCGGTGGTTTTTTTTTCTCGACTCAAAGGTATCATCAACGCTTTCGTCTGCGGTATTTCGCATGCAGTACGCTACAACTCCGAGAAATACTTCTTTTATTTATTTATTGAATCTCCTATTTAAGGAAAATAAATAAATGCATGCGTGTAGACTGAAAACTAGGAGAAACACGCAAATAGATTTTCGAGCTTAAAAAATGATACTTTGCCCTTAATTGGCCATTTTCGACAATTTTTTGATGTGTGGTGTTCAGCTGTTTCAATTGGCTACTCGTAAGGTTTTTTCTGATCAGCAGTTCCATCTTTTATTCGCAACCTAGTGATGTTTGAAGTACCGGTTGTGCTTTCTGAAAATTGCTCTTTCGGTTCAGCTCTAGTTCCCAACCTCGGGAAATGGTCGTTTCTTTTGTGGGGATGGGGGGAGGTGAGGGGGTAAGAAGGCACTGATGCTCTCACGTAGCGTTTATGCGATCTCAATCAACATAATTCTTTTGCGTTATGTTCGTGAGCGCTTTTATTTGTGACTACGATATGCTTAGTTCCTTGGTCGTCTTTTCCATTTCAACACGTCCAAGTCGCCGTAAGAACCTTAAAAGCTTCCAATTCTAAATTTTTATTTATGGCGCATCAATTTTGAGCACTTGAACTTAGCATCGATGTTTTGCCGTTGGGTTTAAGCGTTTAATTCCAAGCGAAGGTCATGACCTTTGCGCAAAGTAATATTACTGATTTGCGACACGCATAGTTGAAAAGAATTTTTCGACCAGTTCCTCATGTGGCTTCTTTTCATTTCGTTATTTTCCGCTCTAATTTTTTTTGCTGTCGAAAAACGTAAAATTAATTGAAAGATTTTTCATCTTTTCTTCAATGTATTCTATTATTAGTGAAAGCATATTTTTTCTCAACGTTAGATAATGTGATTCAGGTACAAACCACCAAGCCTTGCAACTATCGTTAAGATGATTTCTGTTGTCGACTTTTCCGCTATCGAGCGTTTCGAGGTTAAAATTATGTCCGTTTTAAAATTCATTTTTATGCACTCCAATTTACAAATTTGAAATTTTGGAAATTGGATGCGATATCCTTCCTATGTACATATGATTGTTTGTAGGTGGCTGTTTTTAGAATTTTCACGCCCAAGTTATCGTTCTATGGTTACTGAAATTATGGTGGTCATTTTTGCCCTTTGATATATGGACTAGCCAAAAAGTTTGCTTTCTTTTACTTTAAAGCATGCATGGGCTGTTTCGATAATATCAGCTTTCAATTTCAGTAAAACAAAGGAACATGGTTGCTGAAATTATGGTGGTCATTTTTGCCCTTTGATATATGGACTAATCAAAAAGTTTGCTTTCTTTTACTTTAAAGCATGCATGGGCTGTTTCGATAATATCAGCTTTCAATTTCAGTAAAACAAACAATTTTTTACCGAAAGTTGGTTTCTAGAATTCTTCTCTTTAAAAAAGAGTGGCGCGCAAGTGACAACGGCACAAATGCCTTTGGTGAACATGTCAAGGGCGCAAATGTCTGATAGAAATGGCCGATTTCGCTACCTAGCCAGCCGGTTTACAAAATGTGTGCATATTTTTCGTTCCTATGAATATTTCTGCGGTTGATGAAAAGAATTTGAAATCCAGTGAAAGAGTATAAATTACGTCCATCAAATTTCATGATCCCAGCTTCAATGATTCCCAGTTAGAATAGCACATACAGGACTTGATGGACTCTGCAAATGTGTATTTATTGGGCGCATAAAAATTACCTTATTCCCTTGTCTTCCTTCTGGTAATACCTCTGTTGACATAGTCTGTCGTCTCGAATAAGCCCTTCTATAGTAAATCGTGGATTTCAAAGAATGTTGCTTGTCGTCATACCCACCTCTCGTTAAAAAATACTGCGAGTGCTATGGACTTCCATACTCGAAATCTCATTCAGCATAGGATGAAAGATATAGCCACTCCTGTATAAGTCAGTGAAATTTGCAACCATGAGAGAGCCTAAGGTTGGAAGGCAAGCCTTTTCCTCTAACGAAAACTTCCTCGTCTTGTCAAGCCTAACCAATTCCTCACTGAACCAAATTCCCTCGAATGCTGATTATTCGCCTATCTACCTGCTTCCGTCCACAAATCTCTTAACTCATCCTGCTGAGGTCACAGAGCAAAACGACAAAAGTGGCTCTTCGTCTACGATTGTGCGGAAATGAACCACAAGAATAAAATCGCTTATATTACTGTAATATTTCTTTATTGTTGTGGAAACCAAATTCGTCGAACGATGCGCACTCAACGCACAATATTTTTTTATGCTGCGTCATAGCTCGAACTACGTCATTTTCTATCGCTGAACGCAAATATGCGCTTAGTGAATCAAAGACTCAATTCAAAGACCGCTCGGGCCTTGTATGCGATGTCTTGGTGTTAATGAGATGCAATCACACGCCGAGCACAACCATTTTCGTTGACTGTTTTAGCTTGTTGTTAATACCACGCACTAGCTGGGCTAGCAGTGGTATGCTGGGAAGCAGCAGGGAATCGAACTCAGGTCATGCCACAGCTTAATGAATCACTAGTGCGATATATCAACTTCAGTTAGTGTCAAATCGTGGATTTCAAAGAATGTTGCTTGTCGTCATACCCACCTCTCGTTAAAAAATACTGCGGGTACTATGGACTTCCATACTCGAAATCTCATTCAGCACAGGATGAAAAACATAGCCACTCCTGTATAAGTCAGTGAAATTTGCAACCATGAGAGAGCCTAAGGTTGGAAAGCAAGCCCTTATTCTTCTAACGAAAAGTTCCTCGCCTTGCCAAGCCTACTCAATTCCTCACGGAAGCAAATTCCCTCGAATGCTGATTATTCGCTTATCTATCTGCTTCCGTCCACAAATCTCTTAACTCATCCTGCTGAGGTCACAGAGCAAAACGACAAAAGTGGCTCTTCGTCTATGATTGTGCGGAAATGGACCACGAAAACAAAGTTACTTATATTAGCGTAATCTTTCTTTATTGTTGTGGAAACCAAATTCGTCGAAGGATACGCACTTAACGCACATTATTTTGTTATGCAGCGTCATAGCTCGAATTACGTCGTTTTCTATCGCTGAACGCAAATATGCGCTTAGTGAATCAAAGACTCAATTCAAAGACCGCTCGGGCCTTAAGTGCGATGTCTCGGTGTTAATGAGATGCAATCACACGCCGAGCACAACCATTTTCGTTGACTGTTTTAGCTTGTTGTTAATACCACGCACTAGCTGGGCTAGCAGTGGTATGCTGGGAAGCAGCAGGGAATCGAACTCAGGTCATGCCACAGCTTAATGAATCACTAGTGCGATATATCAACTTCAGTTAGTGTCAGCTTATGTGGGTGGTTATTAGTGAGTATTGGTTTTAGATTGCGTACATCTATAAGAAAATTAGTAGAATGTGCAATATCGGTTACAGATAGTGCTTCATGCGATCCGAGCAGTCACCGAGACGCATTTGCGCAATGCTTTGAACGATGCACATTTGTTTTTCGGGTGTTGCGCAAAAATGATCAACATTACGGTATACTTTACAGTTTTTCTTTTGTTTCTCTTAAGTCAAAAATATTTGGAACTTTCCGTCCACTCCTGTATAAGTCAGTGAAATTTGCAACCATGAGAGAGCCTAAGGTTGGAAAGCAAGCCCTTATTCTTCTAACGAAAAGTTCCTCGCCTTGCCAAGCCTACTCAATTCCTCACGGAAGCAAATTCCCTCGAATGCTGATTATTCGCTTATCTATCTGCTTCCGTCCACAAATCTCTTAACTCATCCTGCTGAGGTCACAGAGCAAAACGACAAAAGTGGCTCTTCGTCTATGATTGTGCGGAAATGGACCACGAAAACAAAGTTACTTATATTAGCGTAATCTTTCTTTATTGTTGTGGAAACCAAATTCGTCGAAGGATACGCACTTAACGCACATTATTTTGTTATGCAGCGTCATAGCTCGAATTACGTCGTTTTCTATCGCTGAACGCAAATATGCGCTTAGTGAATCAAAGACTCAATTCAAAGACCGCTCGGGCCTTAAGTGCGATGTCTCGGTGTTAATGAGATGCAATCACACGCCGAGCACAACCATTTTCGTTGGCTGTTTTACCTTGTTGTTAATACCACCCACTAGCTGGGCTAGCAGTGGTATGCTGGGAAGCAGCCGGGAATCGAACTCAGGTCATCTCGCAGCTTAGTGAATCACTAGTGCGATATATCAACTTCAGTTAGTGTCAGCTTATGTGGGTGGTTATTAGTGAGTATTGGTTTTAGATTGCGTACATCTATAAGAAAATTAGTAGAATGTGCAATATCGGTTACAGATAGTGCTTCATGCGATCCGAGCAGTCACCGAGACGCATTTGCGCAATGCTTTGAACGATGCACATTTGTTTTTCGGGTGTTGCGCAAAAATGATCAACATTACGGTATACTTTACAGTTTTTCTTTTGTTTCTCTTAAGTCAAAAATATTTGGAACTTTCCGTATGTGAGTTTGAAAAAATTTCACGGAATGCGAAGATATTAAAAAGCGAAAAAAGTGGAAAATGCAACTCTACATATTTCCACATATAAAGATCGTTATGCGCTTAGATTTGCATAACATCGCAAATTTCTGCTTATGTAAATAAGAGATATTTAAAACGGTTGCAACATTCTCGACCACCGCCCTTTGCATAAATTAAAATTTCTGGGTGATAGATAAATGCAATAAAGATTTTGCATTACTTTTGCATATTTTTTGCATTTGCATATTGCAGATTTTGCAATTTGCATCTGCATAACATATTTCAGGAATTGCATATACCCGTTCACTATCTGGACAGTAAGTTGCCATTAGAAGCATGTGCGATGCCCAAATTACGAAAACTCAGTCTTACAGTTCACTTCATCGAACAACAGAAATTATTAATCGACACATGCTTACCGTGGTCATTGAGTGGTAATCGTTAAGCACTTATTCGCTTATCGTTTTCAAATCGAGTTCCGAAGTATGTAGTCTATAATGCGAAACGTTTCACATTTCCTACGTCCGTCTACAGTTTTTCGTTCAAATGCAAAGACTTGTGAAAAGGTTATTGCGAATTTGGTGGAAAATAAAAATTCCCGAATCTGTATCGAAAGTTGGACGTGAATGATCCATGTGTGATTTTACATTATATTTCTATTTCATAGGCTTTTTATCATTTGGAATAAGGAGGGTGATCAACTCGGTAGAAGGAAAAAATTTTGAAGTTCTGTGATCTTTAGGCATATTCGGTTACTTTCGGTAAAAATTGCAAAAGAAAAAAATCCGAGCTCGACGCAGCCACTTTTTTCCTCTTTGAGAAATGTGTATTTGCAAAATGCACTAAGACGACATGGAGTCTACAAATTCTAGCCCGACAAATCCGAACTTGGCTCATTCTTAAACCTTACTAAAGGAAAAAAAAACAGTTGGTAGTTGAGTAACTTGTTGCGACGGTGGTTCATTAATTTTGTTTCATTATTTGATTCTTAATCATTAATTGCCTCATTAATTCACATTCGCATCATGCAAATCATGTTACGTTTGAAATTATCAGTTGTTAACTAAAGAGGCATCGTTTGGGAATGCAAGAAACTGAAACAAGTGTAAAGGGGAGCTGATATGATCTGTGCGTTGGACACTCATCAATCAAGCGAGGCGATTTCAGAAACCGCTCGCGTAAGAAAAACATCGAATTTTTTTAAATAAAATCATGCTGCTCGCATAAATCTGCTAAGGATTCGTTCTCTGCGACCCAATCATTAGATGAATATAAAATCCAACTAACAGGGAATGTACGCCAAGTTTGCACCTCTTTTAAGATTGTGTGTTTTCTTCCAGAGTCGAAGATTTGGTTTGGAAGTGGGCGTCTGCACTGAGTATAGACTGCATCTACTAGATCTCCTAGTTCCAGCTTTAGTGCTTCTCGAATTGAAGGAATAGGACAAACATACATGCAGGCCGATACATACACGCTTGCACATATATACATATATATATTTATATTTATATTTATAGATAATCCGCTCTGCAAACTGCAGATGTGCCGATTAGCTGTACACATGCAGATGTATATATATATATTTATATATACATACATATATATGTATATATATAAATATATAAATTTGTGATGAACTGCAACTGCTTATAAATTTTTTAAAAAAAAACAAATGGCAAACCATACGTCATACGAAAGGCGCACATCTGCGGAATACGGTACTCTACAGCAATCAGACTTTTTCGAGTAAGGCCAAAAAATAATAGACGCCATGTGTTACAAGCCCTATGCTCGTTTATGCTATTTTGTGCTTCTAGATCTCGTTGTTACTCACATCTGACTAATTTCTTTATGTCAAGTACACGCTTAATGAGGTAATGAGGTGACAAGTTAATGCGCATAAGTAATATGTAGATTTTTTGGAAATACATATGCTACAGCGCTGGAAGCGAAGGTTTGTTCTATCAAGGCGTCTTCACATCTACTATAACTTACTGAACGAATGCGTTTTTCTCGCTGCTTATGCTCTCAACTGCTACTCAACGCGTGTGCATACTTCGTCCATCACATCGCTTCGATCAGCCACCAGGTCTTCATGAAAATAAACAAACAGAGATGTTATATTGCATCACGAATTGAACATTTCTTATAATGAGCTAGAACGTAAATAATAAACAACAAACAACAAAACGGGGCAGAACAGCCACGCCAACAGATAACACAAAATAGGAGGAGAGAGTCATTATTGTTCCTAGAACGGAGAGGGAAGTGTTGAACAGATAGATCACTCCTCCTCTCAACTGCATCGGGCCACCTGGGAAGGACCATATTCAGTTTACGGAAAATATTTGGCAGGCTATTTCCAGTGCTTCAGGAAAATAGCAGATACAGAAAATTCCATTTATTCCTCTGCAACAAGCTTCCATTATACTTTTGTTTGAAAAATTCCACCTTCTAATAAAAGCCTTCTGAGAAAGGCTACATTCGTTGCACTCG
>JPKZ01000643.1:36622-48917 GCA_000803305.1 Toxocara canis
GTCATTCATAAAAAACGACACCTTCAGCAACCCTATTAACAAATTTTCGTATAACATGTCCTTTGTTATAATATGAACTAAAAGGTGTCGAAACAACATAGATTAATTAAACCAACTATGAGACTGCAATCAGCTTTGTTTTTGAATTTAAAAAAAAAGACTGCAAATCGATATCGAAAAAGAAAGGGTAGGGAAAAAAAGGCAACAAGCAAATGAAAACACTGCAAAAATTTGAATACGAATCGACAACTCGTACCAAAAGATAAATCAAGTTGGATGCCTTTTATAAGCACTCTTAAAGAGTTTGAAAAACTCTTTATTTCAAAACTTCAAGATTTTCCCGGATGAATGGTGTTAGTTAAAAAGAAATTGAAAACCGTATTTTGATGTCCATAATGATTATCTAGGTCATATTAAACGATGTCAAACCAATAAAAAAAGGAGTGACAGCCTAAGTCATCATCACGCATTATCATCCTTGTTTATGTTGACGTAAATGCCGTTTCTTTACAAACTGTTCCCTTCTCTAACACGGAATATCTGAATTCACCAATATACAGCGCACGGTAGCATTAAATTTGACCTAGCTTATAAAGATGTAACAAACTGTAATGAAAACCGAAATAAGAACATACCTATGAATTTTTCGCACTAACAGGCGCTGGTTTAGACTTTGTGGGCTGAGAGGCACCAGGATTTCCCATCTTCTTTGGCGCCCTCCTCCATATATTCGGTTCAGATGGGCGCTTAATCTTCGGTTTCCCAAAGTTTTCACCGTATCTCTCCCTCCTGTCTCGTTGTGTGCTTGTCGGGAATCCTATTACTTCTACGTCGGAGCTTTGACAGCTGAAATGCAAAACAATGAAAGAAATAAGGCGCAAAAACCAGATGACGCGTCATAATATAGCATGAAATTGAAAATTTTTTTGGATGACAACCCAAGAAGAAAATTTTTTCGGAAATAACCTGACAGCAACAAATCTCATTTATTTAATATCGCACATAAGATACATCATCTTAAGACAAGCAAATCGAGCCGAAAGACACTGCACACTGCAACGAGCGAGCTCAGCAGCTTGCCTTAAAAAAAAATCAAAACGAGATCAATATTTTCAAATTCTCTAGGTAGACAACGTTACGACTTTTTTATGATATACGGTCAATATCGGTAGATACTTCGAACTCCTGATAACATCTCTGCGGTTAACGAATGCAAATGTAGGTAGGCGATTCTGTAGCTGAAAGCAGCGAGCTACCTCTATTAGCCGATTTCGGTGACCATGAGGGCCTACTAGATCAAAAAAAGACTACATGCGTGTGAGCTATAACGTACCTATCATTGACATACTGTTCCGGGAACGGATCCCTCGATATCAATATGAATATCGTTGGCGAATCAACATGAACCAGAAGACTAAAATAAACGTACCTAAGAAAGCAGTACGGAGTCAGCAAATATGCACAAAAAGATTATATTCTCCACACTTCGATCACACAGAATTTTCCGAACGAAGTGAGAGGAGGAGAAAAAGTTTGTATTTCAAAATTTTTCAATTTTGTGGCTGAGAACGCCATGAATTAAATTTCTTAAAATCACTCTATGCATTCTAAGTAAAAAAAAAAAACTGAAAAAATAACAGTTCGACCGCAAAGAAGGAATCTGATAAACTGGGCTACGATCTCAGTTAAAAACTAGAAATGCGTACAGAATAACTAAGTGTCTAAAGCATGGCTCAATTACGTTCATCTTTTATCAAAGCACGCTAAATACAATCGGTTTTTTCAACAAGCTTTTTTTTAAGCAGAGAAGAAAATTAAACTACATTTGGAAAAAACATTTATCGTAACATTCCACGTAGTCTCCTCCGTTAACTACCCCAGTGTGAAGTCAAAAGCACTCACTCGCTAAGACCTTCCTTCATCGGTTTCCATGTGTCGGTCTTCCTCGAAAATATCACTTCGTTCCACTGGTACAAAACAGATTCCTGAAAAAAAAGTCACCTCGTTTTTTTGAACTCCACCTTCGGACATATTTCAAAATATAATACCGTAGAAGCCCCAGTTCCCTGACACGTCCCTCTCTCTCCTCCAATTCAACCTCTTCTGCCCACCCTCCCCTCCTCCCCCGCCATCTGTGCATATGTCGCATTGAATTGTGATGACTAACGGTGAAGGATCGCTTGAAAACTTCAACACAAGAAATGCACTTCGCAGTCGCCTCGCCAACTCCTTTGAAGATAACTCGCCGACAATTCGGATCCTGGAAGAGAAATATCAGATTAAAACCTTTAAGACTGGGCAAAACATTACTATTAACAAAGCCTCTTTTACATACTTACCGGTTTTAACGTTCAATAATCAAATCAGAAGCTAATAAAGTAACCAAAGGGACGTAATGGAGACGCTGCGCTATCTTTTCTCCCTTTCCTCCCCCTCTCCTCCCCCCCCACCCCACCAACCTGACTGAGGAACTGCAGGAAACTCACAACTAATAGTAAGCAGAATGGAGCTAAACAAAAAAACACAGTGGGAGAGAGAGCCATTAGAGTTTACTGACGCAACATACATAAAATCGTGTACATAGCAGTCAATTTTTGGCATCGGAAAGGAAGTTTTCAATTTACTTATAAAACAACTGAACTTTTCCACATAATCTTCTGGTAGAAACCAACCTTTCGTCCTCCCACAATCTTTGGCCTTATATTCATAAAAAGAATGCCATTTAGCGATTAGGTTAGGCTAAAATATGAACAATTCAGTGGAAAATCGAGCCGAAAGACACTGCACACTGCAACGAGCGAGCTCAGCAGCTTGCCTTAAAAAAAAAATCGAAACGAGATCAATATTTTCAAATTCTCTAGGTAGACAACGTTACGACTTTTTTATGATATACAGTCAATATCGGTAGATACTTCGAAATCCTGATAACATCTCTGCGGTTAACGAATGCAAATGTAGGTAGGCGATTCTGTAGCTGAAAGCAGCGAGCTACCTCTATTAGCCGATTTCGGTGACCATGAGCGCCTACTAGATCAAAAAAAGACTACATGCGTGTGAGCTATAACGTACCTATCATTGACATACTGTTCCGGGAACGGATCCCTCGATATCAATATGAATATCGTTGGCGAATCAACATGAACCAGAAGACTAAAATAAACGTACCTAAGAAAGCAGTACGGAGTCAGCAAATATGCACAAAAAGATTATATTCTCCACACTTCGATCACACAGAATTTTCCGAACGAAGTGAGAGGAGGAGAAAAAGTTTGTATTTCAAAATTTTTCAATTTTGTGGCTGAGAACGCCATGAATTAAATTTCTTAAAATCACTCTATGCATTCTAAGTAAAAAAAAAAAACTGAAAAAATAACAGTTCGACCGCAAAGAAGGAATCTGATAAACTGGGCTACGATCTCAGTTAAAAACTAGAAATGCGTACAGAATAACTAAGTGTCTAAAGCATGGCTCAATTACGTTCATCTTTTATCAAAGCACGCTAAATACAATCGGTTTTTTCAACAAGCTTTTTTTTAAGCAGAGAAGAAAATTAAACTACATTTGGAAAAAACATTTATCGTAACATTCCACGTAGTCTCCTCCGTTAACTACCCCAGTGTGAAGTCAAAAGCACTCACTCGCTAAGACCTTCCTTCATCGGTTTCCATGTGTCGGTCTTCCTCGAAAATATCACTTCGTTCCACTGGTACAAAACAGATTCCTGAAAAAAAGTCACCTCGTTTTTTTGAACTCCACCTTCGGACATATTTCAAAATATAATACCGTAGAAGCCCCAGTTCCCTGACACGTCCCTCTCTCTCCTCCAATTCAACCTCTTCTGCCCACCCTCCCCTCCTCCCCCGCCATCTGTGCATATGTCGCATTGAATTGTGATGACTAACGGTGAAGGATCGCTTGAAAACTTCAACACAAGAAATGCACTTCGCAGTCGCCTCGCCAACTCCTTTGAAGATAACTCGCCGACAATTCGGATCCTGGAAGAGAAATATCAGATTAAAACCTTTAAGACTGGGCAAAACATTACTATTAACAAAGCCTCTTTTACATACTTACCGGTTTTAACGTTCAATAATCAAATCAGAAGCTAATAAAGTAACCAAAGGGACGCAATGGAGACGCTGCGCTATCTTTTCTCCCTTTCCTCCCCCTCTCCTCCCCCCCCACCCCACCAACCTGACTGAGGAACTGCAGGAAACTCACAACTAATAGTAAGCAGAATGGAGCTAAACAAAAAAACACAGTGGGAGAGAGAGCCATTAGAGTTTACTGACGCAACATACATAAAATCGTGTACATAGCAGTCAATTTTTGGCATCGGAAAGGAAGTTTTCAATTTACTTATAAAACAACTGAACTTTTCCACATAATCTTCTGGTAGAAACCAACCTTTCGTCCTCCCACAATCTTTGGCCTTATATTCATAAAAAGAATGCCATTTAGCGATTAGGTTAGGCTAAAATATGAACAATTCAGTGGATGGGGCGCTGTGCAACAAACTGGTCAAAAAAATTTTGAAATTTCTTGTGTAATGCAGTGATTGAAGAAGTTGCACTAAGACGTGCTTGTATAATTCCCTATATTTTCCAAAAAAGTGGCTCTCAAAATGAACGATACAACTCGTACACTCTCGTCGGTAATTTAGTATCGAACAATGCAAAAAAAAAAAAAAACAGTAAACAAGCTCGCACTTTCAACGCCTATAAGAAGGCGTTTTAACTTTTAAAACACTGTAGTAAAACTGGGTTGGAAAAGCTCGGATCTGAGCGCCTCAAACATTGCTTTAAGACCTCTAGATGTTTGTAAGAAAACCATTCAGTCCTGTGAGGCTGGTCATCTTTGTAAGCTAGCTTTGAAGCTCATCAAATAACCGGGACAGCCTAGCGTCGATAAATAAAACAAAGTTTGGTAAAAAGATCTGAATTTTGGTGTTGCGAAGAAATAAAAAAACGAAAGCAGGAAAGCTGACCAAAAAAGATTTTTTTTAAAAACCGATAACAGAGGTACCATTTCACAAAAGCGACAACAGTCAAATTCAAACTGATTTATACCAACGCAAAATAACGTTAAGAGATAAGAAGTACTCAACAGAACTCAAGTACTCAAGAGATAATAAGTTCTGAACGGTAGTGGCAAAGTATTAACTTCGTAAAGTCTTTTAAAAACGCCATCCTCTTATATTTTCATAACTTAAAAGATATGTGTATCTCTTTAAGCAACAATTTCATTAAACACTCGGTCGTGAATATATTCAACGACGAATCTACCAGCCAGCGCTTTTGTCATAATGCGGAAACATTTAGGCAAAACTTCACCTTGAATTGCTTCTCAACATGGCCCAAGATGTTCCTGAATTTAGTTCCTTCTTTGACGACCATAACGTTCACACCATCGATCAGCTCACTCGGAAACGGTGGTGGACAATCGATCAATACCTCTTCATTCTTTACATAACTCTCCATCACCGATATCTGCTGTACACTTAAATAATGCCGTGTACTGTCCGTATTATGCATGGAATATCTTTGAAAAAGAAAACATTTCCAGAGATTTTTCAAAATTAGCGCTTTGCAAAAAAAAAAAACGTTGCGTAACAAAGAATGTGACATTTTCTTGAAGTTATCCACTAATAGGTCTTAGGCAAGGTGTACTTCTTCGGCTTCCATGGCCCTCAATACCACTAGCGTGAACGTCCGCTTTATTGGCAATCTCCCTGCGCCGCATTCAGCCAAAAGAAATAAACACGTTAACCATAAACTGACTATCCACGCAAATGTTTCTCAACACGTTCACGTTGTTTATTTTTTCTTACAATTTAGCCTTTTAACTTTTACGCGCACCATATTATAAATATTTCAGAATGTGATATCGAAAACGAGTTTTAAATTTTTTTTTTCTCTTCACTCAACGGAACTTCTGATGGGCACGAACAGTACCTCATCAAATAGATGAATGAATGGACGAAACATAAGAATCAAAGAAAACATTGAATACGCGTTAATGATAGAACAAACTCCATATAAACTTCTCAAAAAAAAAAAAAAGATTAGAAAACGCGCAGAACTATAAATCGGTGAAAACCCTAAAACCAGTCACAGCAATAAAAAACGCTCCGCCCGAGTGATAGGCTCAATTCAGAGAAGGGTTCCATTTTTCACAACGCTTGGAGGTCAGACAACTGCTTTAGATTCTACATTGTGAGGATGTTGGTGAGAAATAAAAATTTATAGTAAAATGGATATGGCGATGTGTCGATTGCAGGCCTCATTCTAAACAGTGTAAATAGACGAACGGGAGGAGCGGATTCCATTTATGTCAGTTCAGCAAGCAAAAACACTGGAGAAAGCACAACATTTCCAGTTAATTTGATCGACCGAAAATAAAAAAGTTGAATTGGCGCGATAGCATGAATCAGGATGAATGGGAAGCCTGCCAAAATCGGAAAACACGGATTTGATCTGCATGGATCATCGATTATAGTGAGCTGGCGGGGTGCTTCTAAATTTCAGGATTTTGCCAAGAGGATGATTACGAGTGGTGAACGTGAAGCAGGGAAGAATTCAAAAGGGGAAGGGGCGCGGAGGGGGATTGGTCTTCACCAAATAATTGCAACATGTCTGGTATCATTTTAAACCAGAACGTGGCATAAGTTGCAGTAAATTTTATCACCTTTTCTCACCGAAGTTCGATACTGTTCCACATCAGCAAAATTATCCATATAACCTTTTGCAAAGGCTGTCATCTTCTTCGTTAGCCTTTTGCAAAGGCCATCATCACCTTCGTTCGCTGAATTCTTCCGATATTCGTGTGTTATGCATCTTTTCTCTTGAGAATTTATGTTCGTCATTTTGCTCGAATATGCTCCTGAGGTTTGGCACTTGCGCTGAAAAAAAGATTGCATCCGTGCTGACAAGATTCAGTGATTTTTTAATTACAATTGCTTGTAAAAATTGCTGTTATAAGAAGGCGGAATATTGTGAACTTCTTGAACTAATGAATGGGTCTTGAAACACTGGGAATGCGAAAAGATAAAAGTAGACTATGGACGTTGCTCGGATTCACCCACATAGGTTCATTTCAATTTTTTATTTATTTTCTTTTGATGGAAATTTCCACATAACTTACAGTTACGAAATCACTATATGAAAAGCGTCATTCAAAACTTTTTTACAAACTGTTTAATTAACCGTTGGAATGTGGTAGATTCTGCCACCTTCACAGCTTGTGCCGAGCAGCGCCGTCTTATACAGTTATAATTGACTTGTAACCTTACACACATTCGGAGCATATCCGTTTTCTTTTGCTTTTTTTTTTTCGTTGCACTTCGTTTCGTTTCTTTTATCTCCTTTTGCGTTCTTTCATTTTGGTTTCTTCGTTCCTTTTCTAGATTTTCTTTCAACACACATGTCAGCGTTCAGTTCTAGAACTTTTATGTGTTTTCTTGTCTTGGTCTTGTAAATAAGCGCTTTTATTATTCCTGTGATTTCATCGGGCTTCACCATTCTAACAGTTCCAGATTCCTGTGCATTTTTTTTCTAGCCAGATATCACAGGTATCACATCGTCATAGACCGTGTGGTCAAGAAAACGTTTTCAAAATGCGCCATCGATTTACGAGTTAAATGCGCGAACTTTTGCGAGGAATCAAGAGAAACGTATAACTTGTTGTGGTGATACTAAATTCTTCCTACATATACTTGAAAAGACAAATTAAGTGCTCGAGAGCAAGACTATGCGCTAAAGGGCAAGAAATTAAGCTGAGTAATTGATCATTTTACCAAATGAAATTTGTTCGCAGACCTTTTATCCTGTGTTTTTAAGGATAACAAGTGCTTTTTTTTAACGCTCTCTTCTGTTCAGAAGAATGCCTCCGGTTAAGCTCGGTAGATATCAGCATTGAATCTATGAAAAGGGTCATTACTAAGCTGGACAGCAAAATCTTTCTAATACCAGATGGCATCTCGTCATATTGCATAAAGCGTAATGTAGCGGCGATTTCCGTCCGTCTAAGTATGGTCTTCCTGAAAAGTACCTCCTGTTGTTCACTCCTTTCTGTTTCAGAAATGACCTTTATCATTCCGTTATTGAAAACGTTTGTATCGACCTCAGAAGAAAATTATCATTCGATAATCTAGACATCATCAGTATGTAAGGTTATAAAAATCGTTGTGGAGGATTCAGTACTGTTTCACCTCCATGTCCCGATCCTTTACCCTGTATAATACGGGTTTTTTTTTTTTGCAGTCGATCTATACCATTGCAGGTGATTTCATCGTTAAGTGTCTGAGTAACTCCGCTGAATCAGAGAAGCTAAACGAGCACAATTTATGTTGATTATGTAATGTCTTTTCATGTTGTGTGCCACAGGAAGCTCTTGCACAAATAGAAAGTATAACGAGTAACTGACTATTCATTGAAATAGAGTGTTTTCTTCTAGATGGTTTATTCAAGCTGAAAACAGTGGAGTTCCTCTCTCCCAGTTATGAAACAAACCATCAACGATGCTTCCTAGGTAAGTGTTCTAGTAGCGCTGCTCTTGTTAGTCTGTAGAAACAGTGTATCAGACAGTTGCTATAGTGAATGCAAGCGGTTCGCTAATGATCCGAAAACATATCGACCATCACATAATAGTGCTTCCATTTTCACGTTCTCCAAATTGATTTTGATCAATTCGGTGAACAATCAAGACGATAGAAATTAAATATATCTTTTGAAAAATATCGTTTATTCCAAATAAATTTTAATTATGAGTGCATTCCAGAGTTAGATGATTCGGTTTTATTATTTGCTGATGACAGGATCAATGATCTTTGTGTGAAAATCGATCTCAGTCTATAGTGAGATTTACAGTGTTCAGAAATTGCTTCGAAGGCCTTTAAGGTTGCAAATTTCATCCTACTAGCCGTACAGCACGAATGTCTTGAGCACTACCATAAACCGCACATCGTTTAATGTTGAGCTATTTTAGAATATTGCATGCAAATGTGGTCCGTTATTTTACTACAGATGTGAGGATCGTTGAAAACGTTCACGAATATTTTACGCATATGGCATTTCGTAAATTGTTCCTCAGGTCCTTCTCACTTGGCTATCATACTCGATTAAAAATTTTCAAACTTGAAACGTTAGAATTCCGCAGAACGAAACTTGATTTAATTCTGTCTTAAAAAATCGTCAACCTATTTTCGGATATATCTTTTAAAAGCATTTCCTTGTTCGCTTATGAAAGGGGGACGTTGAACTCATAACATTCAGTTGAAGCGTAGAGCATCATGCTGTGCAACCAGCACTTTTTACAACTTTCATTTTCGGTTATTCATATTTGAAACAGCCTTCCTCAAAATTTAGTTGAACCATAAGACGTTTTGCTGTTTGAGAGTTACCTTAATTCGTTCCATTTCAGAGCACTTTCTCGCTTAGTCTACTAAACACCTTCCTCACACCAACCACACTCCATCTATCTGTATGGTCTCAATGCATTGGCGTCTCTTGTTTATTATTTTGCGTGTTCACCGTCTTTTCATCTTTTATATGAATATGCACAACGTATGTATGCATTTATTTGTGCACATGCAGTCAAGTTGTTGTCGCAATTTCTCACTGCCACGTTGCAGCTTTCTTTGTTTGCGTTAACAAAGACAATTCAATTCAATTTAGTTCAGTTCAATTCAGTTCATGCCATGATATTTGCTCTCTTTCTCTACCGGTTTTATATAGGTAGTTGACGATGGAGAAGTTGAAAAAGTCGTTGTCGTCAAGCCTCTCAACCGACGCAAAACAACGTTTCACTGAATATGAACACTCTCCTAGCGTAAGTTGTCAATTGTTTATTTATACTTTCGCTAACGAACATTATATGGTATTGGTGGAGTTGTGTTAGTGCATGTATGATATGAACGTTTTCATGTTTTCATTAATTTCAGCTTAATCTAGTGGAACCAAAGTACTACGTTTTATTTTATACGATTGAGGGCGTTGCACACTGTATCTCACCGCAAACTTAATGTGATATGCAAATTTTCAAATGAGAAGTAAGAAAAATCTGAGAAATGACGACCGAAATTTACCTTCTTGAAAGTCGATACCTTTCAATGTTGTCCATAATAAGCACTTGCTTGATCGTCAATCTGGTAGAAACGCTTACATATATTTAAAGTGTTCAACATTTGATTTTTAAGCATCTATACAACAAATTAATTTCAACTGGGACTACGAAAGACGTATGTCGTGCAAGCCTCTCGCACGCTTCCCAGCTTACTTCAACACTGACACCCCTTTTCATGGCAAAAAATCTGCAAGTCTGCTTTCATTTGTTGGAATGAAACCTGCCTCTTTTTTTAAAAAAATAATTTGCTAGTAACCTTAAACGAGCTTTCGAAATCAGTTTCTTTTTATCTTGTGCCTAACATGCTTTCGTTTCGTCTATTATACATATATGCTTTCAGTATTCTTTATTTCACAGCGAATGGTACAACGGATTTATAGTTTTGTTTTTCATCTATCACTTTCTTTTAGCTCACATCTTAAAACTATCTTGGTTCGTTCTCTTCAGAAAGGCACAACAGTCACTTTATTGCTGAAGAAGCCGCCTTTTAACAAAAGTTCCAGTTATACATGACCTATTTCCTTAACACTGTCGCTATGCAAAGTTATGGACATGATCATCCTGTTTCCGCTTTATCCGAAACAAGCTATTCTAACGCTAACCAATTTGACTGTTTAAAGGGGAAATCAGTTTTCTTAATTGTTGAGCTGTTTCAGTGATTGGTTTTTAACAGATGATCGGATTCAGATTGATATTGTATGCGTTAGTTACGTTAAGGCATGTGATACCGTGAGCTATATAACAGAGTTACAAAGATACAAAGGCAGCTGTAATTTAACCGATTCCCGTCATCTCTGCAGCTTACCACCATACTTAGGACTGAGGGCCATTGCCTCTTCCCTTCCATGATCGCTGTGAGCAGTTTGGACCTTCTGATGGTCAGCCTGCTGGCGGGTTGTTTACTCTGCCATTGCATTTTTTTCCCGTGATGACCATGGCTATTAATTTTTTGAAAAAACTCGTTATTATACGCTATAGTATACGCAGTTGTCTTTGTGTTTGTCCTATAGTATTTCCTTTTCGAGTTATGATCGCTGAAAGTTTTCATTTCTCTCCTTGAAGACCACTTCCGGTTACGGACTTCGTCTTCAGTTTTTTTCTCATGTTGAAATCATCGAATCGAATTGAATCTTTTATTTAGTCGATAGGAAAGGACTACCTTTACGATCCGTAATTTTTTTAAATGTAATTGAAATGTTCCACAGGTATATTTCGCATTTCGTTCGATCATTAGTTATTTTTCTCAGCATGTTATTCAAATTTTCACGAATTTCAACCATGAATTCAGTTGTAATTGTTACCGTTCGACTGCCGAGTATACCACCTTTCGTGCCGTTTCAGTACCGACTATTTTTGTGCTCACAAGTTGTCTGAAGCATTTCGACCTAAGGAGAATAATCTATGAGCCCATATTCACTTAACAGCTATTTCTATCGTGATTTCGCGTCTTATTCCTCCGCGTTTTTTTGTCTTTTATGTTTCAATCCTTTTTTTTTGAATTTATTTTATGCGACAAAAAAAACTAAACCATTTTGAGTTCATCATTTATATCGCTGTAAATTTGAAAATGATCCATGCATTTCTAGACGAATTATGGCCCAAGGAAATAATTATGCTTGAAAAATGGCACAAGTTAATAACTTCTATCAAGTTCAGTGCTTGAGAAAGAAATTTTGTCCGATTCGATGCAAACCAAAGCAAACCATAACCGCATTAAAAGCAACTCAACTTGTGATTCTCTATGCGAGGAGAGGGAAATTTTGCGAAAATGGGTGAGAAAATCCCATGAAAATGGGCGCGGTGAGAGACAGCAGTTCTTGAGCGTAAACGGTTAGGTTGGCCACCGCTGATTATCACTGATTATCAAAAATAACTCCGTTCCGATTAAGTGAAGATTTTTCCGCTTTACTAGATATTCTTCATTTGTCTTTTATTAGTCGCTTTTATCTGAAATTGTTGGAAGCACCAATTCTGGTATCTTGTTGCCATACTTCCTCACTTTTTAATAATTGTATACTAAAATGTCTTTTAATCGAAATATATCAGTATGCACTTCTTTAGTGGAGAATACGGCAGATAACTGATTGATTGATTGAATCACCAAGTGACAATGTTGAGATGAACATTTTGGTGAGCAAGGAGGGAGGGAGGTGAAGGGAGAGGGGATGAGGGG
>JPKZ01000643.1:57525-78545 GCA_000803305.1 Toxocara canis
TGTTTGCACAGCTGTTTCAGGAAGTTTTATCACTTAAAATCTTCCGAGATTCAGATCCGATTTTCCGATGGGAAAAAATGAAGTATATGTGCAAAAAGGAGCCAAACTCAAAATCTTTTCCGACAAAAAATGGATACGGTAATAAATTTTGTGCTGTAGGTGATGCAGCGCAACGGTGGAGCATTTTACTCAACGTTACTGCATTATGCCATGACCATGAGTAACGTCATCATGTCATCTTCAGCAGGGCCTTTCCTACTTTGTCGGATCTGCACTATGCCTGTCATAAATGAGAGATCCCTTACATAGCTAAAACAAATATGCTTAAAGAACTACAAGTATAGTAATGCTTTCCTCCTCAGTCTCCCCTCTCTTGGCCCTCCTCACTTCCCATACTTCTTCTGTGGGCCTTTGCAGGATCTATTTTCCTATATCTCAGAGTACCGTATGTAATATTTACCGGATACAAGACAACTAAGATTCGTTATTTTTCGGAATTAGTATTTCAAATGGCGAGCACATGCTCCCATTCTTCCTTAATGCGTCGTTCACTGCATTTTACGTTGATCCGAACACTTTTGTCGCTTTTTTTTTAAGGTTCAAGCATTTTGGACGTGTTTATTTTGGAAATTTATGTGGTGAAGTGTCGATATCACTCGAGAAGCAAACTCATCTTTATTTCGGAAGGCGAGATTTGATTCGATGAGATTTGTTTCATCTTTACTTTGCTTTTCATTCGATTTTTTTATTTGCTTTTACATGTTTTTGACGCATTCTGGTTAAAAATGGCGTACATAACAGATCGTAGTGAAATAATTTAATGTTTTCAATTGTGAAGCAGACCTGAATTTTTACGAACTCCTCAGCTTTCTTAAAGGGTGCTGCCTATTCATTTTAAAGGTTCATAAAAGTGTCTTTTTTTCTTAAAGAAAGAACTTTCCTGGATCAATGGTTTCTTATGTTTTGAAAATTAATAGCGCTTAACCGTTCTGAAGCTGCAACAATTGATGAGAAAGTTTTTTAAGTGTTTTTAATGTATTTTTTGCACCACATTTCAACTTAATGATACGTTATTTTGCGCTCGCTATGGATCACTTTTTAGGTTTTATCGATAAAAGAGTTGAAATTTTGTAAAACATTAAGCCTTTAAAACCTTTAAGGAAACTTTATGCTGTGATTGGTTGGGAGTTTCGACGAAACCTTTTTTTAATACAGGTATAGCTTGTACATTATAGTTTTTATGTATACAAATTCTACTGCTTTAGATAACGCTGTGAACTTTTCATGCTCGACTATAGCAAAAATCATTAGAACAGAAAGGCACCAGCTGGCCATTTTCGCCTTTAGTGTTACATGTCACAGTTTTACTTTTTTTAAAGTGTCCATCCTGTACTGGGATGTTGATAACCCCCACATTTTCCTTTTGTGGATTTTGAGAAGCCGTATAGAAAAATGAACAGCTTCCTAGTCGTTTGATTTTTGGAAAAAAAAACTTGAAGGATTGTGTTATGAAAAGGAATGTTGCCTCGATTTTAAAGCACATATTGAATCCGGCTCTTTTATACTCTTTTTAAAAAAAATGTGAATACGGAGAAAATGACTTCCATCCATCGAAATAGCCCTTCCATCGAATGCTTCCAGCTCAAAACCGTGAGCGAAAAAGCCTTTGGGAGTTTCACGTAAACTTATTTGATATTTTAGGTATCATCGAGAGAGAATGGACGAACTTCGAATGTTCCTCGAGAATGAGGCATTTGCGCTGTGTCCTGTACCGCTGCAATTTACCGTTTTCGATCTGCAAGTTAGATTTTCAAGCGCATTTCTTTTCAGTTGACATTACTGTAACCCTTCGAATTCGTACCCTAGAGGCTGTATTATTTCACTTGTAAGAGGGAGGGCTCAATTTGAGGAGGAAGGCGAAATATGAGGAGGAAAGAGATGTCAAGTGACTTCCTGAATGGGGGAAGCTAAGTTCAAATGTTGACTGGATTCAAGAGAATTTTGTATGAGGTGGATGCTTGTCCAAATAGGGAGTAAAGGCGAGGGGACTTGTGCCAACTCATCTTTTCTGGAAAAGAACTGAATTTGATGGTAAGACTATCCTAGAAGGACACTAATTTCAGTGGTTTCTTTTATATTGGCTGTGCATTAATTTTCGATAATTTTAATTGTTCATTTGAGATTTCTTAATTTTCTTTCTCTTGCGATCGAGCCTTAGCGACATTGTTTTTATTTACGCTTGTTTAGTTGGACGGCAGAAGAAATAAGAGAAGCTGTTGTTAGTGCAAAGGCATCACAAATGAATAATACTTTTCTAATAGCAGTAAGTTTTCAGAAATGGACGCCATTTTCTTAACGTCCTCTTAATCGTTCCCCTACTTTCGGATTTAATTGATTTACCGCATTGTTATAGTTTACAGCATTATGCTCCTTCTACTCTCATTTGTTATGTCTACTCGGTTACATCATGGCTTACTTTAAGCGGACGAATTATTTTTTCAAAGCTCTTGAATCATACGACCAGTGCTCCTGAATGATGAGATGGGAATGTAGGGAGAGATATTATTGGTTCTGATGACTGAGTGGAGGAAAGGATAACTGGAGAATAAGTAGGCCGAGAAAGAGCAGAAGAACTTTTGCTAATACAGATTAAATCGTTATCCTGACTTCTTGGGAATGCGAATGCTTCACTCAGCAAAATCGCTTAGCTACCTCCTCATTAATACCACTGCTAGCATAGCTAGCGGGTGGTATTAACAACTAGCTACAACAGCCGAAGGGATGGTTGTTGCTGGACGTGTGATTGCCTCAGTAACATCGAGACATCGCACTGAAAGCCCGAGCGGTAAAGAACTGCGAACTAAGAACCTGCTCGTCAATTCACGATCAGTTGAAGAGCTCTGCTTTAAGGAGTTTAACTTCTTGAAAGAGTCGGCTGATTGTTGTGATGATGAAGAAATGCGAGAGGACACAGACGATAATGCGGCGCTCGGTGAACAGCTCAATTTCCAGCTTATTCAACCGGGCATCCCTAATCCATTCTCTCCGGAAGCGAAACACAAACCTCAAGAAGTCTCTTCTAGTGCTGTAAGCAGCTTCTCTAATTAATGTTTGATTCTTATTACTGGCTATTTTTATAGGATTAGAGAAAATTGCGAACCGAAAGAGGGAAATTGTAAATTTTTCCTAAAATTGTAAATTCTCGAAAATTATTTGTTGAAAAGATCCGAAATTTAAAGGAATTCAGTTTTTCTTTTATTTTCCGAAAAGAAAAACGCGATAGACTAAAGTAACATTTGGAGGATTTATGCATTGTGCCTATTTAAAAGCTATCTTTTAATTCTGGAAATTGCATATTTTTTTTCTTGAAAAACACTTTAATGAGTCGCCTTCTATTTTTCTGTTCCTTTGATTGATTAAAGTTTTGGTAAAGAAACAATTTTTCAGTTAAGGAAGTCGTTGGACGAATCGGATTCAGAAGTTACCTCTCCGGTTAGCGTTGAAAGGTCGATAAGCGATGGCGAGTAAGAGATCCGTGTTCATTAGAGGCTGATGGTGTTATTTCATTACTTTACTATTTACGAGCACATTTTGATATTAAAAGCAATTTTGACAGTTCCTCAATTAAAAGCAGTTTCCAGTAACTGTTTAAAAGCATATAAGTAATATTTTTTAACTGCTTTTATCGTATGGTCGCGCATTATGTTATTTACAGCGGTATAGTATTAGAGATCGAGAGGAATTCGTTGCTATTCTGTAAATCCTTGAAAATCGAATAGCTGAAATGGGAATGTGTAGTTTGAGTAAATGACTAAATTAAACAGAAATTTTTGTTTAAAAAAACATAGCTGAAAAAAATATTAAAAATATAGATATAAAAAATATATTGTTCATCACTATCACTTCTCTGCACGCACAGACAATTGTGTTAGTTGTGTTGTGAATGCAGTAAGGCATGAATTTGCGAAATCCATTTTTGCATTTTTGCAAATTGAGATAAGCGATAATCTCAAAGAGAAAAAAATTATTTCTTTTTCTACTTTTTTTTCTGAAATTAACCAACGGGAATGTAGAGCGTTTTTTTGCCAATTTATACGCCAAATTGAATTTTTTAAAAAGACTAGTTTGCTTTTATCTAATTGGATACATTTTTCTAACAAGAATTTTCTTTAAGTTTTACCTACATATGATGTAACGATATGATAGAGCGCTTGGACTTAGAAATTTTCATGGCGGTATTACCGATTTGAAAGGTTGAATAACGTTTTTCTATTCTGGATCAGTTTTGACACATTGAATATCGTAATTCCTGGCACATTCACATAGAACATAGGCGAACATACAGTATAGCATTGAGCGATATTGCATGTTACTCTATATAGGCTGTTGAATATGTGATATAATTTTAGGAGTCCAACAATGAATGGCTGTCAACAGCTGGCACCAGTCTTATGCAACACAGCACTGAATCTTCTTCGATTTTTCGGTATTGATCTTTTTTGAAGACAGATCTATTTTCTAACGAGAAAATTGGAACCTTATTGAAGCAATCGAACTGAAATTACGTTCAGAAGTAACGATACCAATTGAATTGTTAAGATATCTGACTGTATCATACAATATCCGAATGCATATTACCTTTCCTGTGTTAAGTGCATTAGTGATATAAACGAAAGAGAGGCAAATCTCTACTAGGCAGTGATTCTCCTTCCGCTCACTCATCCTCCGCCCCCCTCCCCCCTACCGCCACTGCTGTTTCAGGGTTTCCCTTTTTTTCGGTTTTTCCTTGTTTTCCGGACTCGATTTCTTTTGATTATTTATTTACTTTATTATCCACAAAGTGTAATTTCGAGGGAGACATACTCGCTGCATGATTATTTCTTCTTGATATTACTAAAAATCTACTTTAAACGAACTCGTAATGGAAATCATTTAATTTTTTTTCCATGCCTACACTTTTCATAGTTAAAGAGTTCGTGATTTGATGACTAATAGAGATGATCGCGTTAGAGACGCGCACTTCATTGACGAGGAGGTAATGATTTTTAAGAATTTAGAGAAATTTCCACTTGAAAATGAATACAAATAAACCGAAATTATAAGTATAATCAGTTTTTCATTGAGAGAGCTTTTAATTTTCGCTTTGTTCTAATGTGCTTAATCCTGGAGTGACCGTATTTGCAAACAGATACGGTGCACTTCGTTTTCTCTAAATCAGGATGCACTATTTTCTATTCCAAAATTTTTAAAATGGCCAACAGAGAGTTTAGTCGAGATATTCTTGAGAAGATTATAGGAACAATTAAAATTTGCCAAGTTTATTCCGTATGGCTACATTTTGAGGAGAATTTATTATCTTTTCGATATGCTTAATTAGCTTTTTAAAAAATTGAAGCTTAATCAGTGTGCAATTTAGGAAGGTATATTCGAATGACATATCTGCTGCATTCGATTGCCGAACATGCGATAACCTCAATTACGCAACTCTTCAATTATTTTTTCTATTCGGTTCGTTCGTAAACATTTTATTTATGAACGTTGTTAAAGTTTAAAATTAAATTGCAAAATTAAATTATTAAATTAAATTAAATTAAATTAAATTAAAATGCAAAAATGGTCAGTGCATCTTTTGAGCCTTCAGCAGAAAACACTTCATATCTATATCTATATTTTAATTTTCTTATTAGAATATTCTCATAAGTATTGTAGATTCTTATATTCTTTTTAAGTGTAATTTCCTAAATTTTAATTTGTTAAAATATGGTATATTTTTAATTTATTTATTGATTTCGTTTTGGTTCATCGTTTTTTCTTTTTTTTTTTAAATTATTTCTTAGCTCTATCCTCCTATCTATTTTTATATTCGAGCTTATTATTATTACCTTTTTTATTGCTCTGCTTATTAATGTTTGAAATGGAGTCTTTTTTTTTTCAGGTGCATTCGTTCTTTTCGTGCGATGGCAAAGATTTTGGAATACAGTTTTGCTCCAGTAAACTTCGTGCAGTTCTCTATGCTATTCGCGATGAGCTGATATATTCTCACGAGTCCTCACCAACTGATCATGTTCGTTTGTTTCTTTTTTTTTTTAAATTTCAAATTGAAAACCTCTATTATGATGTTTTTATTCACATAGCAAAATAAATTCTCAACTTTCGCCTTTTTTAATGCGATTATCTGTTGGGCAATCTTGAATTTTTTTCAGAAAGATTGACTGAAAATATCACAAAATATCCTATTAAATTTGCCAAAAATAAAGCGACTAACAGTGGAGAACGTTTTATGCGTGATGAGATGTTAAACAGTAATATTGCTTACAAAATGAGCAAAAATGAATTTACTTCATTTTTTTTTCTGATAGCAGAAAATCATCAAATTCACGTATTTGGATATTTTATTAACATTCCAACAATGATAATGCTAATTAAGATTTCTTTTTAGATATTTTATATTACGTAACTCGTTAATGAAACTATACTGCATATTATTTCATCGCTTAGGAAGCGTTTTTATTTCAGAGATTGCGTCTCTATCCGTGTAGTTTATCGTCGATTGTGCAACTTAATTATCCCGATCAGATCTTTGCACTTTCCGAGCGTATCGTTGCCGTTGAATCTCTGTAAAAATATTTTTCAGTTTTTTTAAGTAATTTTGTTTTTTTGTGCAATTTTATGTTCTGTAAACTTGGAGGCTATAGTAGGAAAATATGGAAGCATTTTTTTTGCGCATTTTTTCTTCACAGGTTTAGAAGTCTTATAATCAGTTTGTAGCAATGCATATGCTTGCATATACGTAAACATTAACCGAACACATTTATAACTGTAGTAGACCACAATACATGAACCGACACATAATTTGTGACTAGCGACGATACTGGTCTTTTCCCGCTCTCCATCTTTCCAGCGAGTGGCCAACCATTATTTCGGCTGGCATTTACACGAGTTGAAAAGACTAACGCTCACTTTTATACACTAAAAATTTGACTGGGAATTCTGTTAAATATTGAACAGATGAGCATACTTGAAAATGGCAAGCAGAATTTGTGGCATTATAACGGCGGTCTTTGTCAAAAAATTTACTCCACAACACTTCATCGATTTGCTGAGCTTATTGGACTTATTATAATGTTTGAGCGTCAGTAGAATCATTCGCTATCATTGTTTTCATTTTAGAGTTTTTCTTGCCAAGCAATTGGATGTCATCCGACCGGTCATAGAATCGTTGATCAATCCCAATCAGCAATTGACTACTCTGAACCAATTCTATTCACAGGTAAGAAAAAAGAACGCAAAACTTTTTTTTCGTATGAAACTAAAATTTGGAACTGAGTAACTTTCGGGAGTGGCTGATCAAATCGGGTGTTATTGTTGTTGCGCCTTTCCCATATAGTTGAAAGCTTGGTATCGCTACTGTAGTTCTGACTTCCATGGATCTCTGTAACGATGTCACTCCTGTAGTTTCGGCTTTCGTAAGTCCATATATCAAATGTGTTGTTTGGTCCTTAATGATCATTTTATGGCATGTGCTTTATACGACGTAGATTTACTTGCCTTTTATCGATAAGCGATGGGACGTAGATTTTAAGCTAATGCATTCTAAACTTAAACGATTATAGACACTGCCAGTGATCTCAGATGTGCGAGATTGTGTTTATGGATGTGTAGCAAGCCGTGCTTTAAACTATTCACAGTTAATCTCGGCTGTTTCATCTACCAGGTGGGATATCAGTGAACTACAGTCACAGCATAGTGCCTACGTGGATTTCCTTCTGCAGGTATCATCTTTTTTACGTAAAAGTACTCTCGTTTATCATCTATCTATTTTCGTTCGATGTGCGCAGACGAATGGATGGCCATTTGCTTGTTATACGTCAGATGTGGGTTCGGTATACCAGACATCATTTAATACTTTTAGAAATTGTTGATATTGATAAGTAACGCAATAGATGTTCATAGTCAATGGTAGATTATGGGTTTCATAACGGTGTTGTTCGTGAAATACCTTAGGCAGCCATCAGCTATGAAGTTGCAGTTGTACTTTGAAATTGTTCTTTCATGTTGGCATCATTCGTTTAAAGAATGTCGATATTCGTACTTTTTGACAATTTTTGTTGAATCTGCAAAGTTTATTGGCATTTTTTTTTGCCATTTTCCAGTAGTTCTCGAGAATCGAGACCCTATTGTGGAGAGCGTTGTGGTATGACTTCCTTTAATTGTATCTGAAAATGTTGCTCTATCGATAGATGTCATCTGGGCGACGTCAAATATAATCCGACTAATCATCTCTTATGATTTGAAATAAAATTGCGCGCAGCTAGGTGATCAAGCTTTAAACTTTTTAAAGCATCATTTCTTGTTTTTAGGATATGCAGAACTTTGGTAAGCGTTTGGAACGAATCTCAGAAACGATACCAATTTCGAAAGGTGTCTCCACAATTATCTGGGACTCGATCATACATTGCTCTTTCAAAGCTCTTGTTCAAGGGTATATTTCCCTTGTCTTCAATAGAACATTAATCATTCGGTCTGCTGGAGGTGTGTAGAAACACTGCTTACATTCGTATCAGCATATCGCATTTTTGCGTTGTTCTTCGCAGGGAAACCTCTTTATTACAACGTCTGTATTACTTGCCCTTAGTGTGCCCGGCCAGTAATACAAGATTATTCAGTGGAGTGTATCATACCAGTCTCATCCAAGCTTCTTAGCTAATGCTGACAACACTTATCCGTTTGCTCGATTTTGCTCAACGGATGGATTGAGATTGGGACCTGAGGTCGGGGACTTCAGTGGAGTCGATGAAAGAGGAAGAGGGGAGGGGAGGGGAGGAGGGGGTAGAGGCATGCTGTTGAATGCGTGATTACTCATTCTGCTCTATTCATGCTCGTTTGCGCATTAATCTTACCGATTTTTTGTCAGTCTTAAATGATAAGAGTAGAACAAACTTTTTGACCCTCCCACCTCCCCGCTTCTTCGCTTCCCTCTGTCGATGCGCCGGAATTTCTCGATTTCCTGCCATTTGAAGTGTTTTTAATTGGTTTGCTTATCTGTAGAATTGTAAGCAAACTCTTAAGTCTTAATGAAGTTTTGTGTTATTAAAGTAGACGAAGAAAACTGTTGTTCCGAAAGCAGTTTTATGCCGATATTGAAGGCGTCTGTCTGTTTGAAGGAAGTTATGAGAACTTTGCAGTTATTCGGAATCGGGAAAGAGATGTACGGGCGAGGGTCGTGCGTTGATGCAGCTTGACTTGCAGCAGTTGATCGGCAAGCTCGAGCAAATCGTTGACATAAGACCCATTCCGCACAAGGCGTTTGTCGAAAACTACATCAAAGCTTACTACCTACCTGAAGGCTCTCTTGAGCAATGGATACAACAACATAGTGTATACACTTCCACTTTGTTTATTTAGCGCTTATTCATAACATAGTATAGCCTTGATTCGTGGATTAAAATAGAGTGGGCTCGCCGCCTCAACCCAAGTGAAAGACGTTTTGTTCAAGAGACGTGAAAGCTGAATGGAATCAAAGGGAATTTCACCAGTAAGAAATGAAAAAGAGATGTTTTTGTTATCTTTGTAAAAGAGAGTTTTCCAAACGGACGCTATTTTTTCGGTTACATTTTGGCCACAATACTATTAGACTGCTGCATACAAAAGTTTTGGTTTTTAGATGTTTCATATGCAGTAACCGAATAGAATATTACGTTTCTAATTTATCACTATATTGCACAGAAATTTGTTAACTGTAAGTTACCAAAACATGATGGACGAGTATTAGTATGGAAATTTGGTTATTAAAGTGAGTCATTGGCTTTATCCGGGAAGAAATTACGTTTGCAGGAATATACGGCCAATCAGATGATAACTTTACTCACTGTTGCTACACATGTGTCGAAAAAGGCTCGTACACGTCTCATCAATGCCCTTGACGAGTGAATGTGTGGCTGTTTTCGCAGAGTGATCCATCGAGAGCAATGCGAACGAGACATCCGGATTCACTGCGATTTCTCGGCTTTCGCTTAAGTGAAACAGGGGTTGAGTTCGTGTAAGCTCTTAAGCTTCGAGCTTACATTGATACAGCTGTTGTATCGGTACTGGGTTCTTGAATCGCTAAATATGGCTCTTAGGCACTGTATGGCAGTCTCGATGGGGCCATTCTTAGAGGCAATGAAACGTATATGAAGGCTAGTGCACTGTTGTAAAAAGTTGGATAAACTTAATTTCCAACTAGGTTCGGAATATGCGTATATTTTACCTCACCATTTATGCGAATCACATTATATGTTAAAGTAAGGAAAAGTCATTTGAGTATTGATGGCAAGTGGAAGTAGCGTCTGCAAGCCGGACATGAATCCGATGCCTTTAGTTTTCAAGGCAGATGATTTGCCGCAAGCCGACTAAGAAGTGCGAAAACTGAATCGGTCGAAATGCTTTTGCCGAGAAGGCGGAAGATCTTAGGTATGAGTGTCTAGCACATCGACTTAATAAGTTTTCAATCGTCACTACACGAATGATTGTCATTGAGTTTGATGTAGACTCAAACGGCTTTTATCATGAAACGCTAAACTAAAAGAAATACTCATCGCCTTGTAAGTGGTCTCAAAGGGATGAGTGGATTTCACAGTTGGATATAAGCTTACTTACAAGTTGGAATATTTGTTATATGTCATGTTGTTTGTTAACTGTGATATGTAATCTCGTTATTTATGAAATTAATTAATTCTTGCCTAATTAACCGAATAAATAAATAATTTCTTTCTGATTTTACTCATTTCCGTTCATAACAATTCATTGCAAAAGATAATTTGTTTCCTATAATATTATTTAAAGTTTAATTGAAATTTCGACGCTAGTCCAAAGGTGACCAACTTACATTGCCTTCTTAAGCGTTTGATTCAGCGGGGAAGATTTTTCCACAGTGATTTTGCATAACGGTCACTGAAGATCACGCATTTTTGTTCTCTGCGGTAATATATCTCATGCAGCATGCTAGTGGATCAGCTAGTGTTCAAGATGTGCAATAGAAGAACACAAATATGCCCAGTGACTTGGATTTAGACGTGTCAAAACGGAGCGGGGAAGCGAAGGGACAGAACCCCTCCCTGCATTTTGAAGTCGTCACGAATGGGGCTGGAAAATGCAAAAATGCTAGAAATATAAAATTTATGCCTTGCATCTGTATTCACCGCCCACCCTCTCTCTCCTCCCTCCCCCCCCCCCCCCCTCCCCCCCCATCCCTTTCCTCCTTTTTTTCCCAGCTTGATTCAGCGGGGAAGTTTTTTCCACAGTGATTTTGCATAACGGTCACTGAAGATCACGCATTTTTGTTCTCAGCGGTAATATATCTCATGCAGCATGCTAGTGGATCAGCTAGTGTTCAAGATGTGCAATAGAAGAACACAAATATGCCCAGTGACTTGGATTTAGACGTGTCAAAACGGAGCGGGGAAGCGAAGGGACAGAACCCCTCCCTGCATTTTGAAGTCGTCACGAATGGGGCTGGAAAATGCAAAAATGCTAGAAATATAAAATTTATGCCTTGCATCTGTATTCACCGCCCACCCTCTCTCTCCTCCCTCCGCCCCCACCCCCTTCCCCCGCCATCCTTTTCCTCTTATTCTTCCAAGCTGTTCGAAGCCATACAATTACTCGACTCCAACTTGTGTTGTTTATTTATGACTACATAAGCTGGGCTCCTCAGTAATGATCAATTGAGTGGCTAGCTTTTTCGACAAGCAATGAAGCTTCCTTTCGCTGTTAGCAAAATACAAAAGATTTATCTATCCAAAGAGCACAACAAAATTACGAAAAGTCGAAAGAGGTTTACAATCTAACCAACGGGCAACCATCATTTCGGTTTCATATCGTTTATGTGCAATTCGAAATGTGCATTTTGGATGTCGTAAAAATGAAATAGCTTTTGTGCTACTGAAATTTTTATAGTATATTGATGCTATTCAACGTTGAATTATTTTGCTGCTTGATGCTTTAACGACAGCTTTCCACTAAGACGCTATATTTCAACGTTGATCAGAAATGAATCATTGTTGCACATGACAGTAGAAATGCTAGCATGTGACGATAAGAGCCCCGTGATTCGCATGTATATTTGTGATTCAATAGAGGCGGATGATCATCATTGTCCTCTTCTAATGTTTGACATATTAAGCGTACGATAATCATGTGAGTGAGTCACGTGATATTTTTTTTTTCAGACAGTTAAATGTGAATCGTATTTAAGGTGTAATAGGTGCTGTTTTTGGTCGAATGAAGCTAACCGAGATTGCCGAGTTCCTGTCCTGCTTTTTGCATGAAGATGTTCCGGAATACAGTATTCGGAACACTTAAAGCATTTCCACTCCACATTTTAAAGCTGCTTTCCAAGAAGTGAAACACTGAAGCATTTGAAACGTTCACATTCATAAAATAAGCATTCGTCCTACCCAGTGGCTGGAGCCGAATATCATCAATACTAAACAGAATCGAATGTTTGCTCAAACGTTGATTTCGTCTCTTTCAAGTAAACGGTTTAAATTCATGCACCAGCGCTATGAAAAAGCATGGCAGTTTCACTGTTTAGTCTCGTCATGACCATGTGTATACAGTATGTGAGAAAAAAGAAAAACCTTACTGCACAAGTAACATAATTGTCGGCTCATCAGCCTAATTTCTTGCATTAGTTAACAATGATGCGGCGATCGTGTAGCAAATTTTAACTGCCGTTCGGTCGTTTGCTAAGTCCATAGTCTGTCAAATCGGTGTGCTCAATGAAAGCTCAATGGGTGGGTCGATGGCTTGATTAGAATATCAGCTAAATAGATTACCTTGCGGGTTTAGAGATGCTATGAAATTTGCGTACAAACAATTGTTGGCGAATATGCAAATAGTGAATTTACACATAATGAATTCGTAAGTCCCGTGTAGAGTTTGTGTATTTCGAAAGAAGTAATGTTGTAATTGCTTCCATGAACACTTCAACGGTAGTGTGCGCCTGCATTTACTTGGAATCAGGGTACAAACTTTTAGTTAAGGTACGGCAGCTGTATGTTGCTCTTAAAAGCCGACTTTTTTTGACAGCATTCAACTGAGTTTTATATAAAACCAACAGCGAGACATATGATTTTGACGTACCATTTTAGGACAATATGTTTATGAAATTGAATTGTGTCCCTGGCCCTGGCCATCTCGTCATTGCACCGTTCTGTTATCTTGTAACAGTAAGTAATGTATAGATAGTTATAGTGAGCGTAGTTTGTATATGATGGGAACTACAGATGTTTGACTCGAAATATAGACATTTGTTTTACGCGAATGCAGAAAGTTATGTGATCGAATGGGTAGCATGGGATCGTATGAGGTTGCACGGTGTAGTATATATAATAGCACATGTTATGTGCTAGCGTGACCTGGCTGAGGGGTATAGAAGAGATAACGAAAAGGAGTGAAGCGAAGGAGCATTCAGTGATCGCTATTGGCTGCAGAGGATGCGTTCGATGTCGTCTTCGATATGAGCACAACTCGTATTAAAACTCTCCTCCTGAAGATCTATTCTGGAGAGTGTTCTAATAGCTGACTACGTTGGTTGCAAGGCACTTTCTTAGAGATATATGATCAGGTATGCATTTAACTTGAAAGGAACAGTTCGCTTTTACCTTGTCCTTTTACCTTGTCATCTTTTGAACCGATAGAAAAGGGTGTGTGTAAATTCATTACGGTGACTCCGGTCATTACTGTCAATTTGTCAGTAAAAGGTGTCCATGAGTGCTGCACTTTATACAAAGACTATTGCTCAAAAATGTCCTCAGAGAAGTTAAAAAGGGTTTATAAAATCTCGATGAGTTTTAGTGTCACCGCTTCGGATTGATCTTCAAACTTTTGTTTGTTTGTAGATCTTCATATATCAAAATCGTATTCGCCCGATGAACAGGTGTATAGCATAGTTTGTTGATCTTATCCGATACGCCTAGTATCACAACGACAGTTGTTCTTCACGGCTGCGTCGTCACCCTGGATCAATCGCTACCGAGGGGTGATTAAAAGTTTAGGCCGGTAATCTTCATTGTTAAAAAAAGGAAATAAAACTAATGAATTTTGAATTGAACTCCGATAGCAGACGCTATGTTCCTGCAATTGGAACCGTCATCACGAAAAATTTTTTTTACCTTATCACCATCGGCAATTCGGCAAGGAGTTTAGTAATTCGACTGAGTTCAGCAATCCCTGCTTTAGCCAAACCGATTTAAAAAAGCGAATTTCATTGCTGAATAAGCTCCCCAACTTTTCCGTCTAACTCTTCTCAATTTTCCGGTCAGGGCTATGGAATTCTTATGCATGTACAACAAGCTGACTTTTACTTGATTTGATTAAGTTGATCTTTCATTCATTAATTGCGATTCCGTTCTTCACATATCTAAACAGATCTAATGCTAGTGAGTACCTCGGCAAGTTATTGGTGCTTACTGATGACCAAATAGCTCTTCTCAGTTCAATCCCACATTTAATCACAGCCGTAAATTAATTATTGCCGTATAAGTGGAGTGTTGTGCATTATCTAATAAATATGGAAACGGAAAATAACAAGAAATCCTCCCAAAATCCTCATAGTTTTGTTCCGAATTTGGATTTGATACTTTTAAAAATGTTACTTGACTCGTCACAAAATTTTATTTTTCTAATTAACAATCCATTGTTTTAGGAAATATCATACAATGAATCATCAATTCTTCGATGGTTTGAGTTGTTTACAAAGAAACGAAAATGGAAACTGAATTGTTTTTTCAGCTTACACGCTTAGCGCGTAGCGCGGTCGTCGTAGTGAAATTGTCTTGGTAAATGAATTGGTCGCTGCTACAAAAGAATGGCAGACGTGTAGCACAATCCTTGTTCACCCATAATCCAGTAATCGAATTCATTGCAACACATAACGCATTCGGTTCACTTTTCGGATATCCTATAATCAAAACCTAAACGCTTGTGCCAAAATTCAGCTTTATGGTTGCAATAGAAACGAGTGGGAGGAGAGTGTGGGAGGGGGGGGGTTGAGGTGGGGGACACATCATGTTAACCAATGAGATATAATATGTATTTTGTGCGCTTTGAATACCGAAATGTTACCAATGAACAATGAATGTCTTTCGGGTCATCAAAAATGCAACGATCCATTAAATGAGCCAGGTTTCATACCTCTAAGTTGAAGTTTATCGACTAGTAGCAGTCGATAAACTGGTAAGAGTTGATAAATTAGCAGTCGATAAACTATTATTTTGCGTCTCGAGGGCCCATAAAACGATATAAATTCACTTAACATCGAATTGAAGTTGGGTACAGAAGGCTATTAAGTGCAGCACGTTAAGCATCAAATTTCATAAATCTTATGCTTCCTTTGGCTTCCCAGTTGCAACTATCAGATCGTCATACATATATGTATGTATAACGCGTAATGTATATATATATACATTACTCATATACATTTATACATTACTGGTTATATACAATGTATATATATACATTATATATATATAGCCGTTTGGAAGTTGAATTTTGTAAGAGCGCATAAAGGAATTCATATTTTTGAGATGCGTTAAGATGTAAGCCATGAACGAAGTAAATTTTGTTTTATAGGTTTAGAAAACGTCTGTGCTATGGTACCGGAAGTATATTTTAGAAAAATTCTTATATATGACCACTCTAAATTCTATCTCTGGCACTTCTGTGCTTAGGTTACTCACTAATTTTTTTTGTTTATGTAAGTGTAGTACAGCGTTAAACACCTCGAAAGGTCGGAGTCAAACTCCAGAGTCTGGGTCCGAATCTTGACCCCAGAACTGTCTCCGAAGGGCGAAGTCCAGGCGATGGGATCAGCCTCTCATTCGAACCGATCGGACTTGGGCGCCAGGAGTTGCCGTTGTGTAAACGTTCCTTTTGATCTATTCGTGCCTATACATCCGGTAGTTTCCACTATGGAAACGCTAAAGTTGGAGGCATGATATATAAGGGTTACAAACCCTACCCAAGGTCATCATCATCTGTGTCCAGTTCCAAGCAGGTTTTTCGACGGGCGGAAATCTGTAGTCTCGGCTTTCGTTCATTTCGCAACCGATTGGCCGACATTTTCTGTCAGTTTGGTTGCAGAAAAACAAATTCGTTAGAAGATTTTTAAGAGCAACCAAGTCTCTTAAAATATGAATATTCATTTTTTGTTGACAGTTTTATAAACACCGACTGCTCCGAAGAGTGAAATCATCAAAGAGTGTGCCGTCCAATATGTTCCTATTTCTATTCACAATAGTACCTTAGATTTTGAGTGCATGCCATAACTAGGAAGTGTTAGATATTGCGAATGAAATTGGCCAGAATTGGTCTTGGCCAGACGAACCTGGTGCCCATTTTTTGAATACCGATTGGTTTCCGTTAAGCCATATCCATTCGCCGTTTTCGGCCACGTCGTTCAAACCGATCCAAGCTAACGGCTTTTCATCGAAGTTAAGCGCGAAAGCTTAAAGAAGAGGCGTTTCGTTTTGCGTAGATGCTGTATACATGTGGGAGATGTTACCGCAACAATATGAACATGTAAAGTGATCCTGTGAGGATGTGCAATAGCAATAGTGAACGATCTCATTCTAATCGATCAACCTTATGCAATGAACGATCAAACGATTACGATACAAAATAGATCGAAAAGATCATCGGCCACTCCTTTTCGTCAATGACTCCCTTACCTATATATTTAGCCCGAAATATTATACGTTGTAACTTTGTATAACCATCAACCCTTGCGGCAGCTTTGTGTGATTCCCATACAAAAGTTTTCCACCAAAATTTTTCGCCATAAATGATGTAAGGTTATTTTTCGAGTGAATGGAGTGATAATTTTAAGTACGTGTCGAATAACAAAATAATTAATGAATTATAGTTGTGGATTAAAGTATTGACTTTTCCAATGGATGACTTATGAGGTGAAAAGCTTAATGTCGATTATCGAAAACAATATTAGCTATCTGTTTCTTTAGGATCTATTGAAAATGACCTGAAGAATTTCTTAGCAAACCGTTGAAAAATCGAACCTCTTAAGGCGGCGTTTTCGAAGACATTAGTGATCGTAGCGAGACTTGATCTTGGATTCATTTGCTGACACGTATCCGAAGCGAGAAAGAAGTTAGCTCGTGAGATAGTGAAATTGTAACAAAGATTTTTGCTGATCGGTGATGTGAACCAACCGCTCGGACATCGTTGTGCATTGGCGAACGCAGCGCATACCAAAATCACTACGATTGAACGTAACATCTTTCGTTGTTAGATCCTATGATGACAACTTTTAGCGTTGTTATGATTGTTATGAATACTGAAGAAGGCGATTGAGGGAAATACAGCAGCACACTGGAGGGGTACTGTAAGGAGGGATTTAAAGTAAGTGAAAATTGAGCGGATTCTTAAAGAGGCCAATCCAGTGTCTAGAATGTTCCCCCAACACCGCATGGTGATTGTTTGAAAAGTGAAAACCTAATGGCTGACAATAGAAAATTATAGAATTTTTTGAACGCCACAACAAGAAAGACAAAATGTAAGAAATTTCTTCAATTCTCTGAAAATTTTTTGAAAATTTGCTTATCATACTTGTTCATGCCTCAACGCAGCATACTGCAACTGATCTCGCCTTACTTATGCTGTTAGAGTGGAATTATACGCTAAAAATTTCATAGCTCTAAATTTCTTTCCTAACGCTCAAACTGAAATATAAGATGTACGTATAGGCATATGCTGAAGAGGCCGATTCACATGCACATAAATATTCACATACATAACGCGCATTAGCAATAAGAATTTCGATAAACGTATTTAAAAATAAAACTCCATATTATACATAAGAAAAATTCAATGTACAAGCCTTATTTCGAATCGAAATTTTAATATGATTTTCTCACCGGTTACTCGCCGAGAGCGAAACCAAACCGAAATGATCCAATGTCGTTCGATCAGTTCCTCTCTATTTATATAGATAATTTTAGTGAAAGCTTATTTTTATGCGTTGAATCAAAAATGAGCAACAAATAAAACATTCAATATATGTTTGTGAAAAGGAATAAAAAAGATGACTAATGGTGTGATAAAAGGCTGCTAAATGTTTCGACATTTTGTCAATGTTGTTCGGCATATAAATCACGTTTTATTAATGTCTAGAATATGAGAATTATTTTTTTAAAATAATTCAAGCAACATTAAAACCATTTGCTCATATGCTTTTTCATTGCTATCAAATGAAATCAACAAGTATTTCTTTTTGGCTTGCAAACTTTTCACTAATATCATGCGATGCATCAAACGCTCATTTGTTCTCATTGTGTTTCAAAATTTGTCATCGAAAAGAATAACCTAGAGAAGTAAGCGCATAAATTTTAGGTGTCCGAAATGAAGATGAAAATAAACGACTAAACTGAACAACTGAATTGGATGGCAGCATTCGCAAAAGATAACCTAGATGCTCGGGTATATGATCTTGGAAGAGGCTTTCGTTTGTGAAATGAATTCTAGTCATAATATGTAAATATTTAATATGCAAATAATAGAAGCAACATAATAATGTCATCATATAATAAATATGTAAAAAAAGTTTAGGAATTTCCTCAATCAAAAGAATATCAAACACGGAAAATATGGCCGCCTCTCAACATAACTAAAATCACAATTACTTGAAGTGTCGTCGCATAATGCTCCATTTCGTTTCGTTGGCTATCGTTTTTAGAGAGGTGAATTTACCTCATACTAATTAACTAAACTCGAACAATGAAAGGTGATATATTTATATGAACATAGAAAATAAGCGCTGGTTTTGAGCTGAAATGACGCCATTCGCGTGGAGGATACTTCTTACTTGTTTGACAATTTCGATCTCGTAAAGAAAAAAAAGAGTTAATTGTTTTTACTTAACGCTTATCTTTATTTACAGCGTTGTTGGTCTCGCGAAGTTTCTAATTGCTGAGTAGTGCTGTCACATGCATAAAAAATGCATTTTTTCGACGAGAAGTAAAGAAGCTCATTACTGCGAGTACCACAAAGTATGCAGATGAGACTTCGCTGACCAATCTGAGAGCATACAGGCTCCAAATTGTTCTGGTTTTTCTTCAAATTGAACTTCAGCTTCGCCTTTAGCTTGATCTTTATTCAAAAATCGCTAGGCCGATTCACATGCACATAAATATTCACATACATAACGCGCATTAGCAATAAGAATTTCGATAAACGTATTTAAAAATAAAACTCCATATTATACATAAGAAAAATTCAATGTACAAGCCTTATTTCGAATCGAAATTTTAATATGATTTTCTCACCGGTTACTCGCCGAGAGCGAAACCAAACCGAAATGATCCAATGTCGTTCGATCAGTTCCTCTCTATTTATATAGATAATTTTAGTGAAAGCTTATTTTTATGCGTTGAATCAAAAATGAGCAACAAATAAAACATTCAATATATGTTTGTGAAAAGGAATAAAAAAGATGACTAATGGCGTGATAAAAGGCTGCTAAATGTTTCGACATTTTGTCAATGTTGTTCGGCATATAAATCACGTTTTATTAATGTCTAGAATATGAGAATTATTTTTTTAAAATAATTCAAGCAACATTAAAACCATTTGCTCATATGCTTTTTCATTGCTATCAAATGAAATCAACAAGTATTTCTTTTTGGCTTGCAAACTTTTCACTAATATCATGCGATGCATCAAACGCTCATTTGTTCTCATTGTGTTTCAAAATTTGTCATCGAAAAGAATAACCTAGAGAAGTAAGCGCATAAATTTTAGGTGTCCGAAATGAAGATGAAAATAAACGACTAAACTGAACAACTGAATTGGATGGCAGCATTCGCAAAGGATAACCTAGATGCTCGGGTATATGATCTTGGAAGAGGCTTTCGTTTGTGAAATGAATTCTAGTCATAATATGTAAATATTTAATATGCAAATAATAGAAGCAACATAATAATGTCATCATATAATAAATATGTAAAAAAAGTTTTGGAATTTCCTCAATCAAAAGAATATCTAACACGGAAAATATGGCCGCCTCTCAACATAACTAAAATCACAATTACTTGAAGTGTCGTCGCATAATGCTCCATTTCGTTTCGTTGGCTATCGTTTTTAGAGAGGTGAATTTACCTCATACTAATTAACTAAACTCGAACAATGAAAGGTGATATATTTATATGAACATAGAAAATAAGCGCTGGTTTTGAGCTGAAATGACGCCATTCGCGTGGAGGATACTTCTTACTTGTTTGACAATTTCGATCTCGTAAAGAAAAAAAAGAGTTAATTGTTTTTACTTAACGCTTATCTTTATTTACAGCGTTGTTGGTCTCGCGAAGTTTCTAATTGCTGAGTAGTGCTGTCACATGCATAAAAAATGCATTTTTTCGACGAGAAGTAAAGAAGCTCATTACTGCGAGTACCACAAAGTATGCAGATGAGACTTCGCTGACCAATCTGAGAGCATACAGGCTCCAAATTGTTCTGGTTTTTCTTCAAATTGAACTTCAGCTTCGCCTTTAGCTTGATCTTTATTCAAAAATCGCTTGGATGATAACTGAATGAACGCCAAAAATTCTTTTACTTTCAATTTTTTCGTTCAAAATGCACTTAGAGGTCATTCAGATAAAATTAAACGCCGGTAGATGCGGGATTATACAGAAAAATTCATGAAAAAGATTGTCTAACCTATTACGACATTCCAAATACTGCTGTATTTGCTATCGCAATTTTACTTTACTTAACGCTTATCTTTATTTACAGCGTTGTTGGTCTCGCGAAGTTTCCATTTGCTGAGTAGTGCTGTCTCATGCATAAAAAATGCATTTTTTCGACGAGAAGTAAAGAAGCGCATTACTGCGAGTACCACACACAGTATGCAGATGAGACTTCGCTGACCAATCTAAGAGCATACAGGCTCCAATTTGTTCTGGTTTTTCTTCAAGTTGAACTGCAGCTTCGCCTTTAGCTTGATCTTTATTCAAAAATCGCTTGGA
>JPKZ01000643.1:78593-92688 GCA_000803305.1 Toxocara canis
AGAAAACATGCGTTATAATTTTAGTAAGACTCACTGTAAGTTGTAATGCAAAATATAAGAACTTATGAATATATTAGGTTATTTGTACGTTGCAATAAACGGTAAGCTTTTCCCATTGTTCTTAAGCATTTTTTTTCCTTCACCTAACACTTTGCATTTCGATCTGCTATCACACCTGTTTGCCTATGAAACGAACGGAAATGCTCAAAACCTATTTTATCAGCTTTCTTATCACTTTTTATGCTATCAGCTTTTACATTTTTCTCTCCAGCTCCTATCGAGACGTTTGTGTGGTTGTGTATCCATGAAAGTTTTTCTGACTTCCGGTGAAAAGCAAAAAGGTTCTTTTTTTTTTTTCAGCATCCAATTTCTGCACACCAAATACAAAGCGAATACCAAGTTTATAATTGGATTTTCTGAAATTTCTTCACGACTGCAACTAATTATTGAGAAGTGAGTCGGGATGCAATTATGTGAGCATTTTCTTTTCTGAAAATTCGCATTCTTATCAAACTTGTTTCATCATTGCGCAACAGTTCAAATCTCTCTGCCAAGCCGCCCTATCTAACCCCTTTTCCACCACCCTCCCCCCCTCTCACCCCCTCCTCTTTCAGCCATCCTTTTCCTTCATTGGCGTAATTTTCGGCTGGTAAAGGCTAGTCACATACAAAAAAAACAATGGAAGCCTTTGTGATGGGGTGCTATAGTACTCTTGTCTGGTGAGTTGATTCCATCATTCAGTTTCATTCGGAGAAGATACGGCTTCGACTACAGCTCACTCAGAATGCAACCTCCACACACTTCAGCTGTATTATCTGTTCCGGAAACAAAAAGACGTAAAGGTGAAGCGAGAAAATGTTTGAAAAAGAGAGCTGAAACGAATTATAAGAATTGCGTTATTTTGTCACCGAACCATTTATTTTCCGCATGTGATTAATTTTGTCTTTTTTTAAGCTCAAGATCTCTGCTATTTTCACACTCTGCGGCGATAAGTTTTGGTGACTTACAGCAGCCACCACTTGTTCATATATATGTCCATTGATACTTTATAAGAACTATATGTACGTATGAAGTTTAGGTTTTCCTGCGCACTTTTTTTAAAGTTGTTAAGGCCGAAAGATTCCACCACCCTGGCAAGTTCAAACGGCGGTTGTGATCGTCGTTTTCTTTTCCAACCATACATATAGTTATTTGCCAACACTGAGAAGCAGGCAGCCATCTTTTTTTGAGAAAATATCTGCGTACTTCCAAAAAAACGAGTTTCACCTTTTTATTGAGTTCTCAACCGATAACTAAAAATGTTCAATTTAAAACCTTAACTAACGAAGTTTGTGATGCATGCTTGCAAAATGCAATGAGAAGAGGGCGGCTGAAATGGTATCAGCTATTGTTACGATTGATACTCCTTATAGGTCGAGACGGATTTAAGCTTATTAAGCATGAGTTGGATATTTTCAAGCTCAAGACACAGCTTATCCTATTAGTAATCAACGAGAAAGTGCATTTATGACTTGCCTCCTATATAAAGCAAGGTCGAACATTATCAAGTCACATGGGTGTCATTCATCTTTCCAAGTTGTATCGACTCGCCTTCTCTTCATTGTTTTTCGTGAAAACTTTCGCTTATTTTCACTTTGTAGTCGTCATTCTCTATTCCCGTACAACAACTTCGTAATTACTTGCAAATCTGAAAGATAATTTTCATTGATAATATGAAATGATAGCGAATGGTGCAAAAAATTTTGAAAACTTTGCTAATCACCTGGAGAGTTTACCGCATCCTGGTAAATCCACTACGAAGAGTTCACCGCATCCTGGTAAATCCACTACGGAGAGTTCACCGCATCCTGGTAAATCCACTACGGAGAGTTCACCGCATCCTGGTAAATCCACTACGGAGAGAGAATCTATTTAATTTCGCAAGAGATTCGCATCTTTTATGTTCCATTTTGGTATCTTACAACTCGTAACAACTATATGAGTTATTCATGAAATTGAACAACGCGAATAGCATGAAATCAAGGTCAGCTTCATGAAACAAAAATTTTCGTACGCCACAACCGGCAGACTATTTTTCGGGTGATTTTTATGTTGTTGGACAGTTCAGCACGTATACAGAATGAATCTCTTAAACTGTTATAGGTTAACTGGACTGGAAAATTACTTACTATTGGTGACTTAAGCAAATTTATTAATCTACATGAAGTCGATCTTTTTAAAGTTTACTTGCTTTTGATGTGCTTTAACAAGTTTTGCAATGTGTTTGGCACGTTCTAACGACATCCTCTCTATGCATATGTGTGAGCTTTTTCCTAATATAAGGTGATTTCAGCTCGAGATCAACTCGAGATCCGGAGTTTGATGAGTATCATCCGCACCCTAGATCCAACTCTTGTGTCCATTTTAAAATCAGTTCGGTCGGCCCTAAGGGAATGTGAGATGAAGCATATAATTTGTTCCATTTTGCAACCGTCGGCTTGCATCCTACATCAACTGAATGGCAGAAAAACGAATCTGTAGAAGAAAATTTGTGTGAGCCGATCAAAATTTGAATATTGATCAACTGAAAGCAGCTTACAAAATCGGCCTACTGGTTCTATGAGTCGTTAAAGTGAATATCATGTCTTGCCATACGTTTCCACATGTCGTTTTGTGGAACAGGCCTCAAAAATTTATTTTCTCTGCGCTAGCACTTCTCGCCAAAAATGTCTTCGCAGCGCCACAGCACTAGCCTATGGCTGCACCAAAAATAACTGACAATTGCTCAAGTGATCTCAGTTGAACGCTTTCGACTTCTCGTTGAGTTAGCTGTTTTGTTCAACGAAATTAGCTGTATGAGATTATCGTTGAATTTTCTGTTTAATTTTCCGACACATCGAACGCTAAAAATCGACTTTATTATGGTTACTTATACGTTATTAAATAAACTCAATTCAATTCAACACTACCCAACAAATATAGTAGAAGATATTGAAAACTTCAACTGCTTGATCGGATAAAGAAGCAAAATATTGATTGCGAAAAAATTGAATAATAGAGTAATTTTCGTTGTCAAAACAGCGACCTCTGAAATATGCATCAAATGCGCTAAATGAAATTTTCAATTGCATTCAAGATATATGAGGTTTCAGTGCTTGAATTGCTTGTCGCACATAAATCGAACTGAGAGGTGCACAAGTGCTTAAAGTGAGCTCGAGAAGATGATAAGCTGAAATCGAGGAGGTGATAAAGGAGATAACGAAGTGAGTTCGAGGAGGTAAGGAAGTGAGTTCAAGGAGGTAAGGAAGTGAGTTCGAGGAGGTGACAGAGTTCGAGGAAGTAACGAAGTGAGTTTGGGAAGGTGACGAAGTGAATTCGGGAAGGTGACAAAGTGAGTTCGGGAAGGTGGCGAAGTGAATTCGAGAAGGTGACGAAGTGAGTTCGAGAAGGTGACGAAGTAAGTTCGAGGAGGTGACGAAGTGAATCGTTTGTAGAGAACATTCGGTTCAATTACTGCATGTGAAGTGGTTTAGCGCGCTCCTTTTACCGTTCAATTCAATTACCTTCGTTTAGGCGCTTCAGAAACGCTCATCATCTAAGGCACGCCCTTAGCGGCAGTTCCAAGCGCTGTTCACCCCGTTCTATCTGCTGATCGTTTTTATGCGCTTTGACAACGATGTAATTTGCAAAGCGCTTGACGGAGTGCTCTTGCCTATGCATTTTTACGTATCTATACATATTTCTTTCTCTGTGGTTATCTTAAATGGAGTACAGGAGCAGTTAGAGCCACGAAATTTACTAGTAATAATCTGCACACTGGAGCAACTTCTAACACTCAATTTGAAACCAAATTATCGAAATCGCTGCAAGTTTTGAAGAAGATAAAAATTTTGCAAACGTTTAAAGCCATCAGGCTGTATATTTCATTGACTGGGTTGTGCACGATCGATTCTTTAGTTAAAGAATTTTACGAACCTTCGACTAGGAAAAAATATTAGTTGTTTTCAGTTGTAATTAGTTGGTGTAACCTCATTGAATTAATCGATGAATTGCCAAAGCGCATATCGTGTCAACGCTTTGGCTCGCATTTCCACTTGTCTTATATTTGATGAACACCCTTTTTCGTTGTTGCGATCTCAGCTGACGATCTCTACGCTTTTATTTGACGATCTAGCTGAGTGAGCTGTTTTGATTATTCTTTGTTCGCTTTTTGTCGAGTTTGTGGTCGCATCGTCCGTTTGCAATAAGAGACAAGAGAGACAAATGCGATTCTCCCAAATACCAATTGTTGTCATTTGGGCCGAAATACTCATTAAAAAAAATGCTCATAAATTTTTAACGAGGAATATAGACAGTTAGAGTTCTCTGTGCCCCACAAAATTAGCCATGCTTGATCTAATATTGCCAAGCAAAATGTAAAATACTCACTGGGATGCTGACCTCAAAAACTTTCAAAATTCATAAATCTGATCTTGTGCGGTGTTATGATCAGGGTCTAGAATAAGGAAAGTGTGGTGCTTAGAGTCTTCATATTGTCTCTGTATACGACAATGTAGACAAGGTTAACTGCACCGATTGAACCACAGATTTTCTACTCTTTAACGAAAAGTGTGGTGGAAAAAACTTTAATATTCGCTCAAATTCCTGCCAAAAAAATGAAATGAAATATGTACTCAATGTTTGCGGTCAATCGTTGCAATAATAATCTTCCCACTCGGTTCATTTCGTGCACGAAGGATGCCATCTGAGACCACTAATGATTTCGTTTTTTTTTTGCCTGAGCAACTTTCATCTTTAGGACTAATTAGCTAAACAACACTTTGGCTAATATCGTGTCATTTGGCTTGAAATAGGAGAACTCATTTTCATCTCCACCGCAGACGGAAACCAATTATGTTTGGTTTCTGAGTTCGAGCAAAGTGCTAACCTAGGGCGCATATCATTTGCATAAGACAGTAAGACGGGAATGAGGATAGCTTTGTGATAGTGGCATAAAGTAGTCAGGCATACTTTAAATATACGCGCATGTCTTATGTTTTTGATGTGCTATGGTTGTCGCTAAGCGAATCAGTTCAGTGGTTAGTAAATGAAGTAAGTACCAGTTGAAATGTATCCGGAAGTTCAATGTTGATATAGAACTTCTTTTCGTTATTTTCATTTGTTCTTCCTCATAACATACAATTTTCTACGTATTCTATACACAGTTATGTAATCTTGTATACTTGTGTATATACTTGTGTACATAATACAACAAATGTACAATACAGAACTTCTATGTACAATCTATATACAATGTACAGCTAAGTACAGTTATGTTCCCTTGGCACAGTCTACAAGCATCTCAATGTACCTTCATATACAATTTGAAGTTCTCCATAAGTAACAATTTTAGAGTATTTCCACAAAGATGAGCTTTTCCTTCATGTAGTTCTTTTGCAAAATATCTTTTTCATTAATAAACAAATCATGAAACTATCAACAATTACATTTAAAAAATTTAAAGTTTCACTTGCGCAGCGTTTTTGCATAATACTTCGATTTCGAGTTGTACGTATGTCGTCAATATTTTCTACTATTAAATTCACAACGATGCATTGAGAATCTTTTAAAGTATCTTTCTTATCTCTCACTAAAGTTAAAGTATTTAGATTGTTGAACAAATTTTCACAGATTTGTTTTAAGAAAAACCCTCTAAATAGGAGATGATGGACAATGCAAACCTACTTGAGAATAGTAAAACGTTTTGCGAGGCGTTTTCGATGAGATCTATCTGCAACATATAGAATAACTTCCATATCTTGACATTTTTTAAAACTCATGGAATATTGTTTTCAATCTCACACTGAATTCCCTTGTTTAGTTCCTGAAGACTTTTTTCTGAATTTAATTATTACCCAAAATAATGCACTACAAGCTATAGGTTTTCAAACAAATTTCACTAGCACATTCAGAGTTTTCTTTCTTGAAATATGCATTCGATCGAAAACGATTCCGTTAATAAACGCTACCCATATACATAGCTCTAAGTAATTCACGCTGTTGCGGCGATAATTGAAACAGCGAATCTAGCCCCAAAAGGCATTCCAGAATGCCGTAAGCGGCGTCTAAACGTGATGAATAGGGGCATCCATTTTTGGGAGAATACACACACGTCAAACGCATCCTTTTACGAATATGGAAAACGCTTTGAAGTTGTAGTGGTTTTGATTGCTTGCAGCTCGTGCTCGATAATACGGCTACAAGAAAGGAAAGAGGGTGAAGGGGATAACTGAAGACTGGAATATGGGTGACAGTTTTTCACAAAGCAGAGGCACACGAAAAAGTGGGCACGCGGAAACCCAAGTTCCTGCTCCACTATTGCCAGGAAAGGAAAGATGGCACTCTTCCTCTCCTACGGGTACTCATTAAGTTCGCCTGTAGCTCTAAAATTAGCGATGAAATACTTAGAAGTAGAAATACTACTTCACGTCAAACGCATCCTTTTACGAATATGGAAAACGCTTTGGAGTTGTAGTAATACTACTTACTACTAGTAGAAAAAAAGTACTTTTTAAAAAAAATTTAAAAAATACTTTGTAAAAAAATTTTAAAAATGCTTTAAGAAATACTCAAAAAACCATACTTTTTATAAAGTGTTAGAAGTAGAAATACTACTTCTAACGCTTCAAAAAAAGTATGGTTTTTTGAGTTCAGAAAATAAGTTTTTTCATCGTAATAATTCATTATAATGAAATTAGACGACATCATGAAATTGGCCGCAAAATTTTTTTTGAAATGCAGCGATCAGCTGCCTTGCATAAGTACCATATATGCTTTTATTACTTCTTTTCCAACGCCTTTTTTTTTCAAAAACAATAACAATTTTCGACCAAAACTGGTACTTATAGAACCCAATAGCGTGCTTTCCCTTAAGGGTTGTACCGTAAGTGATAATATCCAGTACCGAAACGGTAACTGAAAGAACCTCTGAATTCAGAGATTCCGAAAGCGGAACCGGAGTGAGTTGATCGTAATTCCTATAAGACTCGGTAGCGGTACTAAGACTATAACTCAAAAAACGCTGTAGCTTCCGGATTCCGGAACTGATCATCTCGTAAAGCCTAGTGCCAACTTTTTAATTCACACATTATACCCTTTGTTTCGCAGCGGTAAAGGAAACTTCACCTATTCAAATAGGGTGATATGAATGCGTTTGTGCGACTGCATCCAACTTCCTAATCAGTTGCACATATGAGCAAATGTTGCAATATGATACATTACTGTTACGAATTGGACAAGTGGGAATGCGTGCCTGAGGCTGCACTTAGACAGCAGCTTATCTATCCGGCCAGCTAGTTTCATAAACTGCTCACAAATGACGAATATTCGGATTATGTCCCACCCAAGGTCACACAAAATCGTTAGTTGAATATTCGCTTCACCGCCTTCAACCAGTCGAATATTTAGTAAGATCAGCTGTAAGATGTATTCGAATTGTTGTTGTTCCTTGTAAGGAGATGAAGCTTCTTCGACATAGGATTGATGAGTTCCTTTGCAATTGGGGGATAGAAAGTGAGACTGGAATGTAGATTATACTTAGCGAAGTCATCGAATGGGAATTGCCAGACAACCAGACAGACGCACGTATACATGGGCGCATTATCGCCATAATGCATTTCGTAAAATGCAAATTTGCCAAAGTATCTAAAAATCGGTCACAGCAAAACGAAATTTTCTTGAGCAGAACGCATACGGATTGCTTTGACAAATTTTATGCACACAAGTTTTTGGCCATTTACATATGTCTAGCACTTTTTTCGGAAACAGGCATACTGATATCAAATTACTTCTGAGAGAATAGCCTGAGTGTACCTTACACCAATCGAAATTTGCAGCATTATTTCCAGTTATTCTCGAATCGAAAGTACCATGGTGTGCACATGTATTTTATTACATATGCATATGAACAGAAACGAGAACGCCAATGCGCTTTCCACATAAAATTCGCAAAAGCGCATAAAACCGAAACACTTAAAACGTATCGATAGCAAATATTTTGGCTTATTTTTTTGCGTCTCTTTTCAGATGGTACTGTTATGATATATGTGATCGTTGAAGGATGTACCTTTGGAGTTGGATCGCTTTGTGTGCTGTCCAAAGGGCTGCTCTATGCTTCAAAAGTGTACGCAATCAAGCAACCACCTATAATACATCACTCATTCATAATATTACGCAAGTTCTGAATACAATTCTCCTGAATCAGGATAAGAATTTCCGTCCGTTGAATGCAGGTGATATTTTTATGCGTGCCTTTTAGCCTTGATTAGCGCAATTTCGATTGCTTCAGAAATGTTTTCTTAAGCAAAAGAGTCTACGGATAGCTGAGGTCTTATAACAACTCCTGATTAATTGCAGGAAGTGACTGTACGGTTTTTTAACAAGTTCAAGCGAAAAATACAAAAAGAAATCGGCAGTGAAGAATGGACAAACTGCTTCGGGTGGAGGGGTGGCCGGGGGAAGGAGGGGGTACCCCTAAGAAATTGTGGTGCATGATGATAGAAATGCTTCAGATCCGAAGACACCGTTGCAAGTTGAAGTCGATATTAGCGTACGAAGTATGGGACCTATCTCGGAGCATCAAATGGTAGGTTCAACGATCTGTGGCCTAAAATCAGTTTTGCTTTTCATTTTCTCCTCTAAAATTGCTTTTGGCACTTATGCTTACTTCATCAGCCCATTCTGAGGGCAGCAACAAACCGAAAATGTAAGGCGGATATTATGTGTGCACCATTCGGGTTTTATAAAGCTCATCTCATGAACTTGGGCGGGCAGTAGATCAATGGTAGAGCTCCCGCTTCGTACGCGGGAAGACCTGGGTTCGATTCCCGGCTGCTTACCCGACGGATCGCCAGCAGGCTGACCACCAGGCGTTCCGAAACTGATCAAAACAATCATGCGTGGGCATGATTGTCAACTGCATCGATATGGGGATCGATGGAACTACAGCTGCCTTTGCATCCCTTTGCTTTGCATCTTATTAACTTACCTCACCAGTTCAACAATTTTGGGTGCTGCTACTTCATTCTTAATACTTTCTAGCATACTGTAAGTCCAAACATAACTGTTTCGAGTGTTCATAAGTGGTTTATCTCGTTGACTGCTCGCCAAATTTCTTCTAGACTATCCCCTAAGTGGACTGTTAGGCTTGCTGTTCGCCAACTTTCCTCTTGGAACTCGCGTCTATCAGTTGTTTCTAACGCGTTAAAGAAGTATATGTATGCGTCTATTATGACTGTAAATAGTCTGTTCAAAAAAAAATTAACTGAAACGCTAAGAGGCGAGGAAATGCAAAATGTGGGACATCGTTTGATGCATTTGGCTTTCAATTTGCCGCAACACCGCTCATTCATATGTACATGTGTGTATATTTGTGTGTATGTGAGCGTTTTGTATAAGAGCTGTCCTTCCTGCTTATCACAGCAATCGTTTTTGCAGGAATTCTCTTTAGATTGTTACTTCCGTCAAAAATGGTTGGATCGTCGTTTAGCGTTCAGTCCTTTCGGATCACGTGAACATCTTCCACTAGCCAGCAAAATGTTGAAAGATATTTGGACACCTGACACGTAAGTTTTTTATTTTGCTGTGAGCTGTTGTTATCATTCAATAAGTCTCCATAGCATAGGACATAGTGAACAATTACTCTAGAGTATTCCACTTGAATCCAAAAATATGGTGCCACAATAGCACACTTTTTTTTTGCAACCTGATTTCCCTGCGAGTGTTCCTGTTGCGGTCTCTTTCCGGTTACCCTTTTACCAGTTAATAATTTTACAATGTTTAGCCCTCCACTTATTACCAGTTAATAATTTTACAATGTTTAGCCCTTATCTGTAAGCACATATCCCCTTTTTGTAGTTTAAAAGCATATATGGAACATGAATATTCGTTGATTTATTTCCAACATCGGTCCTTGCTTTTACGTTGTTTTTAGTGTGTTTTCTATTGGAGGAAAACCACACCATCCGTAGGTAACTCTTGGTAACTCCCAATAAGTAATCGTAGTAGTAACTCATTTTAGTGTCTTCCATCTCCTCTCCCCACCCACCCACATCTCAGCATCAAACAACAATTTATGGTCAGAAGAGTGAAAGGTGTGGTTTCAGTTATTTTTAAAAAATAATTATATCCGTTATAGTTATATTATATCCGTTATAGTTATATCCGTTATAGTTATAGTTATATTCCATTATAGTTACATCCGTAATGGTCGCCATTCATATCTTCATACGCTCACCGTTCCTAATGTTCTATTCCGGGTACGTTATGATGGACAAGTTCATGTTTCACAAAGGTAACAACAGCTTCATGTCTTTACATAACTCGCATGATTTATTCAAATCCTTTGTTGTTGTTGTTTCTAATGCATCCAATTCCGTTGCCCGAGCAGGAAAAGCGGTTGTTGATTCGCAGAACATTGACGCGAATTTGCTTGAACAGACCACTTGAATCCAAAAATATGGTGCCACAATAGCACACTTTTTTTTTGCAACTTGATTTCCCTGCGAGTGTTCCTGTTGCGGTCTCTTTCCGGTTACCCTTTTACCAGTTAATAATTTTACAGTGTTTAGCCCTCCACTTATTACATCTGTAAGCACATATCCCCTTTTTGTAGTTTAAAAGCATATATGGAACATGAATATTCGTTGATTTATTTCCAACATCGGTCCTTGCTTTTACGTTGTTTTTAGTGTGTTTTCTATTGGAGGAAAACCACACCATCCGTAGGTAACTCTTGGTAACTCCCAATAAGTAATCGTAGTAGTAACTCATTTTAGTGTCTTCCATCTCCTCTCCCCACCCACCCACATCTCAGCATCAAACAACAATTTATGGTCAGAAGAGTGAAAGGTGTGGTTTCAGTTATTTTTAAAAAATAATTATATCCGTTATAGTTATATTACATCCGTTATAGTTATATCCGTTATAGTTATAGTTATATTCCATTATAGTTACATCCGTAATGGTCGCCATTCATATCTTCATACGCTCACCGTTCCTAATGTTCTATTCCGGGTACGTTATGATGGACAAGTTCATGTTTCACAAAGGTAACAACAGCTTCATGTCTTTACATAACTCGCATGATTTATTCAAATCCTTTGTTGTTGTTGTTTCTAATGCATCCAATTCCGTTGCCCGAGCAGGAAAAGCGGTTGTTGATTCGCAGAACATTGACGCGAATTTGCTTGAACAGAATATTCTTAGACAGCTTTTTCTGAACAGAATATTATTCGCCTACTTACCTTCATCTTACAAAAAAAAGAGGATTCGCTTGGTTAGATTCAAGGTTTAATTTTTTGTTAATACTTCGATAAGCGGGTTCGATTCCCGGCTGCTTACCCGACGGATCGCCAGCAGGCTGACCACCAGGCGTTCCGAAACTGGCAAAACAATCATGCGTGGGCATGGTTGTCAGCTGCATCGATACGGGAATCGACGAAATTACAGCTGCCTTTGCATCCCTTTGCACTTCGATAAGCATAGCAAATGTTAGTGGGAAAGAATATGCGTAAAATTGTGGAACTGTTCCGTATTGCTTGCAAAGAATCGATTTAACTATTTGATCGAAATCCAACGGACGTTTCCATATTAGATGATTGGCACAGTAAAGACGCCTCATGTATCATTTTGGCGATCGCTTACAATTAAAGTTGCCATCATTGATGGCAGAGTAATTTTATGGCATGCGTAACGTGTTTAGTGTTATCGTTAGATGTGTATATTACTGCTGAAACTTAAACATACGGTCCATGCCGTTAATGAGCAACTTTGTCACTCTTCATGCACGTAAACATAGCGAAGTTGCACATATATATCAAGCGCATTTCGCATGCATTACGATGCGATCGTTGCTATCCATGATCGTTAAGTTGCACCCGTTTATCTTGCATAGTCTATTACACCAACAAGTGTTTTCAGAATCGTTAATTTTTTTCTTGCTTATAGATTTTGTAATACCGTCAGACCATGCAATGAAACGCTATTAATCAAGTTGTTCTCTCAAGAAATAATTTACCTATAAAAATAATTTAGCGCTACTCGAAATCGCTGCGTAACATTCGGTCCAAACATTATTACAGTTGAAGACAATCTTCCGGATAGAACCATCATTGTTAATGAACGCTTTAGAAGAATTACAAATTTTTGCTGAGTCTTAAGAGCAGTAAGTGCGTCGCAGGAATTCCATTTTCTGACGAAACCGGGGTCATGCTCTTGAGTTCTTGACTACATCGTCTTCCTCCCTCCCACTCCCAATAGTTTACAGTGCACAATCATAATGAGACTGAAACATCGAAGAAAAGTTTTTGCAGGCTCACCATCAAGACAAAATGCAAAATGTTCTTCAAAAAATTTCCAATGGACTCTCAGGTATCGAATTACGCATTTGGAATTTTGCCCTAATTTACCGTCTCATTTGTTTCAGGGCGTCGATTCGGCTTATAAAAAAAAATTGAATGAAGAGAGAGTGAGAGAGAAAACAATAGTGGTTGAAGCAAATTTTATATTGAAGAGGTGGCTAGTAGATAATTAGGAGCACATTCGTTTAAAAAAAATAAAGTGTGCAATCGATGCTAACATTGAGTGCTGACTGGCTTAGAAGCACATGAACGATTCTTATTTAGTTCAGTTTTTGTCTCGAATTTTTCTTACGGTTTTTGAAGTGCATAATAAGAAAACTGTGAACATCAATTGTGCAATAGCTCATGGATGCCGAACACGTATGTCTCTATGAATCCTCTCCATCTACTCCCTATATTTGCAAAGATCCACTAAAAATCAAGCGTTTCGCGGAACGCCCGGGGATGAGGAGCTCTACAGATGCTGGAACGTTGAATCAACAAAATTCGTTACTGTTCAATTAGTGTTCCTTAACTACATTACTCCAATTATATGTTTCTCGAGCTGCTGTCATGTACGATAAAGAAAGACAACCTTTTTTAGTTTTTTGAAAAAGAAAAACAAAACAAAACTTAAACGTTTACGAACGATTATGCCTTAAATGTTCTTCTCATTTGGAATTAAGATTCTCTACCAAAACGGCCTTAAATGACTTGTCTATGCTTGCAGGCATGTCCAATAGAAATCGGTAGTCTTGCTTTCTATTCCAAAGACGTTATTTACATATGGAAAGATGTAGAGTTGGATTCGAAAATGGGCAATATGTTATCACAGTATCAATTACTCGATGTGATTAAAACTTCGGCTAATATTTCCGATCCACGTTTCACGAATCTCAGTTAGTTTCGTTTTTCTTATCCTAATTTGCTCAATTCGATTTGCCATTTTCGTTTTGCCTCTAATCGAATCGAATAACTAATTTAAACATAAATTTCTACTACCATTTTAATAATTGTAATCGAAAATCAACATTCCCAAATACGTAAGTTAAGTATTCCGATGAAGAAAGTGAAAAACTATCGCATATTGTTAAAGTTTTCTTGAAAATATACCAGCAGAGGTTCCATCCATTCTAAAGGACAGCTTTGCGGGTTGAACGACATTGACTTTTTCACCTGTTTACTGGTTGAATTAGTGTTTAAATACAATAAAATCATCCTGTCAACAAAAACAAAAAAATTCTGGCTTCTCCTAAGTTCAGTATAACTCGTTTGACTGAGGGCGTCATTTACTAAATTTCATATAATTCATAATTATAATTCATAATGCATAATTTACTAAAATTCATAAAAATTGCATTTCATATATTGTTTAACGTCCGATATTCTTTAGTGTCTTTTTAGAAGTCTATTGGTGAGCGGACTTTTAAATGAGAAAAGAGGATTAATCGAGATTGACGGGCATTAAAAACAAACATTATAAGACAATTGCATTGGAGTTTTATGTCGAAAGCCATCTATCTATTTAGGTGCGGCTCACACCACAATTCATGCTGTTTCTGATCTTTGACAATGGAAAGCATTACGGAGCAACCGGCTGAGGTCAGACATAGACAGATGTCAGACACAGACAGCATTATATGACGCTTAGTGGAACGTAAAAAATTAAACATGAAATCTGGTAGGAATCGGCTATAAAGCGTAAATGAGAACAGAGAAACTATAGAAACAACACAATA
>JPKZ01000643.1:92860-112065 GCA_000803305.1 Toxocara canis
CGAAGAAAGAAGTGTATTTGGTTTCATCATACAAAAAAAAATCCGAACTCTTATAAAATTTAAATTTTTTCAGCTGCCAAAGATTAACAATTTCTTCGAAAAGTAAACTTCTACTAAAGGCGTATATTTAAAGCACCTGACCGATATGAATATCGCCTGAACTTCCCTTTGAGTATTCAAACCGCCTCTATTTCTAATCGCTTGATCAGTATGCTCATTTATGGAAGCACAACGACTGACCTTCTTGCTCGAAAAGAAAAACCTTCTCCTAAACAATCTCTAGATTTGAAGAAGAGGCCGATTAAAGAGGAACGATCGCACAACCACATAGGAACAGTGATCATTGAACAGCGACCAACCGGGTGGACAAGAAGAAAGTTTCTGCTGATCCTCGAAGATTACTCATTGTACGATAAAGAAATGCGCCAAAAGAAAGAAGCCAGTATCAACTAAATCAAGTAAATAGCAAATAACATTTCATCGTTTTGTAGCGGACAATTCAAGCTCGAGAGTAGTTGGAATTACGGGTGCGGTAACACAGTTAGAAATCACGCAAACCTAACCCGGTTGGCAACTCTCAAGAAGGTAATACTGATTTTGGAGGCACACTGGTATCGGATCTCTCGCAAGGCCTTAACCGAAATATAGTTGAACGCCAATCCTCAGAAACTACAATCTATGAAGCGATAGATATGAGCAACAATGAAAAATCGGCAGAGCTGATCGACAGAATGTGGCTATCGATTCGCGTACCCGCCATAGGATCAGCCCATGATACCATAGGAATAGTCTCAACAGCATGTCATTAGGGGCTTCACCATTTCCCATCCATCGACGCCCCTGTTAATTAAGCTTATTGAAACTCGCAAGCTCGATGCTTGGACTCAACTTAGCCCTTGCTGTTTCACCGTGAGATCGACCATACTTAGTTGTGGCCGGCGTTCGAACCAAATCGGTTGGCTACTTGTACCAATTTTTAGCTCTTCTCTTGGTTGCATATTGGTTGACACGGCAGCAACCATGCACCAGTTCGTCTAGAAATTTTTTAAATTTATTTTTGAATCTTTTGTTTAGTTTTTAATTTTTTTAAATTTCAGACTTGAATTCATTAAAAAATTTATCACTGAATTTTTTTATTAATTTTTTTTATTTCAGCAAAATTTTCGAATCTTTTGTTTAGTCGATGGACAATAATTACGTCTGCGGCAATATAACGAAAAGCATTCACATGATGAGAAGTATATTTGTTAGTCATAAATGACATTATAACAGCGCAACTCTAATAACTGAATGTTTTGGTTTATGGAAACAGAGGCATACGGGTGCAACTACTAAAATCGTTCCAAAAGCTTCCAACGATCGTTATCAGCGAGCATCGGTAAAGTCTACCATCTCTTCCAGTTGAGCGATGAATTCAGGTGTTCTGCAAGGTTTTAGCTAAGCTGCTAATTTTCCTGATGCTTATTGGTGATACTGTCAAACTAATTTTAAATTCTGGGCTGCTTTTATGTGCTGACGGTCGTAATATGTGCATTTCCGCCCCCCGAAACCGAACCCTGGGAACCTAACGTACCGTTACTGACAGGACCACATGAGTAGCAAGATGCTTCACTCTTCTTCTGGACCTCTCCCACCTTAGCTCTTCATCACCCGCAAACTATATTCCGTAACCAGCCGCATTGATAATCCTCCTCTGCATTTAACCATTTCCATCATAAATAACGAACGAACACTCCATGTTCAGCTTTGATGACCGTACGGGTACTCAGCCGCCCATCCAAACTACCATCCGTTGACTGCGCGGCTGCGACTTCCTCATAAAGGCCTAAACGAACAATGTCGGCCGGATTCCTTCCTCCTGTGGATGGTGATGTCCTCAATGCGGCCTCGGCATTTGTTGTCGCCAGAGTGCCGCAGGCCACCTTTACTCTTGAACCCGTACTTTCCGCTGTCACTCATCTGCCACACTTCCGGAGCGAGAACATCCATGCCTTCATGTGTTTTCGCATTGCGATATAAAAAAGCCTCATGGTTTTAGCCTGGGTGTCGCAGAGTTACAGTTTCTAGTATAAGTGATTTTTGGGCATCCGATGTATGCTGCACACGAATCAGTTCATACTACTAAGCTTGCCATCCTATTATTTCTTAAGCTATAAATTTCAACCTATAGATTGGAAGTTTGCTCTATATAGTCCTTAGCCCCTAAACTCATGTGTAAATTCATTCTTCGACCTTATTCGCTTTCCATTACAAAGACTTCAATATTGGTTTACAAATTGGTATGGTTGATCGTTAGCTGTGAAACCGCTGTCGAAAGTTAACGATCAGGAATGAGAATTCATGCTTGACACTTTAGGATCACAAATAATGTTGTGTAGTACAAATCAAGCTAGATCCGCGAGCCTTTGCTTACTCACTGTAACGTTGTTCATCGCATTGGTTTCGTTTTTCTCATGTTCGTTTCCCCTCTTGCTGTGGTGAGAGTTCCCACTTTAGCAAACGAAATATGATCAAGGCGCTTCTTCACTTATCATCTAATAAGTGATCATTTTCAAATGTGATCGCATTTTTTGTTGTCAGCAAGCTACGTAAATGTTGAGGCTCCAGTTGATTATATCGATTGCAGGCATGTCTATTTTAAAAGTTTACTTCAAACTACAACGTCAACAGGGATTTTATATTTTGCAAATCTACACTCCATGTACGCTGATCGTCGTGATGTCATGGGTTAGCTTTTGGATAAACAAAGAAGCATCTCCGGCTCGTGTCGCATTAGGTATTATTTATTTTTTCGCAAGCTTCCTAACAACTAAATGATCTCATGCCGGCCCGTAAAATTTTCATTCATATACAAAAACTGCTTTTGAAGAAAGCTTATTTCCTTATTTAAAGCTTAGCTTACTTAAAGCTTATTTTCCACTAACTGAATCATCATGATCAGACGCAATTGTGAATTAGAATCTATTGTTTAATCTGAAATCTTAAGTTCAAATCCATTCCACAAAAAGAAATGCTTTTCCTTCCTCTGTACCATGCAGTTTTCTCATTCCAAACTTACAGAGTTAGTAATTTTCAAAAGTCAACATTTTTTCAAGGAAGAGGAAAGGGAGGAGGAAGGAGAAACTAGTGCTGGGGAAATTAAATGCTAAGATATTTTATGGTTGACCTTACTCATTATCAATATCAACACTATTATCAACACTAGTGATTCTCCTAAAATATACACGATGGCCAACTGTGCAACAATCCTAAAGTATCGATCAGCTACAAATGACAAGCAGAAAAGTTCGCTGATGCGCATAAGATTCAATTCTCTGAAAGTAAGTAAGTTTTGACTATATGCATAATCCAAACAAACAACGACCATCACACGTACTTTTCGACGGTACATATTGCACTTGTTGTGAAATATTTAATAATGTTTAACTGATTTCGTGAGCGTCTTGCATGGAATTTCTTTGTTTTCCTAAAGTAGCAAACTTCCCATTCGCACGTAATGTTTTGGGATTTTATAAACAGACAGCAAAAATATGCTTCCACACTACTCGTAGTCCCTACACGTTGTGCATATTTATGATGGTGGCATTTGATATCGAAACGGCGAATAAATTATTTTGCCTCACTTTGTGGGTACCAATTGGGGGTAGCAAAAATATCATCAACGAAACGATTTGCAAATTTGGCTTCGTTCAGGTATTATGACCGTCTTATCGATGTCAACACTTGGTTTCGGTTCGCGTTCCGATCTTCCTAAAGTATCGCATTCAACTGCTTTGGATATTTATATCATGTAAGCTACACTCATTTCTCGCCCGCCAACTTTATCCAAGGCCATTGATTAGGGTAGCTTAATATATTTTGATGTTCACCAAAATCACTTTTGTTAAATGCATAGAATGATAAAAACTTGGAAAACTGATAAAATATTGGAAAACTGACAAAATATTGGAGAACTGATAAAATGTTGGAGAACTGATAAAATATTGGAAAACTGATAAGATGTCGGAAAACTGATAAAATATTAGAAAACTGATAAGATATTGAAAAACTGATAAAATATTGAAAAACTTCGTTTGCCACTGATCCAAACGGATGCTGAGAGACTGAGAAGCTCGAAATAAAAGTGCTTCATGCCAAACAAAAAATACTTGTTCTACTTGCAGAAACTATTTTGCTAAAGTAACTAAACAGTGTTTTGCAACGCTGACTGCATCATTTTCTCTTTATTTTGATAGGCCTTAAAAGTTATTTATTGATGGGTGCGCTATTTTCCTGACCCAATCCATTCAAGCATTCGCCATTCGTCAATGATTACACTGGTATTCGGATGGAGCGATTTTCGACCGACCCGGACGGGAAGGGGAAGAAGGAGGAAACTACCCCGAGAAGCTGGTTTTATTTGATGTGGGAGTGGGGAGGAACCATGACATAGAAGGGTAATGACGGCAAATCGGGACACGTGTTTCCGCCGGATTATCATACAGAGAAGCGATTGTTGGTGGAGTGAGTTCATTGACGCGATGGGAACTCTGAACGAACTGCCGAAAAGCAACAAGCCACTTGGACCACATTGGATGTCATTTTACGGATGCAGAAGCCCCAGCACCGTATTCACCGCATTAACTGATAAACTGATTGAAATTGTATTTATCATAGGCTTCTTCACCTCAAAAAAAAAATAGTGAAGAGGATGAGAGAGACATTCGAATGACTCACTCACCGATTCGTAAATTAAAGTTTTTAACAAGCATTAGTTCGACTTTCAGATCATGTTTCGGATTCGTTTTTGCCGCTCTTGTTGAATATGCAATTATCAACTATGCTTATATTTGGTATATACGAAAGAAGGTTTCTTCTGCATTATTTTAATCATTAAAAATCAAATTTTCCTCGAACAAAGTGCTCCAATAAGCACTATTGTATTCGAGGTATACGCATTAAAAATTCAGCTTCTAAAATTTATTAGCAGCTAATTTTGCTAGCTTACATTATCTACCAATAAATTTCATGAATTACAATAAATTTTATGAAAAAATTCATGAAACGTGAACAAATTAGTTTTTATTCATGTCTCACATAATCCACCGGTTGCCCAAATATCGTATTTTCGTATAAAAATTGACAAAACTACGCGTGTAATTTGTTGTAAAGCATTTTGGATTTATTAACTCTTCAAAAAAGAAGGTCGAATATCGTTAAAGCAGTCAACAAAAAAAAGAAAACGGAGATGTTCGCTATTTTTCATTTAATTTCCATTTAAAATAATTTAAAAATTATTTTCGGAGCACCCATTAAGAAAGTACTCTTGTAAAGTTTCGAGCGTCATTGTCTTTAGCAAAAAAAAAAGATCAAACCTATTAATGGACAAGTATCGTCGACTAAATCGATTAGTTATATATAATATTCCAGGTTCATGATCTCAAAGGGCTAGATACAACGAATGCAGTAAGTTTGATGGAAACAAAGCACACATTCATGATCTTTCATTGTGTTTATTTCCGTAACATTTCACACTCCAGATAATTCTCCTGTCAATTCTTGCTATCTTTTTCGTTTTTCTTCCATTTTCTATCTGTCCTGATTGTATTTGTATGACTGTTACTATTCGATGGTCGCCTGTGAAACATTTTCTTCATGCGTAACGCATACGCCGTATCACCCGAAATAAAGCCTCCTCATTAACGTGGATTCACTACCTCCAATACACCGCACTCCTTTCGTCCGTTTTTGTTTTGAACATATGGAAAAAAAAGGCCTTCCCTGTCTGTTTTCCTCCTCTAAAAACAGCTTAGCATAGGTTGACAGAATTGCCCACACCTCGATTTCGTACTTTTCCATCCTAGAAAGCTGCAAACGACAGTCTGCAAGGGCTTCATTCGAGGTAAAACGCTGCGTACCTACACGACTATTGCATTATTATTTCATTGATTTTACTGTACTTCACTAGATAAAAGCACCTTATCAAAAGTTGGCATGTTGCTAATTGGTTTGCTAGCTGATGACCTCCGCCTGTCTCACTACAAGAAACACTTTTATTCCGCAGGTAAACCGCATGTTATGAAGGCCAATTTTTATTAATTCAAGGGACCAGTCGCCCTCGGTCTTTTGCCGTTTTGCTTTATTTTTTATTTTTTGATTTTCTTTAAATATGTCCTCTATCGTGAAATAACATGTATATCCATTTTCGTTGATATCAACATACATGCCTATCGGATTAACGTGTAACGCATTGGTTTAACTGCAGATGGCAAAAATGCGAATTTTTTCCGCTTCACTAATGGGAGCTCGCCAACAGACACTACAAGGATCGATTTCAATCAATACGAAAGCAAGACCGTGGTATAAACGGATATTTAATCGCAAACAAGAGCATCATTCAGGTTACTTAACGAAAGAAGTTATTCGTGATTGTGTTCCTTTACTTTATATTCACCATATCGTTGGCTAAACGGCTATGTTCCGTTTTTTCATTTTCCGCATATCATAAACGGTTATTTACATTCCGCATATTCCGCATATCATATCATAAAATGTTCATTTCATAAACGGCTATTTCAATTCACCATATTCCGCATGTCGGCTATGATCGTGGACAATTAAACGCAGATTTGTGCCCCGCTCAAATTAACCCCCCATGCGGTTGTTTTGCTTGTTTCTGAATCCGTGTTTTTCAATTCTCTTTAAACTTAAATCACAGTAAATAGCTATCGCAGATAACTTTCCATGTATGGAGCTAAGGATTTTCAAGTTACGAGGTATATTTATCTCTTAGTTGAGCTTTTCTTTCTGTACGTAGTCCAAACAAAAATTGCAGTGTTTTACCGGATGGCAGTGAAAGCAGCGAAAGCGAAGCAGAAGTTACGCATGAAAGACCCGGCCTACGTTGTCAACCGCATCGATTCGGCCTCAAAGATCGTTTTCCCCACACTGTATATTCTTTTTAATATTGCCTATTGGGTCGCATTCTTGTACTACATACCCGACGAGATAAACTCACTCATTTAAGGAGTATGATATCTACTTCAGTGAAATAAACTCATCTTATGTTACAGTTTTAATTCGAGTAAAAACCTACTCTCCACATACCCTACACTCCCTTTGTCTCCACCTTCCGAGAAAGCGATGAAAAAATCGCCCTGTTAGAGGTTCTGCTAAATGTTAAAAAATCTCACATTAAAAACGCTAAGCAGCACAATTCAAATAATTGCCCCTCTCGAATAAAACGGCCCTCTCGAAGAAGTGTATTTAGCCCTTCAGGGTATTTTCTTGAGGTGATACAATATACGATATATACCGGTAACATTCGCTGGATGGAGCAAACCTACATATGTGACTATTTGAAAATGCAATTTTCGAACCCACCTTATTCAAAGCGTAGTCTAAAAAACGGTGTTGTTCAGATACAAAATCTCTTCGCCCCTCTCGAATAAAACGGCCCTCTAAAAAGAAGTGTATTTAGCCCTTCAGGGTATTTTCTTGAGGTGATACAATATACGATATATACCGGTAACATTCGCTGGATGGAGCAAACCTACATATGTGACTATTTGAAAATGCAATTTTCGAACCCACCTTATTCAAAGCGTAGTCTAAAAAACGGTGTTGTTCAGATACAAAATCTCTTCAAGTTCTCCGAAATTATGATGTCACGAAAGACTCATTAAGCCGCATAATTGGCCTTGAGATGCTAACATCCTTTAAAACCGTAGTCCAAATAGAACTACCTAAGTCATATGTTGAACCATTCGATCTGTTTCTGAACGTAACCTCTGGTTTTGCTGAACCAACATATTATCCCAGAATCAATTTAATACAAAATCCTCATACAAAACCGTTAAATAAACAAAAAATGAACACGAGAACACGACGGAGCGTTCGTAAGGGAATTCACAGAGCGAAAAAATCTCGCTGTTGTCAAAAATATAAAAGCAATAAGATAGTTCCCCCCCCCCTCAAAAAAAAATTGCGAAGGAAATCAACATAAAAAATAAAGTAAACAAATTCAAATACAACAATAACACCCTAAGTCCAAGTTGCTACAAAATGGAAAGTGTGTCACTACTTCTGCTTTTTTACTATATTTCAGACCGGAACCTCAAGAAACCCTCTCCTCCCTAATATGATGACAAAAGCGGTACCGACCAGGACTAAGTTCTCAAATGAATTTTCTCTTCAACATATAAAAGGAAACGGACACAGATACTCCATTAATAAAAAATTATTCACTTTTCAGAAAGAATAGCATATATGCTTACAACCAAAGGAAGCTGCTGTTACGCGATTCAGTAAAATTCAAAACCGACGACCATAAAATTTAGAACTTCATTTGCCACTTACATCCCACTCGTTCTTACAACTGATTGTTCAGAATATGTGTTCTTTCTCGTTTGCTACGAAAAAGAAAAAATAGAATTTTTCTGAAAATGATACTTTACAAGTTTAAAAAAGTTTTCCTCTTTTTGCACCCTACGCTTTAAAAGCTTATAATTGTTCATTCAAAAAAACAACATACATTCGCGATCTCAGCATATTTCTATTTGAACATCATTTGATTTAACTGCGATCTGCCCTTAACTCAACAGAAAACTTTCCGACAATCAAAGAGACCAAATTCGCGAAATCGCAACATCATAGTACACCTGAATTTCAACGAATTAAAATACCGTGACGGCACCTTACAATCTACAATTTTGGGCATTCCATTTTTCATCCATTCGATCCGCACGAATCATCCATCTTGTTTGCTTTCTTCAGTTAGCACTTCAACTTTAGTTTCAACGTTACTGTCACCTTGCGAGGAGGAATCAGATTTATCCTCATCCTCGTCTCCCTTTTTCTTTTCTTCATTTTCTTTCAGCTTTGCGATCAACTCTGAAATCAACAATTTTTTCAGACGCTAACTCTTCTCTAAAACAAAGCCTCTGATGAATGCCTAATTAAACATTAAAATTAAAAAAGTTCCCCACTGCCAAAGTTATTTCCCATTCAGCGTCTGCCACATGCGCAACCTTTCCAAGTATCACATGTGAAAATGAAGTTCGATACGATTATTTGACGCAAAGATGCAAGAACATCCAGAGCTTAACACGTTTTTTCTTTTACGGCGCTTCAAATAGAGTAGAATAGAAACAATCAAAAGCAAGCACAAAAACATAAATCCGAGAAACATATGAAAGAACGCAGCCTTTTCAATTTAGTTACATTAAATAAATGCGCGAGTACCTTTGCAAATGAATGGGAGAACTTGGAACGTAAAGAAAAACATAAAAATTCGACAGAATACACACATTTTTTAAAGCTAAAATTAAGTTACCTTTCGCCACATTGAAGACACCCAACGTATTCGTGTCGCAGACGAAACATTTTGGCGTTTTGCGAAAGTGCTCTAGTGCGCATCTCTCGCAAAAATAGTGCTTACATCTACAAATAATGATTAATCCGAAAAAGGGTATCGACGATAAAACTGCACTCCGATTCTAGAAACTCTAATTGTAGAACCTTCTAACGGTCCTTCTAGCATTTATCGCCCTTCATAAATCGCAAAACACTGATGCCGTTGCTTGTTCGGGCATCTTTTTTTCTTGAAAAATAGCCTTCTAACGGATGCCGGCACAGCACTTTTCTTTGTCTGACTCTCCACTCTCCAGCTATACAACCGATGAATTGCACCGCCATCAAAGGATGGCTTTATATGTTGTAAACAACAATACCTTGCTTGTGCCACTAAGAAAATAAATAATACTGGGCAACGATTCACACAAAGAACCATGCTCCAATAAATATTTGAATTTCAAACCGAATTTTTAACTTAGCAAGACAAGGATCACCTTCTATGCGCTCAACACAGTCAACTCCAAATAATTTCGAACCACACACAGTCTTCTGAATCCACCGGTTCAAACAACCGCGCGTCAAAAACACTGCACTAGATAGTCAGGATTGCGATAACTGCGTATGTACGAATGCAGCAAGATGTATGAACTCTTTTTTTGTCGATACTCGCTAAATGGAACGACGTAACTGTTGTTCGAATAGCATTTAAATTGTGTTATGGAAATTTCTGAAAGCACTTAAAGTATACGGAAAAGTGGGTACAATATGCAAATATTCCGTCACTCGTTTATAGCGGAGTCGAGCATCCTGGAATCCGATAACGCAGAAAGTTCTAGCTGCAATCCCAAGCCCAACTCCCCCCTCCCCCCGCCCCACAAGATGCCAAGAAACAACTGCGTTCATTTCCTAGGTCCACAAACCTAGAAAAACCACAGACCGCCCGGCACATCTTACTAATCTTGCTGGTTACATGCACAGACTAGACCAGTGATATGGTCGCAATAAGTTCCACTGCAGTGCACTCCTTCGAAAAGCGATCATTTCAAGATTTTGATGTGAGTTTTACTCTCCACTTGGCATCACAACGCCAATAGGTCAAAAGAAATAAAACTGAATATGTGGAAGCGGAACTCTCCTGTACTGCTCAGAGAAAGAACGAAAGCACAGTTTAAGGCATTACAGTATATAACTGAAAGTTCAGGCAAAAAATATTGTAAAAATTTACTCGCGTGGGAAAAATAACCGCCCTTTCCCCAAAATTTTACGATGAGAAACTCTTTCTAAAATTTAAAAAAAAGACTAACTTGGTAACAACAGGATTAGTGAATGATTGTCGGCAGATAAAACATTTGAACGGTAAGTCACATTCATCCTCCTCATCACTGCTGTGAATGACGTATTTGTCTGGATCCTCCTCAGCCATTCGTCCTGCCGCATAATCTCGCTCGATTTCCCAACCGTGCTTATAGTCTGTCCGATCGTGCAAGAACTTACACGAATCTGAAACAAACCCGAGTGCATATATATAATTGTCGTTATCCTCTACGTGTGTCCATCGGTTAACCGAGGAACCGGAACCTCCACAAACTAATGCGCTAGTTCATGAGTATTCATCTTTTCGATCCCTGATTAAACTGCACTCAAAAAACCGCATTTGGACACTCAGTCCGAACTTCTGCTGAGGTGGGCACGCAGTTCAATAGCGTTTTGCCTTATCGACTTCACTTCTTCAATATCAAACGGGGAAGGCGTCTTTAGTTTTTCGTTTGCTTCAGAACCATGAGGTTTGTTACAATATACAATTGTCGAAACTACCCGCCACTTCTTTTAATGTCCATCACATCTGAACGATCCCACAAAACTTATTACAATTTTTAACGCACTTCATCCAGCAAATCTGAACCCCATGCTATAACTATTTTCCAACGTTTTTCTTGAAAAAATAAAACAAGCAAGCCATACCTTAGTCAACTGAAGAAGGGTTTATTTTAAAATTATTTTTGAAGTTACAAAGTAGCAGTGGTGCTCAATTACAAGCCTATCACACATTTGGGAAAAATGAAATATTTCAGGTGTGTGGTTCATTCAAAGTTTTGGCTCTCTCGTGAATTACGGAACGCATTCCTCGCTGTCCATTCCACATTTATCACGCTCATTAGCTAGATTTCTTTGTAGAACAAACTGAGTTTCAACTCTGCACAAGTAACCACGAACGACCCAAACGTTTAAACCTTCTCTGCTAATTTAATGCGAAAAAAAAGCGCTGAAGTTTTTGCGATCAGTAGAAAAAAAAAGCTTCAATTATTCATTTATACCATTAGGCATACTAGACTAGCACACAACTCCTATGCACGAATGACCGTTCCCACGGACGGTGGTTTTGAAAGTGCAGCAATAAGTGTTTGGCATCATTTTTATGCACTTTGACAAATTTGCAATGCGAAGAGCATGATATGGCCGCATTCTGTCTTTTCTCGGGTGCGCATCTGCTTGTCTATTAGATGATGAAATTTGGTGGATACAATTTCAACACCCTAGGGACCACTCTTCATATTCAATTTGAAAGCAGCTCATCGTCATCGTAGGAAGTTATCTGCTTTTAGAGCGCGTAAAAATTTCTAAGACGAAGGAAATACATTATACCTTTTAAACGAATCACATAGAGTTATTGTTACAGAATGCGGCCATTGTTACAGAATCTGATTTACTCGACGTGCCCCGCAAATTTAGCATGAAGACATAGCCGCCACACCTCGAGGAATGGCCGTTATTTCGCAGCACACATATTTTACTTATCGATCCAATGCATACAGCTGCCGTAAACGAATAATATTACGGATAGATCGAATATGTGAAAAACAGCTAAAAAAATCTGGAAGGGAAATGAAAACAGGAAATGAACCTCCAAACGTGCAGAAGCCGGTTTCCTTGTAATCTTTGCATATGTCTGGCGCGAAATCCCATCTGACGGACTGTCGAAGAAAGTTTGGGGCTCTAATTGGTCCCGCACGATTCCAACCAGACGACGCATTCCCCCGGGCCGTGTCCTTTTTCTCCTTAGCGCCGTACATTGCCGAACCCAAATAAACCTACGAATACGATAAGAATTTCTAAATGAACAGTGAAAACACGTATGTCTTAAACATTTCTGAGATCAAAACAAATAACTCGGGTCTTCTATTAACCGTTAACGAGTCAGCGAACTGGCTGGAACAGCGCCCAAAGCTCGACAGAAAGCCGCAAAAATGGCTGCCAGTTGCCATTTACAGAACATGTTTAAACTCTACCTGGCATTGCAATAGTTCAGGCGATATAGCATGCCTAGAAAGTAAGGCATCCTTGTATCGTTTGTGGCCATCACGAAAACACGAAAACAAGCTTGGTAACTGCCGAAGTAAAAGCACAAAAAAAAGGTTAAAAAGAGTTAAGCTGCCACTTCATAATGTGCAGTAAATAAAGTAGCTCATTACTCGTGGACCGCCGAAAGCACCTCCGATTCAAGCTGCGCAAAATTTCATCAGACCAGATGGTGAGTGTATCGGAAACATATCTATAATTTTGCCTCCGATAACGGTCCACAGTCCCTTTTTTAGAGGCTCGGTAGGTGGGCTCTCTTGAATGTATGCTATCGTTTTAACGCTCCAGAGCTGCAACGTGTATGTAAGATTCAACGCCGTGAAACTACTCGCGACATTGGAATCTACATCGAAAGGATGCCTAATCGGGTACCAGCTTCACTTACTTTTGGGAGATATGGAGAGAGCAGATGAGGAGGACTACACAAGATGATGCGATATTTGACAAGGCTCCCAAAATATTTTTTACTTGCTGACACCATAACAGCTAGGAAGCGCATGCTAATTATTAAAGCTCCAAGCAAAGACAAGCTTGCCTTATCATCATGCCCTTCTCTTAGCGCCTTCTGGCTGACACCATAACAGCTAGGAAGCGCATGCTAATTATTAAAGCTCCAAGCAAAGACAAGCTTGCCTTATCATCATGCCCTTCTCTTAGCGCCTTCTGGCTGACACCATAACAGCTAGGAAGCGCATGCTAATTATTAAAGCTCCAAGCAAAGACAAGCTTGCCTTATCATCATGCCCTTCTCTTAGCGCCTTCTGGCTGACACCATAACAGCTAGGAAGCGCATGCTAATTATTAAAGCTCCAAGCAAAGACAAGCTTGCCTTATCATCATGCCCTTCTCTTAGCGCCTTCTGGCTGACACCATAACAGCTAGGAAGCGCATGCTAATTATTAAAGCTCCAAGCAAAGACAAGCTTGCCTTATCATCATGCCCTTCTCTTAGCGCCTTCTGGCTGACACCATAACAGCTAGGAAGCGCATGCTAATTATTAAAGCTCCAAGCAAAGACAAGCTTGCCTTATCATCATGCCCTTCTCTTAGCGCCTTCTGGCTGACACCATAACAGCTAGGAAGCGCATGCTAATTATTAAAGCTCCAAGCAAAGACAAGCTTGCCTTATCATCATGCCCTTCTCTTAGCGCCTTCTGGCTGACACCATAACAGCTAGGAAGCGCATGCTAATTATTAAAGCTCCAAGCAAAGACAAGCTTGCCTTATCATCATGCCCTTCTCTTAGCGCCTTCTGAATCCTCTCGAACTGAGCCTGCGCATCGTGTTGTGCATCTGTATCAATTTCGGTGACTGCAGTTGCACCCATATCGGCTGGTCCTTCTCGTTCAGCCGTACCGCTTGACTTGAATGCTCCTTCAACCTCACTTGGCCCTTCTTTTGCATCATCCTCATTTTCCGACAGAGATGAGCCCGAACCTTCCGAACTCAGTTCTTTGGCTCCCAACTGCTTTCGTTTATTCGTCTGAAAGATCCACCAGTAAATTCAGAACGCTATATCATCAATGCTCACATCGAGTTCAAAAATTTGTGCATCACGAAGAAGAGTGTTGCAGTGTTTCTGAAAAGAATTGGTGAAACCATCGAAACCGCGGTCTGCATAAAACTACAGTATGAGAAGTATTTGACGAGTGTGATTAAAGAAGAAAACAACGGATCACAACATAAAGCGAATCTTTTCATGAAGTAAGCTCGAAGAAATATACAAGGACCAATTTTTCACACAACCTACCACGATTATACATCTTTGAAGAGAGTCAACAACAATAATCAACAGTGAACATAGTTCTCTATTATATACGCATTCTTAGGTTTCCCCAAAATTCAAAACTGCAGCCGCGTGATTTACGCAAACGCTGTAATAAAGTTGGCTCAAGAGACGAAAAGGTGATAAGGAGTTGAGTTGGCCTTTTAGACTTCCTCTCAACTTTTTACGACAATCAATCGTAAGCACTAAAAAAAGAATACAGCTTGGCAAAAATATACGCGAGCCGGTTTCAAGTCCACCAGCTCGCTAAGCCAGAATTACCGACATCTCTTGCCCATTCACTTCGATTACCAGTGCTAACAACTCGGCTACCTTCAAACGGGATTGTTTATTTTAACAAAATTTAAATGTGAGAATACTGGCTCCCAATCTTTGGCAAATCTTGCCAGTAACTATTTTCGAACCAAAATTTGACGCTCAGCGAGTTTTGAATCAGAATTTGCGCGTTTCCATTTTTTTATTGAAGTTTTGAGCGCATACTGCAGATGCTCACAATTTTAATTTTTATTTTTTGATTGTTTCGATCCAGAAATTCCCTAAGGTTTGAGAATATTTCCTGCGCTAACTCATGAAATCCTTCAGATTTCCCGACGGTCTAGTTCCTGCTGATTGCATGTCACTTCCCGAAAACCTTGAAAATTTCGACTCATTTCACTGAATTTGGTAAGGCGGAGAATGGGGAGGAAAGGGTAGATTAGAATGCGCCCAACCTATGTACATGTGCGCAATTCTGTTTAATAGTTCCGATTTACAAGCTATCGAACTCATAAAATTTGTTAGATATAACTTACGCTCCTTCTTTAGTTCAAATACCCAAATTCAAGCCGGTTTATCGGCCTCAGCGAACATTGCACGCCATTAAATATAAGAACAAATTCGCGCACATTTAGCAGAAAATGCAGAAAAACAAATCTTTAGTCGAAGTTAAGTATGGGCGGTCGGATAAGGTAAGTTTCATGATTTCTTTACAGCTTTTGAAACCGGCTGGTTCGATAAAGGAAACTGCAGAGCGCAAATCTGCTGTTCCACGGCATGTATTCCAGCAGCTAATTTATCACCAGCATTCATACTCACAGTGCTTGAAACGGAAATTAGCATTTGACGCGAAAAAATCCAAACTACAAATATGCTTGACAAATTCGAACGAAACAAAACGTTAAAAGAAGAGGACCAGATCGCCCACAAAATCTATACGGTGTTTTCCTTCTAACACTTCCGTAATAGCTTCATCTAATACCTATGCGAAAAGAAAAGCGCCAAATGCTAATTCCTGCCGGACGGATGGAGTACGCTGGCGGTGCAGGGGCCTGGAAGGCCGGGGAGGGGGATAGTTCACTGGTAGAGCTTCCGCTTCTTATGCGGGAAGACCTGGGTCCGTTTCCCGGCTCCTTCCCACCATACCACTGACAGCCCAGCTAGCCGGTGGTATTAACAACAACCTGAAACAGCCAAGGGAAATGGCTGCGCTCGGCGTGCGATTGCATCTCAGTAACACCGAGACATCGCACTGAAGGCCCGAGCGGTCTTTGAATCTTGAATCTTTGAAATGCTAATTTACCGTCTGGATCATTGGATTCTTTCGTCGTGGTCTCCGGACGGCCATCCTAACTACACCTCGCGTCTGCCCATCACTAGACGATTCCGATGACTCGTTTTGTCGTTTGCGTGTAGTCGTTGCCGTCCGACCGCCTCGCCCCCTTCTTCTGAACAAAACTTCTGAACCCTGTGATTCGTCTGCATCCGACATTATGCGCCTATAAATCGATTTAGTAAAGCTGCAAATAAAAATTCAAAACATTAAGAAGCGACGAAGCGACGCGAAATTATCGGCACGTCAAGCTGACTGACATACAGTGGGCCGGCTCGAAGCACAAGATGAGAAGCGAGGATGGGTCCAATACCTGCATGTCCTGTGCATTACCAATTATTACAGTATTGAGATGGTAAGGCGCCAAGTGTACAGCTACCATATCCACCTTAGCTTTCATGCCGTACTTGAAGCGCGTCCCACTGTACTAAAGTCACAGGTAACGAAAATGGCTTAAGGATGACAACTGTAAGGGGAAACATATTCGACGCTACGGCAGGACTGAGTGAGTGCCTATCGGCTCTTCATATTCACCAGCTTCCCGCCCAATTTCGTAAGAGCTTTTTCTTGCAGAGTTCACGATTTAAACATTTCATCTTGTGGAAAATCGAAAACTGTGATCCTCACTGCCTCATTCCTTCCATATTGGCGCCGCCTGTTTGATGCAAAAAAGTTAAATTTAATGCTCAAGTCATTGCCGCCAATATATCGGAATTTTGTGAACTATCCTACAGTCCCGACCATCATCATAAAAATTCGTAACTGCGACAAAGTATATATAAATAAAATTTGATGCCTGAATTGCGGTGTTGATTCAATCCGACTGAAACGTGAGGGATGATAAAGCTGAGTAGAAGAAAGGATAATTGGTGGAAAGACTATGAAAGCTGATCGTCTTTTGCAATATCCCTGAAGCAGATTAACCGAATGCGCAAGATCTGTGCAATCAAGGCCCTACTCGTGCCTGGATCAAACGGATGTAAAGATGACTCTTCAAAAACTACCCATTAAATCCCGAGATTTTGCGACCGCCCCTAACATATTCCAGCAAACTAAAAAGGGTGTCTAAGGAAGGGGGATGGGGCAGGNGGAAGGCTTGAGACAAACACAGCGACTTCTGAGGAAAGGAAACTGGATTCCGTGTGAATGATGGAAATGGAGGGATGCGGCGAGATAGGCCTACTGTTCTACATTATCAAACGAATCGAATAAACATTCAAAAACGCTCTACTAATCAAAATAAATTATACTAAATCTTACTTATATACTACATATATATATGTACATATATATATATATATATATATGTACACGTATATATATATATATATATATAACACAAAATCAAACGGTATCCATAGAGGCAACTTAAACAGTAAGTTAAAAAACAAGAATACTGGTTAAAAGTAATGCTGCAAAATCGGAGAAACCTTCACGAAGTTTATTCGCCCAGTTTCAAAAAAAAGCGATTTATCTGCATGGCGCATAGACATGCACAGATACAGCAACTGCACGTATTACTGCAAAACACTATCACAACAAAAGCATCACTGTATTACTCCATATTGCACCTTCATGGTTGAGCAAACAATCTCGAATACGGCACTTACTTCGTTAGTGGACGGTTCTTACTTCCAGTGTGTTTGATTTTTTTTCTTCTTTTGAATACATATCATCTCTCCGTTCAAAATCGAGAAGAGTATTTGGAATCCTTACTTGGTGGTTTACTTAAACATTACACAACCTTTTTCTAACCCTCTTCCTTGTCTTGCACGATGCTTTATCTAGATACGAAAAAAGTATCTCTTACTACTAGATCACAAATCACAATACTAAACAGAAATCAAATAACGACTGAAACGAACTGGGAATAACCCAAAACTGCTAATAATGATGTATATCACATATTCCAATGATAACTCGGAAATAAGATGAGAGGCTGGATGAGCTACCCCAAAGAAAAATAAGAAAAACAAAACTCTGATTTGTATCAGATTTTCCTTTCGGAATTTTAATAAAACAGCGCATATATCGAGCTGTTATAAATGAAGCCCTCAAGAACTTCTCTATTCATCAATTCTCATGGAGGTTACTATCCTACGGCTCTACTTTTAGCACAATACGAATCACTGCAGCGAGGCTGCTAGTGAAAGAAGAAAATTTACCATAAAGCGTACTATACTCAAGAACGTACCTTAATCTTTTCAGAAACGTCGATTAGGAGGAGGCCTAGTCAAAGGGGAAGAGTATTCGAGGTAAAGGCTTCATTCGAGGTAAATCGATATTTTTTCTATCGAGCCACCCATGTGTTTTGGATCGAAATTTCACTCCTAAGTTTGAATTATTTTCGCCTGTAGAGAGTTAAGATTAACGATTAATTTGTAAGAAATGCCATTTATTCATTTATGAGTGAAACATTAGTTTGTGACTTATCTAAGGAAGCACTTCATCTCATCCATAACCCATAAATTACGTCACAGATACCTAGCTACCTCCCAAAGAGAATGAATAATCATCTCCGGACGCAACGGCGATGGACTTTCGTTCGAAGACGGTCTAACGAAGAGAAGTGCTTTCGCACCCGCAGCTCGGGCGCCCTCATAATCCCTCTTAAAACTATCACCAACATGTAGCAATTCATCCATACTGCTGAGTTCGAATCGATTGGCCGCTACTCGAAACAGCCGCGCGTCAGGTTTCTCCAATCCCACTTCACCGCTGAGTAACATCAAATCGATCAAAGGTAACAGTTCAAATCCATCCAAAACCGATCTTAGCCGCGAGTCGAAATTTGATATCACGCCTATATGGATACCCTTACTGCGAAGACGTGTAATATGTTCATGAGCCTAAATTAATGCATAGATTACCAATAAGTAATACTACCTATCAATACCTTACTTGGAATTTGGAAGGCGTGGAATCACCACGTGCTCGTAAAGGACTGCTTGAGCAACCACGAACGCCCGTTACACAACAGTACGACGCTTTCATATAGATGCTCTTTGAAAAAGCCGTCACCGCATGGAATACAGCGTTCCTAAACGGAGCAAAGATTTGGCTTACTGTAATAAGTATGTTGCGGTAGTTATGAGGCGTTAGCCGTCTTCGGTGAATGGAAAAGAAGGGAGAAAGGAATGAG
>JPKZ01000643.1:117057-129358 GCA_000803305.1 Toxocara canis
AGGGTGGTTCCGTAACGCTCACCGACTTTTGGAGGTCACGGTTAGGGATTGCGGAGCAATCAGGTCACCGCTCGCTGAGACATTCGCTACCCTGTATTGCCCACCGAGGTAGTACAAGGAAGCGAGGTCGCAAACTCACGCTTCCGATCTGGTGGACCAAACTGCGTTCCCTAATCGTAGCAGGCATCTGGAGGCGCTTTGTAGTACGAGGTCCATTTTGGGCACTTTGTGCGACAGCTTCCATCCCTTATGGAACTCCACTAGGGAGTTGCTCTTCCGGGCGGCTTACGTCCTGCAGAATAGTGCGATTTTTTTTTTTCATAGCATCTCTTATACTACTATAATATTCGTTCGCGAGCTCCGAAGTCAGGGACCGGAATCGATGCCGACCGCCTGTACCGGATAATCATGCCTTTCCCTCACCCATACCGTTCGAGCAGTCTCATAGTCATGGCAGCTTCCTCTCCAGTCTCGCTGGAGAGGGCGGTTTGCAGCGGCAGAATTTAACCGGGACCTAAGTTCCAGCAACACTATCAAGATGTTCCACTATCAAACATCGGCTTCGTGGCCATGTCACAGGAGCAAAGGAACAAACTTTTATTTCATAAAACAACGTAGCGATTCTAATCGATGGTGCATCCTGGCTTAGCCTTTCTGCATAGCACCATACATGAGTGCACTGCTGGTCCAACGAATACCTTCTCTGTGCCACCGTAACCCACCGTAGCGCGTTCGTTTCGGATATCTGCCTTAAAATGGTACTTTTATCATACAAAATGTGTATACACAACGAAGTTTAGCGACTTCAACTAAGTCCAGAGATTCCACCAATTTCAGCGATTCACTATATGAAAACGCGTACTAGCTTAATACTCTGAAATAGGGCATAAAAATTGTGATAGAAGATACGAAACCTTTCCAAGAATCTCCTTGCCATCAACCTTAAGGACGGCCGGAGAGATGTTGCCTTTATGATGGTCGACGTGGACAGGAATCCATTCCTTGGCGCCGAACTCAGCGGCTTCGGTGAATGGCTTCCAGGCGTAGTCGAAGCCACGGATCGCCTCCGGCAGCTCATACAGAATCTGGATCGAGCCGATCTTCTGACGGTACTCGTGACCACCCCATCCGAAGCATGCAGCTATCTTGCCTCCGTCATTCCAAATCCGACCCATTACTGGTTCACCCGACTGATACCACAGCGCCACGTATTGGTCGGGATTCTCGCCTGGCAGCGTATCCAACGATCTTAAATTCTTAGTTAGTTCCATTGATAACACCAACGAGATTTCTCGTCATGAGATAAAACACCGAATCTCATGAATTTTAAGACATAACGAAAATATCCGCGGCACTATGCATTTGCGTTTGAATATCACAGATGCAGGCAAACGTCTTGATTGCATATCAGCATACCTTCCAAGAGCACGAACCGGTGTACCGGTGCTGGGCCACGGGTCTCCATAGCGGTAATCGGTCCATTCATTGAGAGTTACACGAACGATCGGTTTCGGTGGTTCCTGTTTGCACTCTTCGCATTCACAGTAGGGTGGTCCTCCCTTGAGTTCCCTAACGATTATCATCATGTTCGAGAGCGCAGATCCGGACACCTCCTCCACCTTGCCATCGTGCGAGAAACGCGCTGAAACACAGAAAGTTTCCAGAAGTCCACTTCCTCCGTGTCGTGTCTCGCCAGAAATTTACCAGCTGTCTCAACCGTACGCCAAACCATGCAACTCGTGATGTTCAAAAATTTTGTCAAAGAAACTCATAGGCACACATTAAAAAAGGACAGTCCATCCGGCGAAATGAAAGTATCGAAATTGAAAGCGGTAAGGAATCTGATCGCCCTCTGCAAAACTGTTCGCTCACCTCGGGTAAATTCCACTGGAAACACATCGATCATTAAAATTTTTGCTCCCATCGGAGGTCTACCCTAAGTGAACGACTGTTGCATTCGTTGTGAGTCGCGAAAGTTTCCTCTCTTACAAGGCAATTGCAAAAAATTTTGTACAGACGACGTGAAACCTGCTTCCTTCCCATCCCTCTCCACCGTCCTCAAAATAGAAATTTTTGACGGAAAACTCACACTATTGGCCGGCAGCATAAAAATTTAAATGAATCAGGTGAGGTAAACATGGTCCTCTGATGGCGTGAGGCCGTTGCGGTCCGAGGACCCTGCTTACCTCATCACGCAGTATGAATTAATCCTTCAATTCATCACCCAGGGCAGGGTGCTGAAATTCCACCCTCCTTATGCTCTAAGTTGTACCTACTGCTCTGGCCGAAATATTTACCCGCCGCCCAGTAAGCGCTTTCTGCTGCTATTGGCCCTCAGAATCACTGTTGACTGCTATATCACTAATCAACTGTAACCACTGGACCACCAACCGATTTCGGTCTTATTGTCGACGTACCCCAGCAAAGCACCCCCCGGTCTGTCGTTCCACAGAATCGGGAATGAGTCTCCGCATTTCAGCATCTCCGCACCCTTGTCCATCTTGTCGAAACGCTCCGAATACTTGATCCAGTTATACCAATACCCGAGCGTCAAATGGTTGCCCTTGTATTGAAGCACCTGTAAAATTTTTCCACCTTTAGATGGCTACAGTAGCCTCAAACAACCAAATCTTGACCGGACACATTACCGAGGTAAGATTACAATCGGCATAGCTATTCTGTAAACATACCTGGATCTGACCGCCGAGGTCCTTGATGCCAGTGAGCTCGGATTTGTTGTAGGGGAAGGAACACTCGATCACTCCACCGTTGTTCCAAGCGCGACCGTGCATCGGTCTTCCGTTCTTGTACCACAGCGCTACGTACATATTCTGCTGTCCCAGCGCCTTGACCGGATTATCTGGGAACGGCGAACCAATCGGTCCAAACGCCCACGTGTCCTCCTTCGCTGGCGGGTTCGGCATCCTTCCACCTAATCAATAGACGAGAGTAACTTGTAGCCAGCTGGAACCGCTTTTATAGCTTTCGCATACACAAATTCTAATTGCGATAGTCAAAGCACACATTAGAAAATTTTTTTAATAGTTATTGGCTTTTCAACCGAATATGCAAATTTTTGTTTGAGTTTTACAAAGGACTTCTGAGAGATTTTTCATAGTTTAAACAAAAGAGTTATGAAGATTTCTTATATTTTTGACACCATCTGAAAGTCGCTGAAGCTGTTCTAGGTTTAAGTGACATTGATATTTTCGTCAACGAAATCTGGTTGCAGCAGCGAAATTGTGTGTTAATAAAATAGGAATGCAAACGAATAAGAGGTGTGGGAATTCGTTTCGCGACTCACCGTAACTCCAATGAAAAAGTATGAAATATTTAGTGGCTTTTATCGGGTTAGAGTTTATTCTGGTCCTTTCAAGAAATTAATTAATTCTGTATAATTCCCTCAATACACTGTTCTTCAATACCTACTCTAATATGATTGTATTTGATTGTATCTGATTATATCTCTTCACATCATCTTTGTGCTTTTGTAAAGGTTGTCTTTGCCAATCGACTGAATAAAAGATTCGATTCGATTCGATTCGATAATATTATTTGTTACTTTCAAAATTCCTTTAAATTCCTCTCACTTTTACTTAGAAAGAACGCTTTTGCGAATTGTTTAATGTTTTGATCGATGAATACATAATGTGCAATGCAAAATATATCAACTGATTTGACTCATTAGTTTCAATATTCCATCCGCTTTATATGCCTGAAGCAGCATCAACGTTTTGGATCTATGATTGGATCTATGACTTTTAAAAAATATATACATATTTATATACATATATTATATACATTTTTGTGTTAAATGTATATGTTGAGTTTTGTATTAAATATACAATATATAAAATATATATATATACATATATTATATATTTATACTATATACATATGTTTTAAAACGATGCGTTTTTTGTTACAACAATGTCATTAACAAGTTCGTCAAACCCGTCCTCTTATATCTTTTGAAATGATAGAACCGATTCTTCTAAGCTCCAGGATATAGACTAGTGTATGGGTCCGTCCATCCAGTAATTTTAGGTTGGAAAAAAAAAACTGGGGCAACAGCGATGAAAAAGATTCCATCTGTGGTACTTCCGTTAATGAATTCAACGAAGCTGAAGGGATCAAAATCATCACATTTATTAGTGCTACTATGACGGTGGCGATGGTGGCGCAAATTACACAAGACCTTTCCGCCTTGCACTGTATGTTGGTTAATCGGCATAATGAGCTTTAAAGCACCGATACACAACTAATGTGTTTTCTCAACATAAACCGTCCGATAACCACCTCCTCCATTCCATTATATCGCAAGCAATCATGTATAAACGAAAAAGCTGGCTTATGAAGCCGGAAGTGCGGTGATGATGGCATGCAACCAACTATCGTACATCACTCAGATGGCTTACGATTATATTGCCACTATACATTAATAGTGGACGCGTGTTTGTGCGTACAGGTAAAGTTTCTGCAAGTTTGCGAGTAATAGAATATTTTTTACAACGAACAATGTTACTCTTTTCTAAGCAAACTTTGGTCGATAGAGCCCTTTTCACAGTTAAGCGGCGGACAGTTGCCATCCTTTCTTCGAATATCCGGAAAAACAGAAACTCGCTGGCATCATCTATTCAGTGAAATGCAAAACGAGTGAGGTTCTTTACTGAAGGTAGCATAAGTTTATACAGTTATCGTCGTAACAAGTGTTCGTTGAAAACCGTTCGAATACAATTGCAGATCATCATAAAGTTCGATTATCGTAAAGATCGATCGTCATAAAGATCGATTAACGTAAAGATCGATCGCCTTAAAGATCGATTATCGTGATGGCCAATCATCGTAAAGATCGATTATTGTAAAGATCGATCATCACAAAGATCGATTGTCGTGAAGATCAATCATCATAAAGAACGATTATCGTGGAGATCGATCATCATAAAGATCGATTGTCGTAAAGGTGGATCATCGTAAAGATCGAATATAAATCATTTGTCCTTGTTGATTCCATATTCGTAAGTAATTCTCCTCGATTTGTTTTTCACTCTGACCGAATGTGTTGTAATCCATCCAAGCCTGCGCCAATCGGAATGTCCATATAGCAACTACGGTCGAGAAAATATACACTGGTGCTACGGCCAACCATTCAATTCCTATTCGTCTTAATCGTTCCCTGAAAATTCTTTCTTATCGTAATCTTAAAATGTTTATACACAGTGGCAGTTGAACATGTTTATGAAAGCGATTATATGGTGATAAGGTATTTACGCTAATTAGTGAAGCCGTTATCAAAAGATAAAATTTTCAAAGCATAACGTTCAAACGTCAAACTCAAAGGCAAAATTTGAATGTTGAATATTGCCTCCCAACAAATTTGCATATTTTATATAGATACCTCGCTAAGGATTGCACACTTGCATTTCTTTTTATGTCGTATTTTTAGCATTCATTGTGCATCCTTAAGAACACCATATTGATATGATCAGCTCTTACCAAGCAGCTAATTTTTCAAACTCATCACTTTTGCACGGTTCCCACTTCTTCTCCGTATGATGATGAGCACCAATTTTGAATTTTGGACGCCAATGCATACTGACTGGAATGCATAATGCACACAATATCGCTATAGTGGAAATGCGGTAGCCAATGTGAAACAATTTTACATTGTATCTCACTAGCACAACTGGAAGTAAGCTCATTACTGAATTATAATAAAGAATTTTATTATTATTATCATTAGTAGCTGTAGTAGTAAGAAATAATAAGAAACACGTTTTCTTGAAGAATGAGATAAACTCAGCGAAACATAAAAGCATGTTGAGCGTTATTTCTTCCAACAAAAACAAATGTACACGTTTAAAGTGTTCAAGCAACATCAATCGAAAGCAACTCATCGCAGGCCAAAAAAAATGGCAAAACGTTTTCAATCATACATTTCTGAAAGGTTCTAGGAATTTTCGTTGAAGTATTCTATTCTGTTCCAGTAAATTTTCGTTTCCTTCATAAAGCTGTTCTATTCCATGGGAAATCATAGAATTAGGACGAAATATTACGTTTGCGACGTAAAAGCGACTATAAATAAGAGGATTGCAGTAAACGATAATAACACAGAATATAACAGAAATACTGCAACGAATGGATAGCGTAACGTTAGAATACCTGTAATTAATTCAATGTAAATAGTACATCTTATTAATGATACAGCTATCGATATGTTTTGAGTTCTGTTTGGCTTCGCCATAAAAAAGTCTTCTCGTTTATCGTAAAAAGAGATTAAAAAACAACTCCCACTAGCAAACTATCGAAGTGGTGTTGAAGAGGAAAGGTAGCAACGCCGAGCTTTAATTGTATAGACGCTTATGAAAGTGGTGATAATATAGTGGTGATAATATAGTGGTGATAATATAGTGGTGATAATATAGTGGTGGTAATATAGTGGTGATAATGTAGTGGTGAAAATATAGTGGTGATAATAAGCGATAATATAATAAACTAAATTGTTTTTGCTTTGATTTAATAGTTTAAAAGACGACAGAATTTTCGGCTTTTGAAATGACTGAAACAGAAACATTGCATTGAAGTTATACGTTTTAAAGTACCCAAATATTAAGTAAAATACCCGAAAAATCATTTTAGAAACAAACACCATTTGGCTTCATCAAAGTCTATTCTCAGATCTGAACCAACGTTAAAATGCCATTGTATGCATTTGACTCTTAGAACGAAGGCAAGACTAAAAGTACAACCGTGCGAACGTGTCCATCGTACAATTAGCGATAGGTCCCCTCACGAACTTAAAGGAGAGTCAAAAACGAGCACTAATTAGGGCAGTCGTTGTAAGGTAATATTGTTTTATACTGTAGCATTCAAAACGAAGTTCGTTAGCGTCGAATGTTTAGTTAAGGCAAAACAAAACGCTTGAGATTTAAACAACACCGTCTAGCTTCATCCTGCGTCTTGTTTCATACTAGTCGCCAACGCCTCTAAGATTGCCGAAGTTGCACGACTAGGTGACTCGAGAAGAGAAAAGATAAGGGAATGCGGGTAGTGGTTGGTGAAAAAATCGGGAATTTGGGGGAAGATTTTTGAGAAACTTTGACCGAAACAATAAAAAACGGAGATCCTAAATCCTCTCTTTCCTTTTGATATGACGTTTTAGTGAATATTGGATGCTAATTAAATTTTGACTTCAGGAAACGCATATTGAGGTACGCTCTTCACACGGAATGGTCGTTCTCGGCTCTAATATTATTGGCTCTCGTTCATTTGTGTGAAGAAGCTTCAGTGCAAATTTCTAAAGGGTACGTCGACAAGTCGTGATTTTGCTTCTTCGAGGTGATACTTGTTTCCATTTTTGAATCCTATTCTCGGAAACATTGTAGTAAGCCATTTGTTTGGTCTCATATTAGCAGCGCTAAGTTTTCAACCTTTTCGATAAGAATGAATATCAAATAACAATGGCTTATGAAGAAAGTTCATACAAATCTTGGTTGCTCAACGTGACAACTACAAGATTAATATCTTTTACGGTTACTCATGCACAGTGGCTACCGATAGTGTACAGCCGAGAAAAAACGAAATCTAAGAGTAACAATAAGGAGAAATAGATGCATTGATAGCATAATTAATGATAAGGTAAAAAAAATTGCGCCGTTCCTTTATTAATAAAAACAAATTTATTAATAAAAATAATTAATAAAGAAATTGATCATAGTTCTTTGTTTTCGGATACGATCTTCGGATCGAATCCCGATAACCATTATACTTGAGTGCTGAAGCATGAAAATTATTCGATACGCAAACAGTGATGACACAAAAAATTGTGTGTGCTTACCGTAAGCGGCGAAAGGTGAAGCGACAATGAATAATGTGGCAAACGCAATCAATAGGACGATAAAGTTTTTCTGAGTATTCGATGAAGTTACTGACGAGAACATGTACTGCAGTTGTGATAAAAATACCATCATCTGCACAAATATACAAAAAACGGCCAATATACCAACCTATAAATGTTTACGGCTGTACCTACGTTAACACTCGTGACACCTCTATATATATATATGTATATGTATATATATATATATGCATATATATATATGTATATATAAAGGGTATCTGGCTCTTTCCCTAGTTATGAGCCCCAACACAAACAACTTCCATGAACAACAAATTTCAAAACTTCGAAGAGCACAAAACAGCAGCAGTTATGTTCCGTGCGGGAAACAATGAATTAAATACTAATATGAAGGCAATGCAAGAATGCAATCGGATGGATGTGCGAGTGAAGAGCAATTTTTCATGGTGGAATTTATGTATAATCTCTACAGATGGAACGGTTTTTCTTTTAAATATTTGATTGGGACGAGCGGAGTGAACATGTAGAATTTTGCCTCCATATTCACCGCCGGAATATCCTTCCTGAATCACACAAAAATTCTGAAGCACTCGCTTGTCGCTCGCTATAGTCACACCGAGGAAAGAGGATCTTCTTGTACCTGTACTTTAAGAAGTGTAAAGCGTCTGAAGACGAAATCTCTTTCTGTGGCGAATGTAAACTGTAACATCTCGAAAAATAAAAACCTCTCCCAAATGCGAGTTAACTAAAAATGGCATCCCCTCAACTTCTCTGTACTTTTTATACCTATCAAATAAACGCCATATATTTGCATACGATTATTGGCTTTTATTGAGACGAAAACAAATTTGCATTTAAGCTAATTTTGTTATAACTATTCGTATGACACTTACTGCGGTTTAAATAAATGAAACTCACAAAGAATATAAAATGTTGCGTAAAAAGGTGTACGATGATAAAGTAACTAACTATACATCGATTTTCAACACCGCTTAGGACAAGTCCGTTTCTTTCAAAGCGAGGACGTTATATGCTCTCTGAGGCTTCATCTGTTAGCTGTACTGTGTAGAGATGAAAAATCACTATTTGATCAAAGCCAGCACATACTTCATCCACTACAATTTCATCATCTGCAAATAAATGAACGATGCCATCGCGAAACGATAACCACTGCTTTCGAAAAGTTTCTTGATCTCTGTTCTTCATAAGCTTTAACAAATTAACAATTTTGAAACTGGTTATATGAGGTGCTGAGTCGACCTCTGACATACATTAAAACTTCCAATAATGTCACTGTACCAAAAATTTTGGTATAATACCACAGTTGCGCTTCTTTCCGAAAATATGTGATGCTATATACCATTTTCTTTTCAAAAACCGAGTGTTCTGTGTTTATACCGTACTTGCCGATCCAGATCTGGTACGATGTGCCTAGTATTTTTAACGCATACTGTACCTTTATTATTACGGGTTTTTTCATGACGCGCATGAAAAAGACAATAGAGATTAATTAGGTAGAATAAAGCAAAGCTGTCCAAAGCGTTCGGCACGAGAGAGTGATCACAATGGAAACGATAAAAGGACATCATAGAAACAAGCTCCAAAACAAATCGTTGCTTTCTCCGCCAAAAAAAAAACAGTGAATGCAATTTCCAGCAAGGTGTGGTGATTGCCAGGACAGTTCATTCAAACGTTTTTTATAGCCGTTGAGTCGAGGTCCTTGTGACCTTTCGTACCTTCCAAGAGGTCACCTAGTGAATCATCACCCCACATTCCAACAACCAGACTATTCGCCATTGAAAAGGAGCTTGGTATCGTGTGATAGAAAATGAGTGTACGGAGATGACAGTATGTCGAAGGTGATGATCAAAAACACTGAAAAGTAGCGATTTGTTATTAGCATTAACCGAATGCGCTTGAACAAATCACTGTACCAGCATAAAGTAAAACAGCTGTGAAATCCACTGGACGTCAATTCCAGTGTACCACCTAAGTAGCTCATTCTTATCGGAAATAACACCATATCAAACCACCAAGCCTCATTATGCTGACTGTCTCTTCGAAGTCATTATTTTCTTCCTCGTCGACCTCAAGCATTTCACGATCTGATCCGGTAGACTGATCATCAGCTTCCTTGTCGGAGTTGATCGCTATTTTCTTTCTCAGCGTGCAGCACCTCGTGTTCCGCTTCAGTGGTGCATCACGTGAGTCAGTTACCATTTTCTCCACCGACGACTCGCCAATTCCCAGGTTCGTAGGTAGTCTCGTTTAACTGTCTGTGCATCGCGATGTCCGCTCAATTTCTTCAAACTCAGGGATGCTTTTTTGAGAGATCCATAATGGATTATTGCCGTTATAAACCAACCTTGACATATTTCTGGCCGCTAATGTCGACAGCGACCGATGCCCCAGCCGACGCTTTCATCTTTATCATAACTTCCTTCCCGATCTCTTTAAGTTGGCCCTCTAAAAAAAAGAGGTTTCCTTAAGAATATAGTAAAACGAATCGCGGATTCAATATAGTCGAAGTCGTGAAACCCAAAGCCGAGAAAGAACCTTAGAGGCACATTCGGCGGCGTTAACTGCCTTCGGAGAATCTCTAGCTCGCTTACGCGATTTTTCCCACGACTCTTCAAGCGCTAATAATGGTACACGTCACCGTACCCAGCGCTTCTGACTGTGGAAGGCTTTTGTCAGCTCTATATATTCAGCGTCACGTCCCTCATTCAGATGTTTTACAGCGTTTTTTGTGTCCAGCACACCGCTAGTTCACGGCTGTCACAGCTCGGACCTTTGTAGCCTCCGTGAATCACTTCGTAAAACTGTCATACCAAGTGGGAAAGGCTGCAATTTCTGCCCTGCGGCTGCATAGCTTGAGGGTTGTTCATTTCGAAGAGATGGAACGTCAGCCACCCTGGAAAGCTGGAAAGGGGAAATATGGTCGAGAAATAAAAATTAGACTTCAATGCCATTGACCATACGTCGCCAAATACAGTCACTTTCATTTGTTCTTCATACATCTGCAAAAGTGAAAGGTTTGATTTTTTAGAAGTCCCTCATTAAAAGCCGTCCTTCAAATAAATCTGCTCCCACTAAGGAGGATGGAATACTTTTTAAAAGGAGCCACAAAAATAAACGTTTCAAACATAAGTCGCACAACTGCAAATACCACACTGCGAATGAAAACCAGTCCCTCACATCTACTGATATCGTGGAATATCTAAAATGGAATGTTCAGCCCTTCATTTCCCAGCAGACACTTTGTTCACTCCAATAACCACGGCGGGACCTAACGCTCAAATTTTAAGCTGGAAAAGCGCAATAATGCGACCAATTCTGTCTTCGGAAGGACATTTTAGGTACAGGTATAACAGGAAAAAGGCATTTTAGTACTAGTAAAATGTCGCGATGTACTTGTACATTGCTCAAAATTGTGCGATACTGTACTTGTTCCCCAATTCCAAACTCGGACTAAATTCCAACTATACTGTACGTGCGAATTTGCGCTCGCTACAATATTACAGTATAGGTGCTGCAGACACAAGTACAGTACAAAAATAACTTTCTAGTGCGATGACATCATTGAATTACGTGATTCAAAGAGCGTTAGTGACCACATTGCCAAAATAGTGTTCTCTCTTTCTCTGCTTGCCGCACCGAAAACCGGGCGATGCCCAACTGAGGTTTCCCATGCAGTGTGAAGCGGAGACGACCGGTCGTCTCTGGTTCCTCTGCATTTAACGAGAAAATCTTTCGCCTTTTACTAAAGATTTCCGTGCAGAGGGACATTATGAGTTTTTGACAATTTTTGGAGTCCCAGCTTCGGCTAGGGACAATAAAATGGTTAGGAAATGAGGGGGATGGTACGGTTTGGTCTTGGCAGGAGCGGGGTGATATCACACAAGTAAGTGGCGTAGCATACGAAGTAGTAGAAGTGGAGGATAATATGCTGCGAGCTTTCTTGTTTCGCAAACATACTTCCGGTCGTAAAAAACACTGTGTCATTTTTAATCACACATACAAGCGCTGTGTGTACATCGATGTCCAGCAGCAAAACTTAGTTTTTTCATCAACATTCAAATATTTCGAAGAAAAAGACGCAAGCGCTTGGAGTAGCCGTGATTCCAAATCGAACATTTCGGATATCATCGTAATGTCGTTGAGCTGTCACATTCAAGCACTTTATAGTTGAGCGCGTTAGACGTCAAGCTATGATACCACAGAGTTCTTATCGAAAAGAAATCTAACAAAGTTAATGGCCGCATTGCCAAAATAGTATTCTCTCTTTCTCGGCTAGCCGTACAGAAAACCGAACGATGGCGAACTGCGGCTTGCCATGCAGTGCGAAGCGAAGACGTATGGCGTGTCTCTGGTTCCTCTGCATCCAACGAGAAAATCTTTCGCCTTTTACTAAAGATTTCCGTGCAGAGGAACATTTATGAG